>CM042335.1:27800147-28127647 GCA_023566125.1 Zingel zingel | reverse complement strand
CGCCAGGGCTGCGCTTTGTCACCAATCCTGTTGTAGTATTTATGGACAGGATATCGAGGCGTAGTCGGGGTGGAGAGGGGTTGCAGTTCGGTGGGCTGGGGATCTCATCGCTGCTTTTTGCAGATGATGTGGTCCTGATGGCATCATCGGCCTGTGACCTTCAGCACTCACTGGATCGGTTCGCAGCCGAGTGTGAAGCGGTTGGGATGAGGATCAGCACCTCTAAATTGGAGGCCATGTTTCTCAGCAGGAAACCGATGGAGTGCCTTCTCCAGGTAGGGAATGAGTCCTTACCCCAAGTGAAGGAGTTCATGTACCTTGGGGTCTTGTTCGCGAGTCAGGGGACAATGGAGCGGGAGATTGGTCGGAGAATCGGCGCAGCGGGTGCGGTATTACATTCAATTTATCGCACCGTTGTGACAAAAAGAGAGCTGAGCCAGAAGGCAAAGCTCTCAATCTACCGGTCAGTTTTCGTTCCTACCCTCACCTATGGTCATGAAGGCTGGGTCATGACCGAAAGAACAAGATCCAGGGTACAAGCGGCCGAAACGGGTTTCCTCAGGAGGGTGGCTGGCGTCTCCCTTAGAGATAGGGTGAGAAGGTCAGTCATCCGTGAGGAGCTCAGAGTAGAGCCACTGCTCCTTCTCGTCGAAAGGAGCCAGTTGAGGTGGTTCGGGCATCTGGTAAGGATGCCCCCTGGGCGCCTCCGTAGGGAAGGGTTCCAGGCACGTCCAGCTGGGAGGAAGCCTCGGGGAAGACCCAGGACTAGGTGGAGGGATTATATCTCCAACCTGGCCTGGGAACGCCTCGGGATCCCCCAGTCGGAACTGGTTAATGTGGCTCGGGAAAGGGAAGTTTGGGGTCCCCTGCTGAAGCTGCTACCCCCGTGACCCGATACCGGATAAGCGGACGAAGATGGAAGATATACATACATATATATATATATATATATATATATGTGTGTGTGTGTGTGTGCTAGGTAACCACCTTCAAAGACATTACATGCAAACAATACATCCTAAATAACTTCACTGTTCAACAGGTCATAATCAAATTAATTCAGCTAAAAGTAAATATGGCCTAATGTAAAATGCCTATTCTAGTAGTTATATAATAAAAATGTCACTGGTCTTATTTTACATCCATGACTGTCAGTGTAACTGAAAGGCGCAGTGCAGCGGAATTCTACACCCGGCTGGGAGCTGCTTCTTTCGGCGAGGTGCAAAGCTTCGCCGTGTTGTTAACTCTGTACTGTTGACGGTAATAACGTAGCGATTGCACAACGGTAACGGTATTTTCCAACCTCATACAGACATCCTTTGTTCTAAGTGTTATCACTGTACATTTAAACACTACAAATTATGTTTAAGATTTGGTGCGAGCTGGTTTAGCATACCGTTAACGTCCTTTGCAGGGGCTTCTGTCTATGGCTAATTAACGTGCTAATAATGCTCACGAACGTTAAAAAATATATTAGAATTTCACTCATCAAAAGAACTGGAGCGTAGACTTCTTGGGAGGGTCCGTTAGTACAATCAAACATACAGCAAGTCATATTATGTGTTGGATATTTGCTTGAAAATTGTCCGAAAGGCAAAAACAGTAGGTCAAGTGCAGTGAGTCGAATTAGCTTTAACTAGCTGTTATCAAAACATCAGCATTGTTTTAACTTTTTAAAACTTAACAGCTGTAAACATGATTAATTCTACTGTAAAATTTGGCATTTTTAACATGGGGGTCTATGGAAATCAAGCGGCCACTTGATGAAGTGCAGTATTTTGGCACTTCCACATGTGCATCACTGCTCAGCCCGGGAGATTGCCCCTTGGTTTGAATCCAAAGGTTTGGATATTCTTTGGGTGAAAGCCCCACGGTGGCGTTGTCAATATTTTAACCTGTAATACAATTTAGCCGACATCCCTCCATGTGTCTGGTTAGAATTGCGTGTCCTTGTATGTTTTTTTTCTTTTAGAAACATTAGATTTAATCATAACAGTTATGGTAATTGAATAAGATGTTTAACATGCCTTTTAAAATTGTCATCATACTTTTCTGGTATAATGAATTTACAATGAACCTGCACTGATAAACAGCAGCTAGTGCATTTTCAATTAACTACCATGTTTTATTTACTATACCTTGAGACATTTTATATGTAGCAGGCTCACAGCTTGGGGGAATAAACTGATCTGAGGTGTATTTATGTTAAGGAGAAGGAGGACGACACCCCGTGGCTGCTCTTCCTCGTAGGGATTGGTTGAAGAAGGGGAAAAGGCTCTCCATCTCAGACTACCCAGCTGAAACAATGGATGTAGACTCTGTTCAGACCAAGGTTGTCACCATGGTCTCACTCTCTTGGCCCCGCACCCCACGTAGCTATCCCCAATGATCCAGACTGTGGCTGGGTGGAAAACACATTGTAATAGTGAGAAATGTATCATATTGTAGGCTATAGAGAAAGGCTAAATGAACAGCAGTACAGACAGTTATCTGAAAATGAATTATTCTTTTGGCTTAGTTATACAAAAAGTCTGATAAAATGTTATTGATTTACATTAAATTGCAATAGAAAAATAAATATTCTGGGATATTGTGTATGTGGAGATGCCAGCACTCTCAATAATTTTCTGAAAGAGAAAAATGACTCCTACATATTTGAGCGCCTCATAGTTAAATATTAATGCACAATAGCATAACGTTGAACTGTACTCCATTTAACTGGAAGAATAATACACATTTAATAACAGTCTTGTTCTGTGGTGTAACGTTAAAGGACAATTCCGGCGCAAAACAAACCTAGGGGTTATTAACAGATGTGTACCCACTCTGTCACTGATGTTTTCATGCTAATCAAATTAATCAAACGCTAGTATTTGAGGCACAGGGAAAGTAAAAACAAATCGCTATTTATATCACTAAAAAGGCTCAAAATATCACCACACTTCAACAGCAGCATAATGAGGGTTGCCAAATGATGACTGAAGCATTGAGAACTTTGTAAGTGTACCGTTTATTGAAAAGATAGATTATGAAGACACTCGCGTTCATGTTTACATGCCGCTGCCGTTTGAAAACCAGTCATGACTTACAGCTAGCGATGCAAACTAAAATTAAAAGCAATTTGCTCAATATATCTGAAATAATTGCACTCTGCATAACTTGTCTAGTGTACTTACTCAGTGGATAACTGGTCCCTCCGTACTGGGTCGCGATCTCCAATTTATTTTCGGGACATGGAAAAAAGGGGGGGGGGGGGGGAAAGGGGAGAAATCTTCAGACTGTACAAAACACTCTTGGGTTTCGCAACGCAACAGGTCCCACTCCGTGCAACACAGACACTCCTGTTCGGTGGCCATTGCTTCACAATGTCCGCAGGTACACCACCAGTTTCCCGAAGTACAAGGCTGTGTTGCGGCATTGACTACCAGTAGATCTCTCTTAGCCCTTTCACGGAGCTCCTGCAGCTCTTCGTTCAATAAACTGTCTTACAGACAGTTTACACAGTAACAGCAGACAAATTTCAAGTACAGTGTTACTGCTCTTATATGTAATATACTGTGGACATGTATGCAATGAGCTACTATGATTACTTTAACACTTAGCTGTTAAGCTTACCTCGAATTATGTAAGCTAACTTTGTTAGCCGCAGCTGCGGTCAGGTTGCCGGAACAGGTGGGTGTTTACAGTGTTCGCAGCTTCAGTTACCTCCCTCGCTCCTCCCCAGCTCCACCCTCTCGTCTAAAAATCGTCACATCCGTTTGTAATGCAACCAAGATGGCAACGCCTGTAATGGCAAACTCAACGCCTCAGAGCAGCTCTCCACAAACCAATGGGTGACTTCACACATGCGCTGGCCATTAATATTAACAGTCGATGGTGTGGACTAGAGCATGTGAAGGCATTGCGGGTTAGAGCTGCCAATCTACTGATGTCCCACAGTCGACACCTGCCTGCAATTACATCTTATGGCCAAAGCTGCCGCTAGAAACAACCTAACTCAAATCTTACGGACAACAACTTTAAGGTTTGGTTATACTCCGTAGATACGCATTGTTTGTTGTAGTATTCTCCGAAACACAAGGCGGTATACAAGCAAATTAATCTGTGACTATGAAAGAAGTAGTTGAGAAGAATAGAGCAGAAGTAAAGGAAAGCAGACTGCCTGGCAACAGTAGTAAACACTTCCATGATAAACACAGACGTACTGCTTTGACAAAGCGATCTGTCATGTTTTTCTCTCCAGCAAAATGCTTTGTCTTTTTCCAGTGTTACCCCTTTTCCACCAAGGCAGAGCTGGTGCTGGTTCGGAGCCAGAGCCTAGTTTCAAATCGGTTCTTTGTTTTTCGACCACCAAAGCACCAGCTCCGAACCAGTAAAAGTGGTTCTTAAGTAGCACCAAATCATTGCTGGGCCAGAAGTAAGAACCGCTTACGGCAGCGGCTGGGGGCGGGGTTACCGTGACCAACAAGACGAACAGAAACTTGTTACTGCCATTTTTGAATTAGCAGATAAACACGATGGACGCGATTAAACAAACACAGCAGTGGTCAGAGGAGGAAACAAGCTGCTTTCTTGCACTATAAAGGCAACCGCGCGAACACATTGGATCCGCTGAGTTTGGATGCCGATGTAGGTCCGCAAAACCATGAACATCAATAGCAAAGCAACGTCCGCCATTGTTGATGGTGCGTTGTGTTTGGCGGCGCCGCGCTAACGTTGCTGGGAAAGATGAGACGTATACAGTGACGTAAGACCTGGCTCTGTGCTGGCTCTTTAGCCTGTGGAAAAGCAAACCGGTTCTTTGGAGACTCATCAGTCGAACCAACTCCGAACCGGCACTAGCTCTAGCTCTGAACCAGCACCTGGTTCTTGTTGGTGGAAAATGGGTATCTGAGGTCTCTCCCTGACCACATATTTAGGGCTGTTTGACTCTCTGTGGTCTGTACATTAAGTATCATACAGATCTTTGTAAAGGCAAACCTGCTCGGCCAGTCTTCCAAGCCGACCATGTTGAACCATGTTGAAAGCGCAATGTGCGACGAATTACAAAAATTCTGAGGTGCACGACCACGCACTGCAGCAACTTGTGGAGCTTTCCCGCTGAAAACGGCGTCCGTGGTGACGTCATTTGATGGCTCTCGCACCTCGCGCCAGGAACACCACGGAAACCATAAACCTGGCTTTATGTGATGTGACTGACTGCTTTTAGATCTCCTCAAGGGATGCATGTGTTGAGACTTTAAAATGGAACTTGTTAGTTTGCTTTTTCATCATGGGAAGTTTCAAGGAGCGGAACAGTTCAACTAAAAAATCCGAACCGTTTGGCTTGCTAGTCATGGTTCAGGGCATGTATGTATTGTTCGGCTCATTTTAGCTTCACGGTTTTCGGTCAAAAAAGCTTGTGCTATAATGAAACCACAGTTGTAACTAGAAAATGCATTTCCTGCAGAAAATGTGTGGGAATGCTGAATAGCTGAATTGCTAAAGCTAAACTGGATGAATAGCTTAAATCTGTAAGAAGAAATTGAAGTAGTGATAATAGTTGAAAAAGTTTAGTATGAAAGTATGAATTTCCTTAAAAAGTTAAAAGCTTGCTAAACTGAACTGTTGGCTTTAAAAGTTGAATAATGACAAAAGATGTACAACATTCTGAGGTCTGAGTATATTTTCTAACTGAACTCACAAATGAAGAAATATGAAACAAATTGTATGAAAAATCTTAAAGCTCATATGCATTGCACTGCACTGCTCAAAAATCTGGAAAATTGTCAGAGTTGGAAGTGAAACTGCATTACCTAAGTGAAGAGCTAAAATATATTGTTAGAAAAGCTGGAAGTAGAAATACTTTGTATTATTATCAGACATATACACTGCATAGATTGAAAAAGCATCAATCTAGCTGAGATGAGAAGTGAAATATATTGCGTGAGAATAAGGGGGCTTAACAAAAGGTAAGAGACTTCCAATTGCTACTAGGTTAAGTGTTTTCCACAGAAACACATTGATTGATGTATGGCAGTGGGATTTGAACCCAGGTCTCCCACACTTTAGTGTGGGAGACCTGCTGATGCTAATGAGTGAGACCCAGTGTGTGTGTCTGTGTGTGTGTCTCTGTATGTATGTGTGTCTGTGTGTGTGTTTGCGTGTGTGTGTGTGTGTGTGTGTGTGTGTGTGCGTGCATGTTTGTGTGCATCTGTGTGTGTTTGTGTGTGTGTGTGTGTGTGTGTATGTGTGTCTGCATATACAGTGAGGAAAATGAGTATTTGAACACCCTGCTATTTTGCAGGTTCTCCCACTTGGAAATCATGGAGGGGTCTGAAATTGTCATCGTAGGTGCATGTCCACTGTGAGAGACATAATCTAAAAACAAAAATCCAGAAATCACAATGTATGATTTTTTAACTATTTATTTGTATGATACAGCTGAAAATAAGTATTTGAACACCTGAGAAAATCAATGTTAATATTTTGTACAGTAGCCTTTGTTTGCAATTACAGAGATCAAACGTTTCCTGTAGTTCTTCACCAGGTTTGTACACACTGCAGGAGGGAGTTTGGCCCACTCCTCCACACAGATCTTCTCTAGATCAGTCAGGTTTCTGGGCTGTTGCTGAGAAACACGGAGTTTGAGCTCCCTCCAAAGATTCTCTATTGGGTTTAGGTCTGGAGACTGGCTAGGCCACGCCAGAACCTTGATATGGTTCTTACAGAGCCACTCCTTGGTTATCCTGGCTGTGTGCTTCGGGTCATTGTCATGTTGGAAGACCCAGCCTCGACCCATCTTCAATGCTCTAACTGAGGGAAGGAGGTTGTTCCCCAAAATCTCGCAATACATGGCCCCGGTCATCCTCTCCTTAATACAGTGCAGTCGCCCTGTCCCATGTGCAGAAAAACACCCCCCAAAGCATGATGCTACCACCCCCATGCTTCACAGTAGGGATGGTGTTCTTGGGATGGTACTCATCATTCTTCTTCCTCCAAACACGGTTAGTGGAATTATGACCAAAAAGTTCTATTTTGGTCTCATCTGACCACATGACTTTCTCCCATGACTCCTCTGGATCATCCAAATGGTCATTGGCAAACTTAAGACATGTGCTGGTTTAAGCAGGGGAACCTTCCGTGCCATGCATGATTTCGAACCATGACGTCTTAGTGTATTACCAACAGTAACCTTGGAAACGGTGGTCCCAGCTCTTTTCAGGTCATTGACCAGCTCCTCCCGTGTAGTCCTGGGCTGATTTCTCACCTTTCTTAGGATCATTGAGACCCCACGAGGTGAGATCTTGCATGGAGCCCCAGTCCGAGGGAGATTGACAGTCATGTTTAGCTTCTTCCATTTTCTAATGATTGCTCCAACAGTGGACCTTTTTTCACCAAGCTGCTTGGCAATTTCCCCCTAGCCCTTTGCAGCCTTGTGGAGGTGTACAATTTTGACTCTAGTGTCTTTGGACAGCTTTTTGGTCTTGGCCATGTTAGTAGTTGGATTCTTACCGATTGTATGGGGTGGACAGGTGTCTTTATGCAGCTAACGACCTCAAACAGGTGCATCTAATTTAGGATAATAAATGGAGTGGAGGTGGACATTTTAAAGGCAGACTAACAGGTCTTTGAGGGTCAGAATTCTAGCTGATAGACAGGTGTTCAAATACTTATTTGCAGCTGTATCATACAAATAAATAGTTAAAAAATCATACATTGTGATTTCTGGATTATTTTTTTTTAGATTATGTCTCTCACAGTGGACATGCACCTACGATGACAATTTCAGACCCCTCCATGATTTCCAAGTGGGAGAATCTGCAAAATAGCGGGGTGTTCAAATACTTATTTTCCTCACTGTATGTGTGTGTGCGTGTGTGTGTATTTGTATGTATGTCTGTGTGTGTGCGTGCATGCGTGTGTTTGTGTGTCTGTGTATGTGTGTGGCTGTGTGTGTGTGTGTGTGTGTGTATGTATGTGTGTGTGTTTTTGTGTGTATGTGTGTGTCTGTGTGTGCGTGCGTTTGTGTGTATGTGTGTGTCTGTGTGTGTATGTTTGTGTGTGTATGTGAGTCTGTGTGTGTGTCTGCGTGTGTGTGTGTGGCTGTGTGTGTGTGTGTCTGCATATGTGTGTGTGTGTGTGTGTGCGTGTGTGTGCATGCATGTGTGTTTTGGTGTGTCTGTGTGTGCGTGTGTATGTGTGTGTGTGTGTGTGTGTGTGTGTGTGTCTGTGTGTGCATTTGTTTGTGTGTGTGGCGGTGTGTGTTTTTGTGTGTGTGTGTGTGTGTCTGCATATATGTGTGTGTGTGTGTATGTGTGTGTGTGTGTGTGTGTGTGTGTGTGTCTGTGTGTGCATTTGTTTGTGTGTGTGGCGGTGTGTGTTTTTGTGTGTGTGTGTGTGTGTCTGCATATATGTGTGTGTCTGCATATATGTGTGTGCGTGCATGTGTGTTTGGGTGTGTGTGTGTGTGTGGGTTTGTGTATGTGTGTGTCTGTGTCTTTGTGTGTGTTTGTGTGTGTGTGTGAGATGATCTGTTATGTTCATATTAAACTGTAGTTGTCTGTCAAGGGTACTAATGCCATGGTTACCATGTTTTTAAACACAGTATGGAATGCTTTGATGTATGTTTTGAGATTCCTTTGATGTTTAATCAGTTAATGACCGTGTCACCTGCTGAAACTGTCACCTGTGCCACACTGGAGCTATTCAAAGACACTGAGAGCAAGCTCTCAAATAAAGGCTCAGACTGCTAAAACGATAAGGGCTATCAGTCAAATGATGTAATCGTGACCAGCACAAATCCTTTGTGAACATATTCATGTAAAACGTATGTTGATACACTTAAAAATGTGGGCATATCAGCGATTTAAAAAAGTGGTTTGCGCTACGTTTCGCTCAGAAATGTGGAGAATGTTAAACAGGGCAGCGAATGGAGGAAGATGTGGAACTCTTGTCATTTGGAAGCTCACCAAGCCAAATGTATATATTGTGAGCATGAGAGCAATTTATAGAGAAGGGACAAAGATAATTTTTTAAGGCTCTGCACTCTATGACATCATCCACTCTAGCTCGCTCAATACACACTCATTAGAAAAGCAGAAAAATCCTGAAATGATCACTAAACTTAAACAGCTTTTTCACAAAAACTGTAAAAGATATCAAACTAAAAAGCCAAAGCCTAATACCTGAAGTTTTTGTAAACAGTTTAAAGTTTGAATCACGTCTGTAGGTGAAAGAATGTCGAAGGAGATGCATTTTGAAGCAGAAGAGGATTTGAAGCTTGTTGAACAGCATTCCCACAAAAAAATTTCCTGCTGAAAATGCGTGAGAATGCTGAATAGCTGAATTGCTAAAGCTAAACTGGATGAATAGCTTAAATCAGTAAGAAGACGTTGAAATAGTGAGAATAGTTGAAAAAGTGGAAATCGGTTTAATAAGTATGAATTTCATTAAAAAGTTGAATAACACCACTAATGTATAAAATAATTTATTTTCTATCTGAAATTATTAATAAGTATGGAAGACTTACAAATGCTGTGAGAAGCATTGATGAAAATGCAGAAATATAGAACAAATTGTTTGAAAAATCTCAAATGCTTTGCACTACACTGCTGAAAAACTTGGAAGTTGGAAGCTGAACTGCACATAAGTTAAGAGCTGAAATACATTTGTAGAAAAGCTGGAAGCTAAACTGTAATACTGTCAAAAGTGGTAGTTCGAAATAAATTGACTAAAAAAACGTTGCATTGCATTAGAACAAACAAGCAGAAAGAGAGAAGAGAATAAAGAGAGGAAAGAGGACAGGAGAAAAGAGAGAAGAGAAAGGAGAGAAGGAGAGAAGAGAAGAGAAAAAGAGAGAGGAAAGAGAGAAGAGAAAGAGACGACAGATAGAAGGAGAGGAAAAAGAGAGGAAAGATAGAATGAGAGGAAAAAAAGAGAAAAAGGAAGGAAATTGAAAAAGAGCTGAAATACATTTCTAGAAAAGCTGGAACCTAAACTGTCAAAAGTGGAAGTTCCAATACATAGACTAAAAAGACTTATCAGCCATAGCCATTGCATAGAACAAACAGAAAGAGAGAGACAGAGAGAAAGAGAGAGAGAGACAGAAGGAGGGAGAAACAGAAAAAGACAGAGACAGACAGAGAGAGACAGACAGACAGAGACAGAGAGACAGAGATAGACAGACAGAGATAGACAGAGAGACAGACAGACAGAGAGACAGAGACAGCGACAGACAGAGACAGACAGAGAGAGACGGACAGAGAGAGACAGACACAGACAGAGACAGACAGAGACAGACAGAGAGAGACAGACAGACAGAGAGACAGAGACAGAGAGAGAGACCGAGACTGAAATGATCACTAAACTTAAACAGCTTTTTAACAAAAACTGTAAAAGATATCAAACTGAAAAGATATAGCCGGATAGCTGAATATTTTCTGAACATTTTAGAGTTTGTTTGGCGTCTGTAAGTAAAAGTATGGAGGGGCTGAAAATTTTGGGAGCGGAAGAAGATTTGAAGGATTTGAAGCATGCTCTCATTGACTTCAATGTTAAAATTTTTTTTAAAAAGCTTAATATTTAAAAAAGTATAAATAGTCAAAGAAAAGATGAATAAGTCCCATTATTAGCTGAAAGAGCTGAACATTTTAAAAGTTGAACGGTTTTAATAGCTGAACGTATGCAGAAGTTACGGAGAGCCAAAAAACGTACGGAATAATAATAACTAGAAAATGCGTGGGAATGCTGAATAGCTGAATTGCTAAAGCTAAACTGGATGAATAGCTTAAATCAGTAAGAAGTTGAAATAGTGAGAATAGTTGAAAAAGTATGATTGGTTTCAATTAACATGAATTTCATTAACAAGTTGAATAACACCACTAATATATAAAATAATTTATTTTCTAATGCTATGAGAAACATAGATGAAAATGCGTAAATATGAAATAAATTGTTTGAAAAATCTCAAATGGATTGCACTGCACTGCTGAAAAACTTGGACGTTGAAATGTAAAATTGTCAGTTGGAAGATGAACTGCATAACCTTATTATGCTAAGAGCTGAAATACATTTCTAGAAAAGCTGGAAGCTAAGCTAATACTGTCAAAAGTGAAAGTTCAAATAAATTGACTAAAAAGGCTAAACGTATAAATACTTTGTATTATTATCAGACATATCCATTGCATAGAACAAAAAAGCATGACATTGTGTGTATATATATATATATATATATAGTCCCTCTGAAAATTCAAATCCAAAAAATGTCAATAACATTTTGGCAGCATTTAAATCAAGCTGGTAAAAATTCCATTGCATACAAAGCTCTCCTGAGCAACCAGCAGTGTTCAGATGTCCACCCCCTGGACCAGCTGGCTCAGAGGTACACGGAGCTAAACACAGTCAGTAGTAGACAGACAGGTAGAGAGAGAGACAGGTACACTGAGCCTCAGAGCCACCACAGACACAATCCTCAGTCTTCAATCAAAAGATTTGAAACTAAATTAAAAGACGAGTATACAGAACAATGGCAAAATTAAAATAAAATACAACACAAACTCCTCTGTTATCACTCCCTGAACAGAGATATACAATTGGCCGAATATCTCAAAACAAAAAAATCCAAAAGAAATACGAATTTTAACAAAATACAGAGTCAGTGACCATGAGCTGGAAATTGAAAGAGGTTGGCATTTAAAAGTGTGGAGACCAAGAGAAGAACGAGTCTGTACATACAGCCACCAGGATATCGAAACAGAATTACATTTCCTATGTACATGTCCCAAATATGAAGACTTAAGAACCAAATATTTCCAAAAATTTGAAAAACATATACCAGGCTTCAATACCTACACTGAGGACGAAAAGCTTCCTTTTTTATTAGGGGAAGATAAAAGCACGGCATGGCTAGCAGCTAAATATGTATTCTCCTGCCACAATACAAGGCAACATAAATAGAAACTTGTTCATACGTATAATCATTTTTATTGTTTTATTATTTTGTTTATTTGTATTTTTTTATATATATATATTGTTTCAACGTACCCTTTGAGGGACATGCACAGAATGTGTCTAGTATCTGCATTTATATCATAATTATCCTGTTTACTTTTATTATTATATCAGATGTATTTACTCCTTGTTGTTTATATGTATGTTTGTTCTTATGCTTTGGCAAAACAGAGGTATTTTTTGTCTTCTTTTTTTTTTAACCTTCTGCCAACACTAGGCTATGTATCATGTAGGGTGACCAGACGTCCTGGTTTGACCGGGACAGTCCCGAGTCCCGACAAAGGCTGTGTTGGGACGCTAAAATATCCCGGTTTACACCAACCACTATGAAATTGTCCCGGTTGTCAGCAATTACATAGCCGACGTGTTCTTAGTTTAGCCCGATCATTAACTAAACCCATGTAGAAAGACTAATAAAGCGTCCAGCATATGATTTTAACAATGTGTGTGTGTGTGTGTGTGTCTCAGTCAATCGTAGCGGTCTGCGTCTGCATAATCTGTGCAGCCAGGGTTACAATGTATATTTGTAAACATTGTTGCAACGCCTCTTCTTATGTCTTATTTTAACCAGTCTTTTGCTGCCTGACACCTGTGTTACATTTCACAGTAGGCTTTCAGCCAACAAATTGATTCTTGAGCAAATTCACTCCTCTAACAAATATACGAAATTAAAAACTGCTTACGTGTGTGTGTGTGTGTGTGTGTTGTTGGTTAGAAAAACCACGTGACACCACATGTAAACGTATATGGTAGCCTAATTTAAAAAAGGCAAGAAATGTGTAGCTTTAAAAATATCAGTTGTACTGTGCTTGTGAATTATTTAATATAGACTTTATCTAACTAAAACCGTTTTTTTCTATAGGTGTTTTTTTCTATCATTTTTTATATTAAATATTGTTTGTTTCATATGGGGCATAGCACATGAGGGAAGGGCCGTGGAGGAGTACTCCAAGATCATGAAGGAACACCACACCAACCTCAATGTCAGGAGGGCAGGACTGGTCATCAATCCTAAATACCCATGGTTAGGGGCATCCCCAGATGGCATGTTAATGTGTGACTGTCATGGGATGGGTGTGTTAAAAGTGAAGGCACCAAGTAGTCTTGAGAACAGCAGTTTAGTTGACAAAATTAAACAGGATGGCACATTTTGTCTCCATGAGGTAGAGGGTACATTTTCACTAAAGAGGTACCACCAGTACTTTTACCAAGTGCAGACACAAATTCACTTAGCAGAGGCAAGCTACTGTGACTTTGTTTTTTGGGGGCCAGGGATAGATGGTAAAGGAGAAGTTCACATTGAGAGAATTATACCGGATACAGTCTTCTTTGAAACTATGCGTGGAAAGGTTCACACTTTTATCCGAACATGTGTCATTTCTGAGCTATTGGCAAAAAATTTACAGCACCTGTTCAAGCAATATCACATGATGTCACCAAATCGCCTGAAGGCTGTTACTGTGGTATGCCTGTTCTGGATACTGACGACAAAATAGAGTGTACATCAAGAATCTGTAAAAGACTGTATGTGCACAGAAGTTGTTTGCAGACTACTGACCTTATTATTTTGAATTGGAAGTGCAGTGTCTGCAAACTGGAATTGGCAAAACGCAAGCGTGCACAAAGAAAACAAATGAGAAGTGATGAATTTTGAATTGTACTGGTAGACAAATACAGATTTATTCAATAAATAAATACAATGCACATAGGTAATCAACATTTTTACAAATTAAAGTATTAATTAAACCTTTTTGAACTGAGGTTGATTTCAATAGTTGAATATACTTGAATATTTATCTACTGTATTATAAATTACATTTTAAGGCTTAATCCCTGACCTGTGCTGATAGTTTTTTTTTTCTTAATTCTTTTTTCTTATATATACATACATACATACATACATACATACATACATACATACGTACACAGAAGTGCACACATACGTATACACATACAAAGATTAATAAATTGACAATGCACATAAGTAATCAAAATTAAAATGTAATACATTTATGTAAATAATGTGTGTACATACATCCTTTTTTGTGTGTGTAGTTTGTGTAAATAAATCATTGTATATTTACATTGTATTAATGTTGTACTGTATTCAGTAGTGTTTAACCAGAAGGAATAATTGAGGGTGCCACATTTGTAAGGGCACAACACACATGGACTACTTTGTCTAAAACCATAAACCCTTTGGAGTGTTCAGCTTCACACATCTGGATACCAATAGTACTTTGTAGTATAGTGTATCGGTTTCTTGTTTCACCGATAACTCTTTCTACATGGATTCTTACTGAGGCAAGTCCACGTGTGGACTCCAGCTCTACTGGGCTCAATTGTTTCCTTCCTTTAGTGAAAGCTGGGATCTTCAGCTCAGCATTATACAAACTAATAGACTCTGCCACGTTAAACCCTTGATCAGCCACTAGTAATATTAACTTGGTGGGTATGCATATGCACTTGAGCCGTCCTCACATGCACATGCATCCCCGTGCCAGTTGATTGTTACGCGCATGTCTTTCTAACTTTGTGATTGGTCGAACCTCCGCGTTCCCATCGCTTGAGTGATGACGTCCATACGTAATGATGTAGTCATTGCAGTCATAAAACGTGTGTAGCTGTTAAGAGGGGTTTGCTACTGGTGACTTGTAAAAATGCCCTACAGGGGTGTGGTTTGTGATGTTTAAAACCCCTTGTTTCAAGGCTGGCTGCTCACTTTTTTATCAGCCGTTTTTAGCTAGTTGCTCGCTAACTTTTTACATCGTTTTGTCAGGCTTCCTCAACAAAGCCCTAGTTTTTACTTTTAGTTTTTACTTTTTAATTATTTTTGTTGAAAGCAAAGAGGAATCGTTTTTTCAGCCGTGTCTTTCGACACATTTGGACAACAATCTGGATCATCTGGTGTTGAAGAAGGTGAGACAGCTAGAATAGGCCCCACTATATTTGGTTTGAGCCTTGCCCCCAGAAAAGAGTTATGGGGAGGCAGAGAGACTAATACTGGAGCAACATTCGGTTTGAGCCAGGCCCCCAGAAAAAAGAGATTCCGATCCTATATCTTTTCTACAAGCGTGGCTGACTCGTGTACAGCTGATCTAGAATATGCTGGTGTCAGTGGTTACTGTTATTCAATTAGCTACAGTTCTGGATATGTGACATTAGCTGTGTATACTAGTGTTGTCGTCGATTTATCTAGCAAAGCTAAAACAGCCTGTACAATGTCTGTGAAAGACTGGAGTCTTTTTCATGAGGTTGTCTGCCCCAATCTTGACAATCCTGGCTTTCCTGAGCTAGTGTATGTGTCTCAATGGGGCACCAGCAACGGGGCCAGTATCTATTGTGTGGAAGCAGACCGTTTTACCAGAACTGCAGAGCATTTTATTTTCCTTACCGTATGCACCGAAAGGGAGAAGTTAGTTGCAGCCTGAGGTCGTGAAGAATGGAAGTTAAAGCCATATCCTGTATCTAACGAGGAATACGAGAAATGGTTTAAAAATGGGTTCTTTATACAATGGTGTGACTGGGAGATATTGAAGACACAGTTTGACTATGTCATCAGAAGAGACAAAATAAGGAATTCTTATGAGAACATAAAAAGATTGATTGTTATGACCCTGGGGTCATGTTTTGTGGTTTGTTTTGCTCTGCTCTATCAGTTGTTCTCCTGAGTGTACACAGGTAATGAAGAACAGGTGTGAACACCGGATTGGTCCAGCAGAGCTGATTGCTGTCTCCTGATTGGTCGCCTGGAGGACAGCAGCCATTTTAAGCCTCATTGGACAGGAACTCTGCCTCCTTCTCTTCACTCTGCCATTCCAAACATGTGTCGGTGTAAACATGTGTCTTGTGTTTCAAGTTGTTGTGAGTAGTGGTAACAGCCTTCAAACAAAATGGTTGTTTTGAGTTCTGGGATTTGTTATTCCTCAACCATTTTGTTTTATATGTGAATACATCTTTCTTTGTCTTATATTGCTAGTAGCAGTCTGATAGGAGTGAGAAGTCCTTTTCGTTTGTTCCCTTTTTCTCCTGTTTTGCTATTAGAAGCTTAGATTAGAGCTTTGTCTTTTATTTACATTCTGTTTTGGCTTAGGTAAGTTCAGTTTGTCTTTAGAATTGTTTTGTTTGTTGTGTTGGGGCCTCATCTCCGAAATAAATAGACTGTTACTTTGCAATTCTTTGTCCTGGCCAGGTTTGGGAGTGGGAAGAGTGGGGGGGGGGGGGGGGGGGGGGGGGGGCACACATTATGTTGCATCCAATTTACCCCTAGACATCAGGTCGTAGCATTGATATTTGAGGACGATGACCAACAGTCTCTGCCCCTCCCCCGGACCCTCTATAGGCCTAAAATTGTCAGACACAAAGACTAACAAATGGTGGGTCTAATTTGTATGTGCTAATTATTTGCCAAAATAGTTAAAATGCTTTATTTTTATTTTATTTTTTTTGCTACTGTGATTTTTTTTTTTTTTTTTTTTTTTTTTTTCCTTCCCAGAGGATCTGGAGTGGTGTCATTCGTCCCCCGGAAAGCCACCTAACTCCCCAGGGTTATTTGCCCCCCTGACGGCAAGCGGCTCTCCTCAATCCCCATCATCATCATCATCATCATCATCATCATCATCCCCCACTCTAAAGCCGGAACACTTCCTGCCACCGACACCCCTCAAACATATGCATATCCGTCTACCCCCTCAACATATGCTGTATTACAACAGGATGCTGTTGATGACACAGCGGCAACCGATCAGACGGATGGGGTGGTGTCATCTTTGTTCATAGATAGCGTTAGAACAGCATCTCTACATCTTAACATTGTTCTTTACAAGTATTTGGAGAAGCTATGTTATGGCTCTCAGATCAATCATCCAAGCCAGAAACAGCATGACTGTTTAGAAGGGCTACCAGAACACTTCCACGCTGTCCACTTTGAACAGCTTATGAAAAGACTGTTGACTGATAAATTCATTGGTGTTGTACAGCATTTTCTGTCCTTTAAACATCTCACGGCTGATGAGGGTAGAATCCTTGGAGTATCAGAAACTGTTTTGCACGAGTTGAAAACTGCTGAAGATGTCACGACTAAAATCAGTGCTTGTATGACTCTATGATAGGTGATGATGTGGTTAAAATAGCCGAAATTAGAGAGATTGGTTACTATTGGAGAGATGTATATGCTAGAAAGAACTAACCGTGTGAAAATATGGGGAATTGTTTACGCATGATGTATAACCACATCAGTGAGCGATATCACATATCTCGTATATTTGGTATTTTAGATCAAGCCATTGCTAATAACGTGAATGATGTTACAAAATACCAATGTAAGAGTGTTGATGTAGATCGTGCTGATGTGTGTAGGTTAGAAAAATTGATGGTGCTTGTAAGAAGACAACATAGCACCACTCCTTGGGAGGATCTGTTGCAGATGTTATTATCAATGTTAATGACACGAGAGAGTATAGTGGAAACATGATAGAAGCGGTTTCACTGTCTTCATGACTGTATGTATGATTGTTGCGTGTTTTGTGAAATAAAAAGGATGACCTAACACTATTGTGGTCACTTGTGTTTTAAATGAATAATGGAGAGGGTTATGCAAAAAAATATACTATGATCCTGCCCACCAAGGGGGGTTAGGAGGTGTACACAAGCTTTGTGATTCCATCAAAGAATGTACTGGCTTGTCTCAATCGATCCCCACGGTTAAGTTTATCTTGAGGCAGGACGCATACACTCAACATGCCCCTGCCTTGAAACATTTCCCCAGAAACGGGGTGATTGTTAATGGTATCGATAAACAATTTCAGGCTGATTTGGTCGATATGTTGGAATATTCTACGGAAAACGATAATGTGCAATATTTATTGACATGCATTGATGTGTTTTCTAAATATGCCTGGGTAATAGGTCTTAAAAACAAAAAGGGTCCCATTGTCACAAGTGCCTTTAAAGAAATATTGGAACAAGGACGCATACTCCTGAAACTTCAAACGGACGCTGGAAAAGAATTTTATAATACGTTCTTTTCAAAAATTGATGACTATATAAAATTCACCATTTTTCCACATCGAACGAAACAAAAGCAAGTGTTGAGTGACTTTCAAAACCAGAATGTGGAGATATTTAACGGCTGTTAACTCACATCGATATATTGATGTGCTACAAGATATGGTTACTGCTTACAACTCTGCATACTATAGTTCAATAAAAATGGCTCCATCCGCTGTGTGTAAATACAATGAGAAAACAGTCTTTAATACTCTGTACAAACTGAAACCCCAAGGAATGGTGATGTTTAAATTTCAGACGGGGGAAAACAGTTAGGATAACAAAGCACAGAGGCTTGTTTCGTAAAGGTTATGAACAAGCTTTTACAGATGAGTTTTTTTTTACAATATCAAAACATATAGGTAGGACTCCTCCTGTTTATATATTAAAAGACAATAGTGGGAAGACATTGACAGGTACTTTTTACGAAGCAGAGTTACAGGCTGTAATTGTAGACAAAAACAAAGTGTTTAAAATTGAGAAAGTGCTGGCTAGAAAGAAAACAGGTCATAAAAATCTAGTACTTGTGAAATGGTTAGGATGGCCAGAGAAATTCAATTCATGGATCTCTGAAAAAGACATAGTTGATGTAAGATAATATAGTGGGTCAGGCTCTTAAAACTAGTCATTGTGACTTGTTAGTGAAAGGTGTCGGAGCTATGAATGAGAACGTTTTTTTTGTTACGCTACCTAGTAATGCCTCACCCATAGTTTATCCAAATAATAAGATTTGGCAATTCAGAACAAAACTGGCAAAACCACTCATATTACATCAGGCGTAGGAAGTGGGTCTTATCGAAATACAATATCCCAGAGTCTGGAATAGTTTCACTGAGAACGATGCCAAGGTTGAATTCTTCGACACAAAAACGAAACTGATCAATAAGCTAAGGCTAACAGTTGGCTCTTATAAGACGATTGACAGCATTGTTAAAGAATATAATATGAAATGTACGTCTAACCCAATCCTTGCCCACATAACTATGAGCCACAACAATATCACTAATAAGATATTTCTCACAGGGGGAGATGGATGGCATATTGTGTTTAAGAGGTGTCTGGCTGAAATTCTTGGGTTTATTCCAGACACTGTGTTCGAAATTCACATTGGTCCCCATTTAAAATGTATAGCACCACACCCTGCCGACATTCATGGGGGCCATAATATATTTATTTATAGTGACATTGTGGACTGCCAGCTAATCGGAGATAGTCATGTACCCCTACTACACTGTATAAATATCTCTGATGAGGGCAAACGTATGCCCACTCTGAGTTACGACAACCCTCACTACACATCGTTGTCACGCTCCACTATTACTGACATTGAAATAGATCTACAATACGGAAAAGTAATTGTCAAACTACATTTTAGACCTGTGAAACAACATTAAAATGATGCAGAAAGCGTACATGGCTGAAGATGGCAGGTATATGTCTTATTATATGAATCAAGCCAGTGGAGAGTTCCCGGGTTTCATAGGATCCAGTACACAGTATGGGCAGGGCTTAGGAGGTGTCTTCAGAAATCTATGTCAAATGGCTGTCCCTCTTTTAAAAAAGGGTTTTAACATAGCCAAACCTCATCTGAAAACAGCAGCCAGTAGTAATATAGGATATGTAGTGGCTAATGTCAGGAATACCGTAGCATCCAGACAGCAGGGAAAAGGTCTCATGGTGTACAGACGCAAAGCATTAAAAAGAACCCCATCAGGATGTGGGCATAACCAGCCTGTGAACAAAAAGCATAAAAACACAAGCAAAAAATTAAAGGTCGCCAAAAAGAAGACATCTGTCCGAAGGCGCAGAGCTCCGAACCGACGCTCTTTGTTCCTGACAAAAGACATATTTTTGATTAATTTTAAGAAATTAATCAGGGCATTCATTCATAATCAGTCCGAAGAGTGTGTGAAGACAGAATTGGACATGTTTACAATACCTTACACACAAACATCTATCAAAAAATCAACATTTGTAGAAATCCCCCCAATGTCAGCTCTAACAGACAATGGCCCTATTGAATTTTTATTTCGGCTAGTGGCAAGGATTATATAGGCCTTAACGATTCATACTTGTACACGCGTGTAAGGAATACAAACCCTGATGGCACATTGTCGGCTAATGCAGCTGATGTACGTTTTATAAACTATCCTGGATGCAGTCTTTTTTCGCAAGTAGATATAATGTTGGGTGATAGACTGATCACCCAGTCTTCAAAAACGTACCCCTACTGAGGAATTATAGAATGTTTGCTTAACTATGGAAAGGACACATTAGACAGGGCTATTTTGTAAGGACACAGGTGGTAAAATGGATGAGACGTCTATCACAGGTGATAATTTAGGGCTGGAGCAAAGGGGCGCCTACACAGCCGAAAGCCATATTGTGGATTTAAAGGAAAAACTGTTGCTAAATGGTGTTGACCTGTCTCTGAAATTCATACGTTCAAAAGACAACTTTGTATTAATGATGAGCCCTGCAGCATACTAATGCAAAATATGCTATTGACCGAGTAGCCATAAAAACATTCTCCATACCTACAGGCACAAGGGTTTGTAACCAAGAAAACTTATTCATAGGCCAGATACCTAAATTTGTAGTCATAGCTTTTGTAGATAATGAAGCATACACAGCCCGTAACCCCTTTAATTTTGGAAACTATTATACAGAGTTTATCAGTCTTTATGCAGACGGTCAACCTCACCCAGCCTGCCCTTTTCAGCCCCTTTTTCAAAGAAGGCAATATGTACGAGAATATTATCAGATGGTGGAATCAATAGGACGCCATTTAAAAGATCGATCACTGTCCATAACACGATCCGATTTCGGGGCTGGATATACACTCTTTTGCTTCAATTTGGAACCTGACGGCGGGGGGTCAGGAAACGTTTCGCTGATTAAGAACGGTAATGTTCGATTGGAAGTACGCTTCAGAAACCCAAAAAGTCCTATTGGATCACTACTAAAGATGAATACAATAGAACTCACTAGTGCGCTTAGAAAAAGAATGACTAGAGACACAAATTTCTTAGTAATGCCTTGTGATCATCTCCCAAAAAACGTTGTTTGTAAATTACCTGCTATGTTAGTTGTAAATACACAACCCAGTAACATGGCTGGTGAACACTGGCTAGGTATTTACATTACCGAGAACAAGCATGGTTTGTTCTTTGATAGCTTCGGACATCGCTCTAGCTTTTTTCCTCAAGAAATCAGCCATTTCCTCTTAAAAAACTGTGTGGAAATGTACCATTCATCAATCCAAGTGCAAAATAATTATTCTACAACCTGTGGGCAGCACTGCGTTTTCTTTTTATGTCATATTCAGAAAAAAATTCCTTGTACAAAAGTTTTGAACATGTATGGTCCTAATCTTGTATGCAACGACACAATGGTCAGCCATTTTGTTAGCAGAATACATCCAGATGTGTGTCACGATCAGAATTTTAAATGTGTACAATGTCCATGTGCTACTTATAGGTAAAAAAGTATTGTGTAATGATGTTTTTCAATAAAGAATGTGGAATATATTGATCTCACAATGTCTCAATGTTTCATTCCTTTTATTTTTTAGAGTTATACAGAAAAATGCATTCATCAGATAAAATAAATATAAAAATACATTCATTTAATGTTACAGGTTACATTCAACACTGTATTGTGACGAGGGAGCAAGGAAAAGAGGACCCAAATGCAGAGAGAGGCGGACAGGCAGGAGGTGGTAGGATGTAAGAGTTTAATATAACACAAAAAACAGCAGTACAGAGACTGGAAAAACTCACAACGTCCGGCAGGGAATAAAAACAGAAAAGCAGGAGCGAAACAGGATACAAAAAAGACTCACAGACTGACGGCACGGGGATACAAAATGATCTGAAACGAGACAAAGGGAACACGGGGGTTAAATACAAGAGGTAATGAACAAATGAGGGACAGGTGGTACAACAGGTGAAACACATTAGGGCAGGGCAGGACAATCAACAAAAGCAGGAAAACAAAGTAAAGCTAGACATGACAGGACAGAAAACAGACTATCAAAATAAAACAGGAAGCAGAACATAAACAGGGAAATACACAACATGACATAAAAAATATAGAATAAATATGCAAACACAGGAAAAATGCAGAAATAACTAAATCAGGCAACATAAATGAACAAAAATATAAGACAGATTATCAAAACCATAACACTGTATTTTCACATCCTTGAATAAAGAAAATATCCTCAACAGAAAAATAATAATAAAAAATAGGTTAAAAAGGAAAATATAAAATTAAATGTAAACACATTCATTTAATGTTACAGGTTACATCCAACACCGTCTTTTCACATCCTTGAATAAAGAAAATACACCTCAATAGAAAAATAATAATAAAAAATAGGTTAAAAAGGAAAATATAAAATTAAATGTAAACACATTCATTTAATGTTACAGGTTACATCCAACATCGTCTTTTCACATCCTTGAATAAAGAAAATACACCTCAATAGAATAATAATAATAAAAAATAGGTTAAAAAGGAAAATATAAAATTATTGTAAAACACATTCATTACTGTTAGAGGTTACATTCAACACTGTATTTTCTTGTTTTGTCGCATCCTTTAATAAAGAAAATACCCCTCAATAGAAAAATAATAATAAAAAATAGGTTAAAAGGGAAAATATAAAATTAAATGTAAACACATTCATTTAATGTTACAGGTTACATCCAACACGTCTTTTCACATCCTTCAATAAAGAAAATACACCTCAATAGAAAAATAATAATAAAAAATAGGTTAAAAAGGAAAATATAAAATTATTGTAAAACACATTCATTACTGTTACAGGTTACATTCAACACTGTCTTTTCTTGTTTTGTCGCATCCTTTAATAAAGAAAATACCCCTCAATAGAAAAATAATAATAAAAAATAGGTTAAAAGGGAAAATATGAAATTATTGTAATAATAAGAGAAAATATAAAAATAGATTAAAAACTAGCCCAAGTCTTAGTAATGGATGGTGTAATACTAAAGGGTCTAGGAGTACTAGTTGCTCGTAAATCAGAAGGTGTCTATGTATAAATGCAGGGGCAATCCTTATTGCTCTACGAGTGTGAGGGGTACGTAAATCAGTCATTGGCGATTGTGTATTAGTTTCAGCCTGTGCACCTGTTTTAAATGCCTCAATTAGAACGGCGTACCATTGTGTTTGGGATTACGGATAGTGGCACATTTAAGCTAGCTAACGTTTTTAAAAATATGTTCCACCCTTTTGGTCTTGAACGGTCTGAAACATTATGTGTTGTTACGCTTTTCAGTAGATCATACAGATGACTGCCTGGAACATTAACAACGATTTCCCCATTATTTGACCACGCAATCTTATCATTATTACGGGATAACGAAGTGATTATGTATTCAGCGTTGCGTTTATTCCTGGCGGGCATATGCGTCAATACTTCTGCTCTTATCATATCGTCTTCTACGACGGCGTCTTGTGACTCAACCTTTGAGGCATCAGCCTTTGAGGCTTCGTCGGGTATGGATAATGTAATCACACTTTTCTCATATTCACCCTGTTTCACCATGGCTAGGTATCTCTGCAGCATACTAGAATATTTTTTAGCTTTTTCATATATATCGATGTTAGGCTGTTTCGATATATCACTCATGGCTTGATCCAATTCACTTTGTACAGACTGTCGCAGAGATACATTTGAGGAGTCAGATGTTTGAGGCTGCTGTAATGTCGCTAATTGATTTTGAGGAACCAGAAACATTTTCTGAGTGTGTTCAATTTTAATTCCTGTTGATAAGACTTGCTATGAACGGGATTGCGGCCCCAAGTAGAGGCAGTAGAAACCCTCCTGTTTGATTGATTGTCTTTTCTTTTTTTTAAATGTTTGATTATTAGTCTAATAACTTTCTTCTTCTTCTTTAACAGCTTGTACTGAATATTAGACAGTGGTATGTTACCTCTTAACACATTCAAAGCTATTTCAGAAAGCGCATTAATGAAGTCTGGACTAGCGTTGCTCACAATAACACCTCTTGCTCTGGGTGATGCCTTATGTAGCATGTCTAACATTGTAAAATTCCGCTCCATCCGGATTGACATTATTACACCTTCTTTTTTCTAGGAATGTATACAACCTGCTGCGGTGTTATCAAAGCGGTTCTGATTCTTAAAATATCGGGGATTGTGGATTTATAATCTATCAACACATATCCGTACGCTGAACTAATGGCATCGTTAAAAGCCTCTAAAAAATATTTAGTATTTCCGGGGAACATTTGTCGTGCCAGTAAGCTTATCTGATGCTGATCTCTAGCATTTTTTAAAATAATCATAGTTTGTGTTCAAACTGATTGTACGACTCGCTTTACCTTGAATAAACAGATTCTGCACTAAGTATATACAGCTGATATTTCTGTGATGGACATACTGCGTGAAAACGTTTTGACAGTTACTGTCAAAACGTTTTCACTGGCTTGATCCATTAAATCAAGCCAGTGAAACTGATCCATTAAATCATCTATAATGAGCAAATTATTCTTAGCAGTAGGCAGGAGTGTTTCATCACAGAACGATTCAGGGAGACCTTCCACAAAATTTATATTCACTGTTTTAAGCAATTGATCGTATATTGACTGCCAGCATGAATAGATGTATACAATGTTATCTATTTTTTTGTGAAATAACAGAGGACATGTTTTTAATAATGTCTTTGACAAAATATGTTTTTCTGTAATTAGAGGGTAATAACGACGCGGAAATGGTGTTGTAGCCTACCATCAAATCCTACAACATGCCTATTGTTATTACTATACAACAGTCCCTTATGGCTATAAGGGACTGTTGTATAGTCGCGGAGCACGCGTCGTTTGTTGTAAACAACCTGTACTTTCCGGGTCAGTGTGTCGTTTTCGAGATGAAACTGTTTTTTGTCGCATTTTATTCCATCCATCCATCTTCATCCGCTTATCTGGTATCGGGTCGCGGGGGTAGCAGCTCCAGCAGGGGACCCCAAACTTCCCTTTCCCGAGCCACATTAACCAGCTCCGACTGGGGGATCCCGAGGCGTTCCCAGGCCAGGTTAGAGATATAATCCCCCCACCTTGTCCTGGGTCTTCCCCGAGGCCTCCTCCCAGCTGGACGTGCCTGGAACACCTCCCTAGGGAGGCGCCCAGGGGGCATCCTTACAAGATGCCCGAACCACCTCAACTGGCTCCTTTCAACGCGAAGGAGCAGCGGCTCTACTCTGAGCTCCTCACGGATGACTGAGCTTCTCACCCTATCTCTAAGGGAGACGCCAGCCACCCTCCTGAGGAAACCCATTTCGGCCGCTTGTGCCCTGGATCTTGTTCTTTCGGTCATGACCCAGCCTTCATGACCGTAGGTGAGGGTAGGAAAGAAAACTGACCGGTAGATTGAGAGATTTGCCTTCTGGCTCAGCTCTCTTTTTGTCACAACGGTGCGATAAATTGAATGTAATACCGCACCTGCTGCGCCGATTCTCCGGCCAATCTCCCGCTCCATTGTCCCCTCACTGGCGAACAAGACCCCAAGGTACTTGAACTCCTTCACTTGGGGTAAGGACTCATTTCCTACCTGGAGAAGGCACTCCATCGGTTTCCTGCTGAGAACCATGGCTTCCGATTTAGAGGTGCTGATCCTCATCCCAGCCGCTTCACACTCGGCTGCGAACCGATCCAGTGAGTGTTGAAGGTCACAGGCCGATGATGCCATCAGGACCACATCATCTGCAAAAAGCAGCGATGAGATCCCCAGCCCACCAAACTGCAACCCCTCTCCACCCCGACTACGCCTCAATATCCTGTCCATAAATACTACAACAGGATTGGTGACAAAGCGCAGCCCTGGCGGAGGCCAACTCTCACCTGAAACGAGTCCGACTTACTGCCGAGAACCCGGACACAGCTCTCGCTTTGGTTGTACAGAGATTGGATGGCCCTGAGAAGGGACCCCCTCACCCCATACTCCCGCAGCACCTCCCACAGTATCTCCCGGGGTACCCGGTCATACGCCTTCTCCAGATCCACAAAGCACATGTAGACCGGTTGGGCATACTCCCAGGCTCCCTCCAGGATCCTTGCGAGAGTAAAGAGCTGGTCCGTTGTTCCACGACCAGGACGGAATCCGCATTGTTCCTCTTCAACCTGAGGTTCAACTATCGACCGAGCCCTCCTTTCCAGCACCTTGGAGTAGATTTTACCGGGGAGGCTGAGAAGTGTGATACCCCTGTAATTGGCACACACCCTCTGGTCCCCCTTTTTAAAAAGCGGAACCACCACCCCGGTCTGCCACTCCTTAGGCACCGTCCCAGACTTCCACGCAATGTTGAAGAGGCGTGTCAACCAAGACAACCCCTCCACACCCAGAGCTTTAAGCATTTCCGGACGGATCTCATCAATCCCTGGGGCTTTGCCACTGTGGAGTTGTTTAACTACCTCAGCAACTTCCACCAGGGAAATTGACGACAATCCCCCATCATCCTCCAGCTCTGCCTCTACCATAGTATTAGTCGGATTTAGGAGTTCCTCAAAGTGCTCCTTCCACCGCCCTATTACCTCCTCAGTTGAGGTCAACAGCGTCCCATCCTTACTGTACACAGCTTGGATGGTTCCCCGCTTCCCCCTCCTTAAGTGACGAATGGTTCTCCAGAAGCACCTTGGTGCCGACCAAAAGTCCTTCTCCATGTCTTCTCCAAACTTCTCCCACACCCACTGCTTTGCCTCTTTCACGGCAGAGGCTGTAGCCCTTCGGGCCCTTCGGTACCTTGCAACTGCCTCCGGAGTCCTCCGGGATAACATATCCCGGAAAGACTCCTTCTTCAGTCGGACGGCTTCTCTGACCACCGGTGTCTACCACGGTGTTCGTGGGTTACCGCCCCTTGAGTTACCTAAGACTCTAAGACCACAGCTCTTCGCCGCAGCTTCAGCAATGGAAACTTTGAACATTGTCCACTCGGGTTCAATGCCCCCAGCCTCCACAGGGATGCACGAAAAGCTCCGCCGGAGGTGTGAGTTGAAAGTCTGTCGGACATGGGCCTCCTTCAGACGTTCCCAATTTACCCGCACTACCTGTTTGGGCTTACCAGGTCTGTCCAGAGTCTTCCCCCACCCCCTGCCCCAACTCACTACCAGATGGTGATCGGTTGACAGCTCCGCCCCTCTCTTCACCCGAGTGTCCAAAACATACGGCCTCAGATCAGATGAAACGATTATAAAATCGATCATTGACCTTTGGCCTAGGGTGCGTTTTATTGTGAATGCATTTGTGGTCAGATGGTTAGGAGGCTGCTGATAGGTCACAAATGATTTAACAAGACCAATTAAAGATTCATGTGTAACCACTTGGCATTTGCGGCATTAAGGGTTACACCCTTGCATTTAACCTGTGTATGGCCTTGCGCCGTCCTATAAGCGTAGCATTTAGGACCCCCCCGAAACAAACTCTGTTATATAGTCCTCTGTAGGAGCCCCACAGACTTGCGCACTGTTTAGTTCATCAGTTAAATCTCCAAGGTAAGGTCACAGTACAAAATACGTTCTTGCAGCTCATCCAACAAATCATATAGCTCCATGTGTGCATAGGCCGTAGTCATAGCTCCTATAAAAACATTCACATCTTTTACTCTGGATACTTGACCATCTGTGTATCGCCACTGGACAATCGCAACATCTGGTGAGATAAATGAGAACTGGCGAACATCAAAAGTGTCGCTGAACATGAGCTGTGTGAATCGGGATGGGTCTGTTATGAGTTCAGCAGTCATGTTGTTGCGCATAGCAAACTACCCACAAAGGCTATTCAGAATCAATTTATTAGTGTTTCTGACTGCTTTTTTAACACATATCTTGGCAGGATCAAGACGTATGACTTCGTGTACATAATAGTCATCTATGTACTTTCTTCCATTTTGATATGACCGGGATATCCTGAAGCCTCTTGCTTGCGTTTAAGAAATGTCTTAACATAGGCTTTAAAAAGCTGGTCCAATTTTTCTGGGAAATGCCAAACCTCAACGATTGAAACAATCTTGTACCCTTTCGCTATGGCTTTTTGTAATTCAAACGTCACCCACACACCAGACAGCTGTCGCTCTTGGTCACTATGTACACAATGTGTTGTCTGATTAATCTGAATGCCGCACACAGCACATAGCGGGAACATCAGTTTACCGTTACAGTGATAGGGCAGTACGGGGTGATACAGTCCTCTGGGGGGCACAACAGTACATTTCACAATACCAAAGTATGTGTTAATGTCATCAAAATCCTTGTGTATTATTTGAGGATGCCCTATTGGATAATCTCTTTTGGACTGAACAGTTGGGTACAAACTTGTAAAATCATAGTATCTGATTTTTTCAACATTTTCTACCTTGTGATTGTTGCATGTAGTGGGGAATAGAGGACCCAAATGCAGTGAGAGACTGGTAGGCAGGAGATGGTGTGGGATTCAGGATTTAATTAAACAAAAACGGCAAAAGAGGCAGGAAAAACCACAGGGCAGAACGCAGAGGGATACACATGCAGGCACAACACAAGACGAACTGACAAGAGACAAAGGGAACACAGGGGTTAAATACAAGAGGTAATGAACAAACGAGGAACAAGTGATACAACAGGTGAAACACATCAGGGCAGGGCAGGACAATCAACAAAGGCGGGAAAACAAAGTAAAACTAGACATGACGAGACACAAAACAGACTATCAAAATAAAACAGGAAGCTGGGAAAAACAGGCAGGAAACATGACATAACTTAAACACAGAAACTTGACACAACACAACAGGGAACACAGGAATTAACCAAAAATGCATACACAGAACACGGTCAAGACAGAGGAAACACAATAGACAAGGAGATAACTTAACAGAAATATACAGAATAAATATACAAACACAGGGAACATGCAGAAATAATAATACAGGCAACCAAAATAAACAAAACCAGGCAACAGAAATGGAACAAAATACAAGACCAAAATACCACAACCATAACAGTGATACAGCTTCATAGCATTTGTTCGGCCGCCAAAGAGGGCTTCTCGAGGATTGAGACGCGCTGGCTTTTCATATGTTAACATGAACTCCTTAACGTCTGGGTTATTGCACACATCCTTTCGCCAATCACATTCCCAGTTCACCACAACCTTTAGCCCATACACATTTGTCACTCTGTTATGGAACACTATAACACCTGTGTTTTTGTTTTTTTTTGGTGAGAGGGTTGATTTCAGCTAGTGCGTAGCACTTATCACAGCCATGAAAGAAGCAGCCATTAAATCCATAACATGTGTTTGTGGCTTCACAATAGCCATCTACAAAGAACTGGCCAAATGACTTTTCACCTCTGTTCATAGCGTGCTGTATGTCAATGCCCTCGCTGCTTGCAACATACTCTAACCACTGTATTGAAATGTCAGAATACGTCTTGTTTTGCCTAATGTAAGCACCCTTGTATGTCAGAGCAACAGCGTCTTTGGGGAGGAACAGCGTTTTGAATACACCCATACAGGAGGAGGCCAATGTTGCATATGCAAACGGATCTAGGCCAGTGCACTCATGGAAGGCCTCTCTGTATATTTTGCATGCTTTAAGCAAAACCGTCACATCGTTAACACAATAGTTGCGCAGCTCTTTTCGAAAGTCAAAGGGTGTGTCGCTGACCGTAGCGTACCAATCCGTGAACGTCATAGCATCATTACCATATAGAACTGGTTGAGGTTATGGTCCAATATAATTCTCATTCTCTCGCGTGTTGAAGGCGTGGGGGAAGAATCCCTTGAGCAGATCTGAGAAACCCATGGCTGCTGGTGTTTTAGATAGAGCCATAGGGATAAAACTGAATGAGTCTATCCAACGATGATTGTAAGTAGAATCGTTCATCAGAAGCACCCTAGAACCACGCATAGTAATAGTTGGAGAAAGTTTCTGGCTCACCAGATACTCTAAAACTATGTAACTGTCAAAACCTGAGGAATTGTGTGCTATAAAAGTATAGCCTTAGTATTTCTCCTGTCTGTAGTTCTGAATGAATGATGCTACGCAGTTTGATGTTTCGTAGCAGTTTTTTTTGCCATTCATATCCATAATGCATACAAAATCAGCTTCATGGCGACCGTCATGTTGTTGTGTCTCGAAATCGTAAAAGAGATACTTATCACTACTTTCTTCGCGTTTGAGGGGCTGTATAAAGCACTCGTCCGTTGTGGCAACTACAGGCTCTCTACAATGCAGGCATTTTGGGATTCTACAGATGTGTGGTTTTTTAGCCGTCCGGTATGTCATGTGACAGGACTCACAATATTTGATTCGGGCGCAGGGTATGAGGTGGTGTTTCACATCGGGTTTTTTATGGTTTTCAAAACACTGTTGCGATTTGCAAATGCAGTATGCACATTTAATAGTTTTATTAGGTATACAAGCAGAGTAACATACATTACAAAGCAAACTACACCTGTGCTCCAGGGCATTCTCGTAGGTCTTGTAACACCCATCGCAAACGTACGAAGCACCGAAAAAAGACGTTTTATTTACGATGAGATAATAATGCTCGTTATGCAAATACATCCAGGCTGTTTTCACATGTTGTTCGTCATGTGTTTTGAAGATCTGTGGTTTTTTACAACCGGCACCATGATGGAATATTACAATTTTCATTTCCAAATGTTTCTGAAATCTGTCAACGTCAGAGAATGAAACCTTATGGGTATCTTCAAATCCCAAATCCCTATGTAGCTGCTTTGCATAATTTATCTTTTCATTTGGGGACAACCTGCTGTTTACATAACGTGCCAGACAGAGAGCAAAGCAGAGATTGTCACTGTCGTCGTTATTCTTGGGATTGTATAAAGCATTACCTTTTGCTGACAATATTTGATCGTAGCCAATGCTTCCTAGTTTTCGACGGCCCCCAGGATTCCCACCCGACAAATTACGAGCTATTGTCACAATTAATTCTAATGCGTCATCGGTCAGTGAATTATCGTTACTTTGCATAGCTTGTGAGACTTGCTCCAGAAATGTATCTATATGTGTATGTGTGTATTATAGCCATTGCTTGAGTTCAACATTGTTTGAATAGGGACATCTACGGCAGGACCCCTTAACTCAACAATTAAAACACTGTCCTGTGTTGCATTGTCCAAAACCCTCTCTACTAAACCTGTTAGGGTGCTATACACCCGTTCAGGCACACTACCAATATCTGTCAAATGAATATTTCGCAGGTCGACATCTTGACAAAATTCAGTAGCATTAAAAAGGGGGATCTGTCTGGATGCTATTTCAGACGTTACCTTAGAAACTCTGCCCTCCCCACGCTGCACACACCCCTGAGGATTTTCTGAGGGTGATGGCGGTTTGCTGTAAGTACTCGTGGACGGTTGTGGGCTGACATGAGCACCTATACAGGGACGTTTTGATGGCTGGACATTAAAAAGGGGGATCTGTCTGGATGCTATTTCAGAAGTTACCTTAGAAACTCTGCCCCCCCCCCCCCCCCCATGCTGCAGACCACCCCTGAGGATTTTCTGAGGGTGATGGCGGTTTGTGGTAAGTACTCGTGGACGGTTGTGGGCTGACATGAGCACCTGTACAGGGACGTTTTGATGGCTGGACACTCGCAAAACATTCTGACTGCATATTGTTGGGATATACAATTGAAGGACCATTATTTGACAGCTATGTTGTGACAAGCCTATCTGATTCTTGTGTTGCTGTCCCACCGTCACTCTCACTATCGCTATCACTAGGCATAGAGCGCACCCAGGCTTTGAATATTTGTGTGTTTCTCACGCAATCGTAAAAAATCCTGAGAATTGAGTGCTGCACTTGTGTAATCGTCCTCACAAGGCCAGTCTAGTTCTTTATCACTACTACTAACGTCACACACACCTATTGGTTCAGATTTAGATTTTTTTTTTTTGGCTGGAGGAGCCATTTTGCAAATAATGTGTCGCTTTTTTATTTTTTTATATTGCACAACCTATAGACTGATTTAATGCTTTTTTTCATTGTTTTTTTAAGTCCCATTAACAGAGGGGCAAGCAGTGTATTGAGAGAGTTGCCCTGACTGGCCAGCGTTGTTCCAAAACCTGTGACCATGTCAATCAATAGTGTATTAGTGGCTTGTAGGGCAGCTACTTTATTCATAAGATCATCGTTACTTTTTTGTAATTTGTTTAGTTTGGATTCTATTTGTTTAGAATGGGTTTCTGACGCAGTTTGTCGGAATGTCGCGTTGGCGCAATACTCAAAAAGCTTTTCACCCTGAAACAAGGTGGTATGCTCAGAAATCCCTAGGGGGATGCAGGGCTCCAAAAGATTGTTAGTAATATAACTATGCTCTGGTTGATTACCCAGGAATGGATCGTCACCCTCTAGTATATTTACAGGAATAGTTACTGAGATATTACCAATGCTACACTGATTATCTGACACAGTTAACGTGGGCTTGAATGAAGCTCTTTGTCTATGTATGACAGGCGTGTCAGGTATACAGGTGGCATCATCATCATTATAGTCACATTCCTCTCTACAAACGGTGTCAAGGAGTACAGCAGAACAGTGTAAAGCACTACATTATATTCAGGGACCTCAAGCAAAGCTCCCCATTCGGCTGGTGTGATGTATGCGATGTCTCTGATATGTCTGTGTCTTCAGAGCCTTCTCCTGCAGCTTCCCGATTTCCCCCGTCTAGGGGATATTAACATATTTCGGTTAAATAAAGACACACACACACACACACACTTCAAACTTCCAACAAAACACAAACCTCAATTGATGTCCTTTGTAAAGGGGTAGCCCTTTGTCCCCTCTCAATAGAGACACTCTGGGGGGTGCATGGCTCTTGGGTACTATGTGTGAAATCCTCCTCAGGTGTCAAATGCAAAGACACCAAGTCTGCGACAGCCTTTAGTTGCTGAAACAAAGGAAAAGCAATTTTAACAATATATACATTATATAAAAAAGATTTTATAATAGTAGATAAATATATTCTGTTAGATACAAAGGGTTTCTCACCTCTGCATCAGTATTAGGTTCATAAGATACAGTGTTCAGGGAAGGAGAGACTTGAACAAAGGCCGAGCGGGATCTTTTGGGCGGGAAACCTTCATGGGTTGTCCTCTCAGCCTGAAACACAACATTACATTATGAGAAAAGCCTTTTTTAAAATACACCCTATTTTACTGTTTTTCTTTTCAACTCACCTCAATAGAGCTCTTCTTATGCTTAAGTCTGCGATCCTTCTTAGGGTTAGCTGCTTTCACAGATAAGGCTAGAGAAGCACATGGCCTTCTAGCATTGTTGATTTCAACAACGTGGTCTATTGAGTAGCTATCTCCATTCCGGATCCTTTGTTCCAGGGTGGATTGTCTAGACACAGACACAGAATATATATTAGTAGCCTAAAAACACAGTGATAAATTAAATAGTAATAAAAATCAGATATTACAAGAGATAAATAGACCACTAAATACCCGTTTCCAGCTTTCATATTGCTTTCAGGATGATAAGCTGACCTCTTCCTTATTAGAAGGTCAGTTTGGTTTATGTCCTGCAGTGTTGAGGCCTGTAGTGTTGAGCTACACAACCCTTTTTTAAAAAAACAAAACAAATACTATGAAGTTGTATTGCAGGCACAAAAACCAAGTAATGCTGTAGTGTATTGTATAATATATCCATAGGTTTTTACCTTGCTGTATAATTGTCTCATCAGTTACTACAGCAACATTGTCCCAGCTCTTTGTAGAATTACCTAATGATGCAAACTACATAAAGTATATGCCAGATAAACGTTTTAATTCACGAATGACTGAATTAATTAAATATCTTACAATATACTTAAACACAAGATACACTTTTTATATTTACTCACCAACTGTAGGCATAGTTGCAACAATGAAGTCTCTTTTCTTTCAACAAAAATAATTAAAAAAGAAAAACTTCAGAGGTCTTTGTTGAGGAAGGCAGACTAGCTAAGGCAGACTAGCTAAAACAGTAGGTAAAAAAGTGAGCAGCCAGCCTTGAATCATGGCGTTTTAAACCCTACAAGACACACCCAGGATGACGCTTTTACAAGTCACCAATAGCAAACCCCTTCTTAACAGCTAGCCCTGGTCTATGAGACGTTTTTAACACCTTTTTACTAACGTCGTACGGGGACAACCCTCCAACGGCATTACGACCACGAGGTCAATGTATCTTACAATACGAGGTAAAAAGTTAGCTAGCAGACTAGCTAAAATGGTTGTTAAAAAGTGAGCAAACTACCCAAACAATAGATGTTGCTGAAAAACGAATCCTCTTTGCTTTCACAAAAGAATTAAAAAAAGAACAACTCCAGATGGTATTGGTGTGGAAGGCTGAGAAAAAACTTGTTAACAAGCTAGCTAGCAGACTAGACACGACAAGTAGCTCAAGGTTTGTCCGTGAGAGAAGCACCTCCATGTTTGGCCCCAAGAGGCGATCATGGGTGCTGGCCGCTAGAGACACGGCCGCAGTGCGAATGTGAGGACGTGATGACGTCATCGTACACGCGATGGGAATGCGGCGGTTCGACCAATCACATCGCTAGAAAGATATGCGCGTAACAATCAACTGGCATGGGGATGCGTGTGCATGTGAGAACGGCTCACGTGCACACGCATACCCACCAAGTTAATACTACCACCAGTATTACATCACCTGCACTGAAACCAGAAACCCAGAATTTTCTGTGACACATTTGTCTGATGTTCTGCCTCCCCATCCCTTAGATATAAATATGACTGTTCCTTGTGGGGATATGCCTATTAGGTATTTCATGGTGTGATGTTTATAGGTCGAATATGTTTGTGCTCTTGCTTTGAAGTCTTTGGGTTTTTCTATAAAAATTTCAAAACAGTCAATTATGCAGGCACATCTAGGATATGTTTGTCGAAATATCATGGGCATTGACAGCCGAAGCTCTTCTCTCTGTGGCCAAAATAAAAATGATTGAACAAGCTTTGCATGTAGCATGTCAAGGGTAGTTCTAAAAGTTCTGCTTGCTGTCGCTATCGAGATTTGGAAGAGAACACTAATTAGAGCAAGGGACAGGTTCATTTTCATCCTCATAAGAGTTAAAAGAAGTTGTTGGAAAGGAGAGAGGGTTGCGTGTGTCGGAAGACATAAAATAACACTACATAAAACTACTTGCAGCTTGGCAAACGTGGGGAGTCCAGAAAGTGCTTTCACTTTTAGATTGTCATTTGCTAAAGCCTGTTCGTCCAGTGTTCCTAGATTGGTTTTCAGCCTGCGGTTTTCCTCCCTGAGGTCGTCACACTCCTGCTGTAGCTTTGCAATGGCATCTTTGCAGTGATTGCTGAAACACTGTTGTGGCACAGGCTCTCCTGACGACAGTTCCAAGAGGACATCCACAGCATCTTGTTTCTTTTCTGCATCCATCCTCTTGATTTGGATTCTACTGTGCTGCTCGTACCTTTTGTTTACAAGGACACAATGAGATTTTTTTTTTAATCACATATATAGAAGTACTATTGTGAAATATGTATTACATTTGGTTATACTTTACTGAGCAGGGAGATAAACTAATAATTAACTGTTAAGAAAGAATTTAATACGAGAGTGACGCATAATAGAAAAAAACAACACTAGATGCAGCAAAACATTTCAGACACAGCCTTATTATACAACATTCAAAGTCAAACCTTTCCATGTCTTTCTCCCTTTTCCTCTTTTTGGTGGCAGGGGTATGAGAGAAGACAGATGGAACCCAGTCAGGGGACAGCAGGTCATCAGATTTGGCACCTCAAATAATGGTTATGGTATTTAGCAGAAGCTTTTGTCCAAAGTGACATAGAAATAACAACAATAAATTTAAATGAAAAACAGATGTCAGCAAAAGACCGGTTAAAACGAGACATAAGAAGTGGCGTTGCAACAATGTTTACAAATATACATTGTAACGCTGGCTGCACAGATTATGCAGACGCAGACCGCTACGATTGACTGACTGACACACACACACACACACACACACACACACACACACACACACACACACACACACACACACACATTGTTAAAATCATACGCTGGACGCTTTATTAGTCTTTCTACATGGGTTTAGTTAATGATCGGGTTATGATAAGACCACATCGGCTATGTAATCGCTGACAACTGGGACAATTTCATAGTGGTTGGTGTAAACCGGGATATTTTAGCGTCCCAACACAGCTTTTGTCGGGACTCGGGACTGTCCCTGTCAAACCGGGACGTCTGGTCACCCTATATCAGATATTACAAACCTCAAAACGACATACCTTTGATGAAATGATCACTGCACAGACGTGTATACTGTGAAGGTTGCCAGGTCCCTTTTCCTTAAACGGTTGCACGTCTGATAGCCTGTATCCATAGTTGTCTTCTCTCTGGATTCTCCTTATCAGATGGGATCCGGTAGAAAAATAACCCCGGCTTCTCTCCTCGGCGGTTAGTGCAACCCATCGCACAACAACTATCTGGTATATTGTTTTCACCTCAAAACACCAACTTTCGTATGGTAAAACTGGCGAAGTTTCGTTGCTAGGAGAATGATGTTCTTGCCCGCCAGCCAGTAGTTGTGACATCACTTGCAAAGTATGAATTCAACTGTCTGTGAAAGTCTTGTCATGGTAACGTATGACTAGTGAAAACACCCTTTGAAGTCTGTGATGAGATCTGTTTGATCTTTAATCAGGTTAACGACTGTGTCACCTGCTGAAACTGTCACCTGTCACTACCACACTGGAGCTATTCAAAGACACAGAGCAAGCTCTCAAATAAAGGCTCAGACTGCTGAAACGATAAGGGGTATCAGTGAAATGATGTAATCGTGACCACGACAAGGCCTTTATGAACACATCCATATACAATTTATGTTGATAAACTTAAAAATGTGGGCATATCAGCGATTTAAAAAAGTGGTTTGCTCTGCGTTTCGCTGGGAAATGTGGAGGACGTTTAACATGGCAGCGAATGGAGGGAGATGTGGAACTCTTGTCATTTGGAAACTCATCGAGCCAAAAGTATAAGGCATATCATATAACTGAGCACATTGGCTGAAACTAGACAAAAATACCTACGGTTTGATGTATAAATTGTGTATGACAAATAGATATTGTGGGCGTGAGAGCAATTTATAGAGAGGGGACAAAGAATTTTTTTAAGGCTCTGTGCTCTAGCGATGACATCATCCACTCTAGCTGGCCCCAATACACACTCTGAAATGATCACGAAACTTAAACAGCTTTTTCACAAAAACTGTAAGAGATATCAAAATGAAAACATATAGCCTAATACCTGAAGCTTTTGTGAACATTTTAAAGTGTGTTTGGTGTCTGTAGGTGAAAGTACAAAAGGAGCTGAATCTTTTGGGAGCGGAAGAAGATTTTAAGGATTTGAAGCATGCTTGACTTCAATGTTAAAAAAAAAAAAATAAAAAAAAAAGTGTTAAAAAGCTTAATATTTTAAAAAGTATAAATCGTAGAAAAGAAGTTGACAGTGTCACATCATTAGCTGAAAGAGCTGAACATTTTAAAAGTTGAATGTGTGACGCTGGTAACAGAACAGACCCAAACGCAAGACGTAGGTTAAAAGGGTTTTATTAGGAGAGCACTGGAGCTCTGGGAGCGGAGAGGGCAGAAAGGGGAGCTGGAGAAGAGGGGCTCTGGGAAGGCAGGGACACCGAGAGTGAGAGGTCGAGGGAAGACACTGGAACTCGGGGAGGCAGAGAGGGCGCCGGGGAGAAGGCTGGAGGAGCGGGTGGAGGCAGGCTGGGCTGAGAGTCACGAGTAGGAAACCGGATGGTGAGGCCAGCTGACTGGGTATGGAGATGAGGTGATGGTAGCTGCGGAGAACAGACACAGAGAGAAGTTAGATATAGAACAGACAGGGTTGCGAAAAAAAAGCTTAATCTACGGGAAGCTGTAGCGTGTATCACCACGGAAGGCAGAAACAACAATCCAGCAAAGATGGTGAGTGGATCTAAAATGGATTTAAATGCAGAGCTTGATTGGAGTAGATGACTACCAGGTGAGCGCGGCAGGAGGGGTGATGATGGAACGATGGCCAGGTGTGTGCAGTCAGCTTGCAGCGGCAGGTAGGAGGGGAAGAAAAAACTGAAAAATGCAGAGAGAGGCGGAGCCAACCAAGAAACTGACAGTGAAAGCAAATTAGGAACAGGAAAAATAAACAAACTCACAGCCAGCCGACCCCAACCATCACAGCATGGTTTTAATAGCTGAACGCATGCAGAAGTTACGGAGAGCCAAAAAATGTACGGAATAAGAAAAATAAAGAACAGAATAACAATAGTTGGAATGCTGCATCAGCATTCCCATTAATAAAACCTTTTAAACTGAAGCTTCACTAACCAGTTTAGAGTTTTCATCCATCCATAGCATTCGATGTTGAGACAGCAGTCAAGATCTTACCCTGCATATACAACTTCATGTGATACATGAGCACAGGGGGAGCAACTACCCAGTGTCAGAAGGGTATGCAGCAACAATTTTGGCACCCCTCCTCCCCCAAAAAATTTTAAAATAAATAAAAAGTGTGCCGGACATCATCATGTATGGGCTTTAATAATAAAAGGTTTATCTACTAAAGTATATCAGTGACGTTAACGGTCACACTTGGCAACCAAATTCTAACAATTGGCAACCTAATCATCACCATCATGAGTGGGGAGTGGCTTTCCATCTCTGTCTGTACTATTTTCCAACCAAAAAGGACAGTGAATAGATTGGTCAACAGAACTTCAAACCATACTGGACATTTAGTTTTGTGTGGTCTAATAGAACTCCTACCGGATGTCATCATTGGTCTCAGCTCTAAGTGATGCCATCGCCGACCTCATGTCTGTCTCCTTCACTCCTTGCCTGTGTTCTTCTCCACTAAGGCATATTGTCAAACAAACATGTACCCAAAAGCGAGGCTCAGTAGGAAACAAAGCAATTTTTATTGAGGGAAGAGGAAGGAGTGGGGAGGCAGACGCCAAGGGCAGGAGTGAGGACTCTGGGGCTGGGGTAGGATGAGGAGGGAGACTGCTAGGATAGGATGTTGAGGGAGCTAACGGGGGATAAGATGACGAGGGAGCTAGGTGAGGGAGCTAACAGGGGATAGGATGGTGAGGGAGCTATCGGGAAGTAGGATGGTGAGGGAGCGCAGGGAAACCTGGACCAGGGGAGCCAAGGAGGAGGCACTGGAGTCCGGGGAAGAGGAGCGTCGAGGCGGAGGGTGGCTGGGAGCTGTAGCGAAGGCAGGGCAGCAGAGGAAGGATGGAGCAGGGAGCCGTGAGGGGGGAACCAAATGGTGAGGCCAGCTGACTGGAGGTACTGGAAGCGGGTGGAGGGAATGGCTGCAGGAAAGAAACAAAAAGTGAGCGACAGGTAAGTTCAACAGTTTTCTCAGAGACTTGTATTTGCGTGTCACCAGTATGGTTGACACAATAATCAAGTGAAGATGGTGAGTGGATCCGGGGTTCATATACTGGGCTTGATTGTAGATGGTTGGCAGGTGTGTGTAGTCAGCTGGCAGGATCAGGAAGGAGGAGGGGAAAACACAGGGGACACAGAGAGAAACAGAGCAAACAGAAAAAACTGACGGTGGAAATGAAATAGGCACTAGGGAATGAGAAAACAAAACCAAGACTCACAGCCAGTCGACCCCAACCATGACAAGCAACACTGGTTTGCATTAAGTTAGCAAACACTAGCCAGTCTGTTAACATGAATATTTGCAAGCCTCCAAGTTTGGTAACAAATCTATGCATGATTCCATGGTAAACCAGAGTTATTGCATTAGTTATGTTTTCCAGATTATTGTAATTTATTGTACATGGTACCTTATATTTTCCAGTTTTCAGCTCAGCAGCCTCGGTTTTGCATATTCTAATCTAGCCGTAAACCCCCATCTGGCTGCTACATTCCCAGTGTTAGCAAACGCTAGCTAGTCTGTTAACATGAATATTTGCAAGCCTCCAAGCACAGACGTCACACTTCTACACTTCACAAATCCTACCTGTTGCCTTTCACCATCCACTTATTTAACTGCTGTCACATCCCTTGACATGTCATCTCCTTTTCCCTCTCTTTTTCTATTTTTCTCCCCAACAGCTGTTTTGCTTTGCTCTTTTTCTTTTCCCGTACTACTCTACTTCACTACTCGTACCTGCTCAAGCGCTCACGGCTGTTAGTCCTCTAAAATATATATAATAACATTGAGGAAATGCAGAAATGATTTAGAAACGCACAACAGCAGCCAAATATATTTTTTTTTACCGTCGCTTTGGCGCCCCCATAGTGCTGCGCCCCTATGCACCCCATATTGCGCATATCCATATACCTGCCTGAGCAAGTAATATGCAGTGAAGGAGGACATGGGATGCAGTCAAAAGCTTAAGGGAAAAAGCTATTACATTAAACTTCAGTTTCCATTTTTGTTTTGTTAGTAGTCGCTCCATGTGACACAGCTGTTTGTTTTAGTTCATGTAAAGTTGTAAGATACTTAGCTAAGGGACTGTTCGTTTTTTATTAAAGGGGCAACCGGAGGAGTTTTGGGATATTTAGTAAAAATGGACTTAACCCTCTATTTGCCAGCAATACATTTTTCTATGATCCTCCAAAATGATTGGGAAAAAAGGCATGACCCTCCCCAACAATTTATTGATGCCTTCTGTACCAACCCGTTCTCATTCCGAACTCATAAAATAAGGACGTTTGGACAGTGGCCGTCAGCGTCTGATGCGACGTAAAAAAGGCGTCCTTCAGTGTATTTATGTAATGTACCGGGGAGAGCAGCAGTTAGATAGGATTTAGTGAGTAGTATGTAAGGGCGAATTTCACAGGACTGGACACCCAGGAGAGCCGTGTTTGCGTCCCGCTTGTTATAGTTGCTTTTTTCTTTTCTCCCGCGTGTCACAGAACCGTACACCCACCCACGACCCTTTCCTAAACCCAACCGTCCCGTTCTAGCCGCGTGTCACGGAACCGTAAGCCCACCCACGACCTTTTCCTTAACATAACTACATCAAAAGGGACGGCAATAGTCCCGATCAAGCGCATTTACTTATAGCGCTAAAGGGACGGCAATAGTCCCGACCAAGCACGTTTACATAAAACGCTAAAGGAGACCTTTAGCGTCAATAAGAACGTCAAAGGCACCTTACCAAACGTCCCTATTTTACGAGATGGGTGTGAGAATGTGTTGTCTGTACTGGTTTACACTTGGCAAATATGTTCAGATAGCCACTGTTTTTTTACAACCATGGCATACACGACTTAACCTCTGCTTTCTCATCTTACACATCACACTCCACTATTATGGTGGCCATTTCAGTAGATTTACTCACTAACATTGTTGTGGAAACACAATAAGCATGGAAACTAAATGCACACTTCCTGCATTACTACATTACTTCAAATACTAAGTTACTCCTCTAGTAAACTGGTATCCACTTGAAATAAAACAAAACATTGAGACCATTCAACAAAGCACACTGGGTAACAGCAAATTCAACACATGAACTGGTTGCTATGGACTCATCACTAGGCTTCCTCAGTCATTGTATATTTTAGCATAGGTAAAGCTGCCGAAGCTGAACATTTTCCAAAACTCCATTTCTCAGATGAGCATCAATTTGGGAGCTTGCATGCTTCCACTCCTTCCTTCTCAAATGCCTTGAAAAGGCTGTCGTTTGCACAATTTCAAATCACCGGGATCCAGGCGTGGAGCTGTGGGTGGGCCTGGCCCGTCCAGGCATTGACAGCTGGCCCGCCCAATCAGAAATTCAAAGTGTGGTCGTGTGCAAAGCGCTGCAACAATCACAACAACCACGTATTGCTGTTATGGCCAACAACTGGAAACTTGATACATTGTTCGCCTGCTATTTCATCACTAAATTCACTTCTGAGACTTTTTTATGCGAGACATCAACTATGTAGAGCTCAAATATGGGCCGTTTTACAAAAAGGTATGGCTAATTGCAAATTTGGTACAAAACAAGGGTTAATAGCCTTAATAATACCTTAGTGCTTTTTTGTACAGCATTTTGGTCAGCTTAAACTGTGTTTAAATGTGCTCTAGAAATAAACTTTACTTACTTACTTTACAAGAGACAGGGTTTAGAGAGCAATTCTCAACAAAGTAAACGGAAGTACTTAACCCTTGTGTTGTCCTCCGGGTCCAACAAGCAGCCTCCAGGGTGAAAGGCTCTGTGGTTTTCCTGGTGTTCTTGTTGGAATTGGTTCTTCAAAATGAACTAGTGACCTTTAAGGCCTGCTATTATTTTCCATGTGCCTGTTATTACAGGTGTCAAATCTATAAACGTTTGTAATCTGAAGTTGTAAGGGACTTCTGAAACTTAAAAAGTCTAGTGTTGACCATCAAATTGTGTAGAAAAGAAGCTTTCAAACAGATGTCCACCTCAAATTGTTTGGCAACCATTTTAAATACTTGGTTAAAGTAAAGCATTCTGGGAAATGGAGTCATGTTCCGTCATGTTCCACAAAATTACAATTACAATAAATCAAACTTAATTATTTGTTCTGTGACTAGAGCTTTTAACATTCAATGCTGGGGCAAAACATGTAATGTTAATGTAATCTGTACAAGTAGTTCAAACTAATAACATGTATAGAATATGTAATGCAATCAAAATCTGACATATGCCGTAAAGCTTCATTGTTAAACACTTAAATTATGTATATGAATTTCTTGTTACGGGGTAGGGAATTAAAGGACCCAAAAGCAGGGAGTGGCAGGCAGACAGAAGGTGGGTTGAGCTCAGGGATTTATTAAATAACGAAAAATGGCAGCACAAAGGCTGGAAAACACTAGGAAAAACTCAGAGGGAAAAATACAAAAAAAGCACAAGGTTGAAACAAACTGACAGAATATAAACTAGCAGGATGAGGAACACAAACTCAACGGAGACAAAACGATCCAACAAGCGACAATGGGAACACAGAGGTTAAATACATGAGGTAATGAACAAATAAGGGACAGGTGATACAGCAGGTGAAACACATCAGGGCTGGGCAGACAATCAGACAAGGCCGGAAACATGGAAAGCAAAACTAGACAAGACAAGATAGAACACAGACTGTCAAAATAAAACAGGAAACAGAACCGGAATGCACAATACAAACAAGAATACACAGCTATAACGGAATAAACAGAAACACAATGAACAGGGGAATAAGGAACAGAAATATACACAACAGAAATATACAAAACCAGGATACATACAGAAATCTATACCCAGTGAACCAGGAGATAACTGAACAGAAATAGACATACAAAAATCTACAAACAAGGCAACAGAAATGCACAAACAGGTAACAGAAATGTCCAAAACATCATAGAGCCAGATTCCAGATATCCCAAAAAAAACAAAAAACAAAAAAAAAAACAGGGAGGGCGAGAGTCTGGGGGAGGCAGAAAGTCCATGGGGAAAAAAAAAAGTTAAAAAAAGGTCACAGGGGACCGGGAACCAAAGGGCCTAGGGAACGTGGGCACTAGCAGGACAGGGGACAGAGAGCCATAGGGCACAGGGAACAGAGAGCTCTAGGGCACAGGGAACCGGGAGCACTGGGGCACAGGGAACAGAGAGCACTGGGGCACAGGGAACAGGGAGCTCTAGGGCACACAGGGAGCATAGAGGGCCGGAGAGGCCTGGAGGAGAGGGGCCACTCGGGACAGGGAAAAGAGAGGGGCCCTGGGACAGGGAACAGGGAGGACTCGGCAACAGGGGACGGAGGGCAGCAGCGAAGGCAGAAGCCTTCTGGCAGCCGGCGACGAAGACAGAATCTCTCCGAAGGCAGAATCTCTCCGAAGGCAGAATATTCATTAATTTCATTAATTCATTAATTAGTGAATAACAATATATATAATATGACATTTGTGTCATCATTTATACAGTATAATGTGATATGTTCCCATACCAGGTAACAAATTGGATAAATAGACTGCAACACTCAGTACTTAGGTTTGCTCTACTAGGCCTCAAAAACTTTAAGTCATAAAAAATTCTTATAAATATCAGATAGCAATTAGTATTACTTTGTGTTGCAACCCAAAGATAAAAATAAAATAAACAACATATTTTTCTTTAATTCATCTGAGTTTATTGGTTGAGACAATATTGAAACCAATTCAGGATGATATGAGATTTTATTCTATGAAGCAGTTCATTTAGACTAGTGAGTTTTTCAGTAAAGCTGTGCTATAGACTTTGCTTGTATTTTGAGTTACAGGATGACAAATTGTTTGCTGAAGATGTAGGAAGTGTTTTCCCACTGCTCCTGAGAACGTGACGAAATATATAATAACTTTCTGCACGATTCCTATCATTTATCGTTTGACAACATACAGTAGAACTTGCAATTTGCAGAGAAAGGGGGCCTCAGCAAAACCTTACCTCTTGGACCGGCAAGACGAATGCCCTGAAAGCTGACATCTTCGGGAAAATCAATTCTCTCTCGACCTGTCTCCTCTCTGAGATTTCTTCTGTCTGACAAGAATTGAAAGAGTCGTTAGAGCCACTGCAAGAACAACACGGTCAAACTATGCTAGATGGAGCTAATGGCCACGGATCATAGCAGCCGGATTACAGAGCTGGAGGCTACAGTTAGCAAGCTAGCGGCTAATGTTAAACACCTAGATGACCGAAGACCTGGATGGGAGATCTCGAAGGAATAACATAAGATTGGCGGGTCTTCCTGAGCGGTGTGAGGGGCCCCGACCTACTGATTTTATTGCACTAACTACTCCAGGTGATGCTTTGTTTGGATGAAATACCCCTGTTTGACCGGGCCCATCGTATGCTTTGGGGTAAGCTCAAAGACGGAGACCCTCCCCGGCCGTTTGTTGTGAGAGTGCACTTCTTTCACCTTCGTAATGACATCCTATGCCGCCGTACTCAGAGTCACCCTGCAGAGCGAAGACACACACCGATTCGAGGATTCTGGTACTGTTGGAGACTTTGTCAACAAGTGCCTCAAAAAAGCAGTTGCTCTAGGTAATGTGTAAAGAGACACAGGTGAGCTGACAGAGCTGGCTAACCTAACACACAGACTGTGTATACTTTGACTTGGACCATGTCTTTCATACCTACAGGTGGCTTTGCTAATGTTGAAACCTCCTAGAGTATGCAGAAGCTCAAGGTAGCATACAATGATGCAAGGTTGCTGCTTCGTGTCCCTAGGTGGCATAGTGCCAGTCATTTGTTTGTGTCCACTAGAGTGCCAACCTGTGAGGCACTCTTAAGACAAGTGATGTTTAGTTTTATGTGTCGCCTGGACAAGTCAGAGAACCACATACTTGAAGCCCTAGTCAGCCCTCTGAAAAGCTGCTATAGATACACTTCTAGGTTAAGACGGCATTGGTGTAATAGCCTGTATATCTTATAGGCTAATATGCAATTTTTATGTATTCTTGTATCTCCTTTTTTATGCTATTTATACTGTATGATGTGTGCTGTGGACCTGTTTCTCCAATAAAGCTTTATATATATTTTCTATTTTCATATTCATGTTTAAAACTACCTTACTCAATCGCAATGTTCTCTTAGTGGTTTATAGTAGTTTACTGTGACTGCGATGGAGCACTTAGTACATCTTATAAGGTTTAATTGGCGTGTCTCGTTTAGGGAGACACTTATGGGTGGGTGGGAGTCATGTGGCATTTTGCCACAGTGGGCTGTTCTTTTTTTGAGTTTGTTTTGTGTATGTGTCAGACCGAGTTTTCAACATTGAATTTGTACCTTGTCAAACAATGCTGCTTCACTTGCATATCACTGTACATGATGCCTTATCTGCTAAAATGTTTATATCGCTTCATTGAATGTAAATCAACATGAGGGAAGTGGACTAAAACTTTGTAGTTGGAACTGTAGAGGCCTTAACAATCCCATCAAATGCAGCAAAGTGCTACACCACCTTCGTCACCTAGGCGCCCAGATCGTTTATTTACAAGAAACTCATCTTAGTCTCTGATCAGCCTAGATTAAAAAGTAACTGGATTGGCCAAATATATCATTCTTCATTCCCCAATAAATCTAGAGGAGTAGCCATCAGGGGGCATCTAGTAAGGATGCCCCCTGGGTGCCTCCCTAGGGAGGTGTTCCAGGCACGTCCAGCTGGGAGGAGGCCTCAGGGAAGACCCAGGACTAGGTGGAGGGATTATATAGCCAACCTGGCCTGGGACAGCCTCAGGATCCCCCAGTCGGAGATGGTTAATGTGGATTGGGAAAGGGAAGTTTGAGGTCCCCTGCTGGAGCTGCTCCCCCCGCGACCCGACACAGGATAAGGGACCGTTTGATATTTATGGAATGGACCACCGGAGGAAAATAGGGGAGGGTCATATCTTTTTTTTCTTTGTTGAGGGGAGGGTCACCCAACATTTTTTAGTCTAGGAGGGGGGGGTCACCCAACTTTTGTATTCATGAAAAAAGCAACATCTCAAAGTGGCTTGTTTGGTGAATATTTTTTCATGTAGCCCTTAGTCTCTGCCCTCCTTCGCTACCAGATGGGTCTGACCCATGAGTTTGCTGGGGGGGTGGAGGGAGCACTGCCCCCTGGTGTCTGAAACGGGTAATTGCATTGTTTAAAAAATGAGTGGAATAATTATTTATAACTGGCATGACCAGATATTTTATAAATATCTTAAATAACACAAAACAACTAAAGTGTGGTAGGTAATACATCAGATTTCATATACTGCTTTAGTAAAAAAAAGTTACTGTTGCACTATGTCTGGACATCTTGCCGTGCCAACGTTGTAATAAAGGTTTCCTAAATGCCATGTATATACATGTGATGTCAGCTTACTAATTGATTGCGGGTTTTGTGTAGATTTTGACTTTTATACGTTTATTCCACTTTGTTTAAACGGCGAAGTGGAGAGACCGCGTTCACCTGTTCGGAGCTGGCTGGTGAATGTGACGCTCGTATAGGCCTTGCTGGATACATTGTGTCATTTACCTTTTTGTGGATCTACTGATCGCTGTGGATTACTTTTTTTTGTGTCATTGGATTACGGCAAAATAGGCATCTTTTTATGGTTTTATGGTGTGACTGCGCTTCGTTTCTCCATTTGGAGAGGCATCGCAACAGAATGTAGGTCCAACACGGATTGTTCACGGTTACATTTTAGTTGAATTTAAGTGTCGGGGCATTCCGCCACCGTCTGTCTATTGCGTTCCAAGACGGCCGTGCCGCGATTGGATTTCATAAGGGCGAATTGTTAAAAATCTGCTTTAAAAATAAACATATATGTTTTTGAATATAATGTTCAGCTTTGGGCAGCTTTACCTATGTGCTAAAATATATAATGACTGAGGAAGCCTAGTGACGAGTCCATAGCAACCAGTGTTGAATTGGTTATTTCCCAGTGTCCTTTGCTGAATGGTCTCAATGTGTTATTGTTTTATTTCATATGAATACTAGTTTACTAGAGGAGTAACTTAGTATTTGAACTAATGTAGTAATGCAGGAAGTGTGCATTTAGTCTATTGTGTTTTCACAACAATGTTAGTGGGTAAATCTACTGAAATGGCCACCACACCATAACAAAGGAGTGTGATGTGTAAAATGAGAATACAGAGGTTAACTGGTGTGTGTCATGGCTGTAAAAAATCAAATGGCATCTGTACATCTTTGCTAAGCGCAAACTAGCACATAAGGGGAGGGTCATGCCACTTTCTCAAATCATTTTGGAGGGTCATAGAAAAGTTATTACTGGCGAGGGAAGGGTAAAGTCTTTTTAGCCTAAAGGTCCCAAAACTCCTTCGGTGGCCCCTTAAATAAATTATGAACAGTCCCTAAGTGGAAGAAGATTGATGGCGTAGCCATCATACTGCACAAGTTGATTCCTTTTCTATGTTCTAATGTCATTGTGGACCCGAATAGGAGGTCAAAGTTTGTTTTCCACTCTACCAGATATCTCCTTACACTCCCTTGTTTATAGGAGGGAACTTTAACTGTTGGCTGGATCCTAAATTAAATCGCTCATCCACCCGAAACTCCATGCCAACGAGGTCTGCTAAGGTGATCCAGTCCTTTAAGGAACAATTTTCCATTCCTGATCCTTGGCTCTTTTTCAATACCATCAGTAAGAAATACTCTTTTATGCAAATAGATTATGTTATGGTGGATAATAGCATTCTCCCATGCGTAAAATCTATTTTGTATAATCCAATAGTCATATCTGACCATGCCCAAGTCACTATAAGTACACTTTAAAGGACTATATATAGACCGAGCTCTATAGCATTTCAATAATCGCTTACTTTCAAACGAGGACTTTATGGAATTTATTTCAAAACAAATAGACTTTTTTTTCTTAGTGTAAATAAGACTCTGGATATTTCACCTTCAGTGTTGTGGGAGACCCTCAAAGCGTACATAAGAGGTGAAATAATTTCTTACAGTGGCTATGAGAGGAAAATAAGGAGAAACTTACTAAATTAACAAACCGCATTGCACAGCTAGAAACAATGTATGCCTCATCTCCCTCCCCAGACCTGCAGGAACGTCTCTTCCTGCAGGCTGAGTAGCCACTGATCGTACAATGGAAATGTTACTCAAATCCAGTTATACATATTACGAACAAGGTGATAAGGCTGAACTTTATAAAAAGTTTATACATAAATTAGCTCCAATCCTAATTGACATATGTAATGAATCATTTAACTCTCATAAACTACCAGAGACACGTTCCCAGGCCTCAATCTCCCTTATTTTAAAGAAGAACAAGGACCCACTGTCTTGTTCCTCATTTCGTCCCATAAGCCTGCTAAATGTCGACTTTAAATTACTATCTAAGCTCCTAACTCTGCGCCTTGAGGTCACACTTCCATCTCTCCGGATCAAACCAGTTTCATTAGAAATAGACACTTTTTTTTTAATTTAAGGAGGTTATTCAATATAGTGTATAACCCATCTACTACACCCACTCCAAAGCAGTGATATAATTGGATGCTGAGAAGGCTTTCGACCGCGTGGAGTGAGTTACCTCTTTCATACTATGGACAAGTTTGGCTTTGGGACTTTATCTTATTCACCGTATCCCCCAGAATTAGATAAGTCCATACATACCCTTCTCATCTCCATGCGTGTTGTAGATTAGTCAAGTCTTGTATATAGTCGACTGATCAATTAATCACATTTTTTTATTTTTTTATTTACATCTCATTTGCGTCATTGGCTTCCATTTTTTCCACACAGACAAAAGAGCTGACGCCAGGAGTTGACAGTTGTATTTTTGCCCCCTCTGTTTAAGCTTCATATTTAAGTTTTATGTAGAAAAATAGCAATAAACATTATTGGCCAAGATACATGATGTGATCGCTTAGCTGTGTCATTCTTAGCAAATGGTGCCATTTGTGTCCCCATGATATAATCAAGTATAAGTTGTGAAAAAATGGGTTGATACTTATTTTTTCAAGCTATTAAATAAAACCCTCACTACATAAAACAAGGTTTATGCCCTCAGGGTGTATTAACTCTAAAATAATTACTCTGACTGTGGTGCAAGCACTCTAAAATGCCATGTCCCCAGTCAGTTTTTTTTAACTTCATTTGCAAATACTCTGTTACTCCACTCCATACCTCAGACCATTTCTTCATCTCTTACTTTCTCCAACTCTCCCAATTGCTGCCCGCATCCACTTCAAGACACTAGTACTTGCATATAGGGCCACGAACAGATCAGCCCCAGCATATATCCAGGACATGGTCAACCCCTATACCCCAACCCGCACACTCCGCTCTGCATCAGCCAACCTGCTTGCTCCCCCCTCACAGCGAGGGAGAACTAATCACTTAACGAAGTCCCGGCTGTTTGCTGTCCTGGCTTCCAAATGGTGGAATGAGCTCCCTATTGACATCAGCCTAAGCATCTCCCGCCGAAGGCTAAAAACACATCTCTTCAGACTACACCTCACATAAACATGAAAAAAAAAACCAACATATATATATATATATATATATATATATATATATATATATATATATATATATATATATATATATATATATATATATATATATATATATTTATTTATTTATTTATTTATTTATTTTCTTTGAAGCTGCACTTTCATATGTACTTGCACTTACTACTTGTTGTCTGGAGTTTGCACCTTCAGGGTTGAAAGCACTTAATTGGAAGTTGCTTTGGATAAAAGCTTCAGCTAAATGACATGCAATGTAATGTAAAATATAAGTAATACAAATCAAATCATTTTTATGTTTGTAACTATAATTGCAATTACAGTAACTATTTATAATACATCTCATCACATGCTATTTGTTAAATAAAAAATATATTTTAATATTGAAAATCTTGGTCTGTCCCTGAGTTCACTGTCCCCCCTCTGATGAAAATCCTTCTGGACATGCCCCCTGATTGTTCCTTTAGTCACCTGACACTCAGGAAGTAGGATACATTTTTGGGGCCTAGAGCACAGCTGCCTGGCGCAAGAGGCGGTTGGCAACACTGGACTGTGACTGGACGAGAGATGGCAGAGGGAAGTGACGGAGTAGGAAGCGTTCTGCGATTAAAAGCAGAAAGTGGGCTCGGGGAGCTGTGACAGGGATTCCGGTAAGGATATCAGATGATGATAAGGTAATATAATGAATGCAAAAATAACTGAGGTCAGACGTCTGAAGGCAAATCGGAATGGGATTAAAACAGACAATCGTCTATCGGTTCTAATCATCTTTGATGACGAAAGGCTTTCGGATAAGGTGTTCATAGGATATGTGTTATGATGTGAGGCCTTATGTCCCCCCCACCCCTAAGATGTTTTAAGTGTCAGAGATTTGGTCACGTCGCGGCGGTGTGCAAGGGAAAACAGAGATGTGGCAGATGTGGTGGAGATCATGAATATGGCAAATGTGAAGAGGGGACAAAGCTGAAGTGCTGCAATTGTGGGGGGGAACATAGTTCAGCGTACCGTGGATGTGATGTTAGTAAGAAAGCAGAAGAGTCAGGGTTACCCAGAGAATAAGCTATGCTGAGGCAGCGAAAAGAGTTTCAGGAGACAAGCAGGTCACAAGGCAAAATGAAAGTAAGAACAAAGATGCAGGAAAATGTAACAGTTGTCACAAGTTGAAAGAGGAAACTTTGATTGTGAGTAAAAATTATTTTGTTCTGTTTATGGCAGAGATAATCAACTGTTCAGCACAGACAAATAGCAGAAATGAAAGGATCAAAATAACTGTCAAATCAGCTGAAAAGTACCTTGATGTGACAGCGCTTCACTGGGAAACGGTTAAAGATATTAACGACAGAACGGAATAGGAGAATCAAATGTGGACTATTAAATATCAGATCTCTGTCTTCTAAAGCATTACTGGTAAACGATTTGATATCAGATAATCAAATTGATTTATTCTGTCTTACTGAAACCTGGCTGGACCATGAAGAACATGTTAGTCTAAATGAAGCCACTCCTCCCAGTCATATTAATACTCAAATTCCTAGAGGCTCAGGCCGAGGAGGAGGAGTTGCAGCCATATTTGACTCAAATCTGTTAATTAATCCTAAACCTAAACTAAATTATAACTCGTTTGAAAGTCTTGTTCTTAATCTTCAACATCCAACATGGAAATCATTAAAGCCAATCATATTAGTTGTTGTTTACCGAGCACCAGGGCCCATATTCTGAATTTGTATCTGAATTCTCAGAGTTTTTGTCACGTATTGTCCTAAAATCAGATAAAATAATTATTGTAGGTGATTTTAATATCCATGTGGATGTTGACAGTAATAGCCTTAGTACTGCCTTCAACTCACTACTAGATTCAATTGGTTTCAGTCAGAGTGTGCATGAGGCCACGCACTGTTTTAACCATACCCTCGACCTTGTGCTGTTATATGGCATCAAAATTGAAGATTTAATAGTATTTCCACATAATTCTTTATTATCAGACCATTTTTTAATAACTTTTGAATTCTTACTACCAGACTATATGAAATTAAATAAAACCTTTTACGCCAGATGCCTATCTGACAGTGCTATAGCTAAATTTAAGGAAGATATCCCAACAGCAATTAACTCAATGTCGTGCTTTAATATAACGGAGGACCTTTGTGCTAATTGTAGTCCTTCCCAAATTGATAATTTTGTAGACAGTGCTACGACCTGCCTACGGACGACTTTAGACTCTGTTGCTCCCCTAAAAAAGAAGACGATGAAGCAAAGGAAACTAGCACCTTGGTATAACTCCCAAACTCGCAAATTAAAACAAATCTCACGAAAACTTGAAACTAAATGGCGTTCCTCTAAACTGGAAGAATCTCGTTTAGATTGGCAAGACAGTTTAAAAACCTATAGGAGGGCCCTCAGAAATGCCAGATCAGACTATTACTCATCATTAGTAGAAGAAAATAAGAACAACCCAAGGTTTCTTTTCAGCACTGTAGCCAGGCTGACAGATAGTCACAGCTCTACTGAGCCATATATTCCTATAGCTCTTAGTAGTGATGACTTCATGAGTTTCTTTAATGATAAAATTATAACAATTAGGGATGGAATTCATCACCTTTAGCCCTCAACTTCCAACGGTTCAACTTTTGATACAGGAGTGCTAGAAAGAACGACAAGACCTGACATATACTTTGACTCCTTTTTTCCTATAGACCTTCAACAATTAATGATAAAGGTCTCTTCAGCAAAGCCTTCTACCTGTCTCTTAGACCCCATCCCAACGAGGCTACTTAAAGAAGCGTTACCCGTGGTGAACACTTCATTACTAGATATTATCGATATGTCTTTACTAACAGGTTATGTACCGCAGTCATTTAAAATAGCTGTGATAAAACCTCTTCTGAAAAAACCCACCCTCGACCCTGAGGTCTTATAGACCTATATCGAACCTTCCCTTTCTCTCCAAGATCCTTGAGAAATCAGTTATGTGACTTTCTACATAGGAATAGTCTATTTGAGGACTTTCAGTCAGGATTTAGAAAGCATCATAGCACAGAGACGGCACTGGTGAAAATTATAAACGACTTACTAACTACTGCTGACAAAGGACTTGTCTCCATACTTGTGTTATTAGATCTTAGTGCTGCATTCTGCTTTATCCACTATTCTGGGATTCTCCATTAGTGTTATGTTTCTACACTGCCTGGCCTCCTCTGAAAGATTATCTGAACTATGCACTATCCTAAATGTTTGAGCAAGAAGCTCAGCCTTCTCTAAATTGTTGACAGCCATTTTGTCCCCACTAATCAACGAGTTTTTTGAGTTGCTTAAATGCTTTATTTCTGCTTTTTATGGCATTACTACATTCACTATTTCACCAGGGAACATTCTTGTTCCGTCTAGCTCCTGCACTTTCTGGAATGTTTCCTTTAGCCGATTGTATTATTCCATTAACTATATGATCATTAAATTTGTTTACATCCACCTGATTCTCCACTTGAAGTATTTTAAAACGGTTTGTACTTTCATCTTGGAAAGCTTCCCAATTAGCATTTCCTAATTTCCACCTAGGAATATTCTTTACCTTTTCAAAAAGAATCTTAGTACCAACTTCAATCCTCACAGGATAGTGATCGCTACCCACTGTCGAATGCCTTACCACATTCTGAGTACATATACCTGCTATTGAACTGGATACAAAAGTCAGATCAAGTGCTGTTTCGGTATTTTGCATGCTATTATAGCTTGTACCTTCCTCAGTATTAATACAGACTAAATTGTGCTCATCCATAAATTCTTCAAAAACTGCACCATTTGCATCTGTTCTATTACTACCCCACAGTGAGTTATAAGAATTAAAGTCCCCACAACATACTACCCTATCTTGCAAAGATCCCCCAACATCCTCTAAAATATCACAACTTAATTGTCCACATGGATTATAATAATTTATTATACATATAGGGCCTCTTTCTGTTCATATCTTGATCCCAATTGCTGAATGACCTGTGCTCACATAAACAACTTTGTAACTCATTCCAGTCTTTATGAATGTTGCAAATCCTCCCCCTCTTCCAGTTTCCCTATCTATTCTTACTGCAGTGTATCCCTTTATAACAAAATCCAACTGTGGTTTCAGCCATGTCTCTTGTATACAAAGCATGTTAGGTTTCTCTTTCAAATTATCTATATACTTCTTGATCTCTTGACCATTCACTATTAAGCTTCTTGCATTCCACTGAAGTACAATTAACACCATTAGGAAGATCCAGCCCATGCCTGAGAAACTTGTACATCATCATTAACTCAATTCAATTCAATTTTATTTATAGTGTCAAATCATAACAGGAATTATCTCAGGACACTTTACAGATAGAGTGTAAGTCTAGACCACACTCTGTAATTTTCAAGGACCCAACAATTCCAGTGATTCCCCCAAGAGCATGCATGAATGTGTAAGTGCGACAGTGGCAAGGAAAAACTCCCTTTTAGGAAGAAACCTCGGACAGACCCAGGCTCTTGGTAGGCGGTGTCTGACGATGCCGGTTGGGGGTTTGATGAACAATGGCAGTAACAAAGTCACAATTAAGATAAGGACTAGACTACTTGTAATAGTTCATGGAGTCGTAGAGCACAGCAGGGCGTAACAGGGCGTAGCAGGGCGTTGGCCGGACATAGCAAGTCGACGCCGGGCATTGCAGGGACTAATGGGGCACAGCAGGTCGTAGGGCAGGACCACGGCGACAGCTGCCACCATAATGTAGGTGCCTTCATGATCCAAGATGATGGTGCTGGGGGGACAAAGAACATACGGACTCTGGGGAAGCTCCCCGGAGCTAGGTTAATAACAAGCATTTCTGGAACATGAATACACACAGATGGAAAGAGAGAGGAGAGAGGAGCTCAGTGTGTCAAAGGAGGTACCCCGGTAGTCTAGAACTATAACCGCATAGGGAGGCTGTGTTGTGGCTACACACCTTCCCCCGCTGGTCTAGGCTAACGCTGCAACACCTTACTCCCTAAGTATGCGTAAGCTTTCTATGGGGAGAAGCAGAGATAGGATGGGGGTGCGCCATGACTGTGGCTACACACCCACCCCCGCCGGTCCAGGCGAATGCTACAACACCTAACTTCCTAACTATAAGCTTTATCGGAGAGGAGAGTTTTAAGTTTACTCTTAAAAGTGGTGACTGTGTCTGCCTCCCGAACCCAGAATGGGAGCTGGTTCCACAGGAGAGGAGCCTGATAGCTGAAGGCTCTGGCTCCCATCCTACTTTTAGAGACTCTGGGAACCACAAGTAACTCTGCATTTTGGGAGCTTAGTGCTCTAGTGGGACAATAAGGTACTAAGAGCTCTTCAAGATATGTAGGTGCTTGACCATTTAGAGCTTTGTAGGTCAGGAGAAGGATTTTAAATTCAATCCTGGATTTTACAGGAAGCCAATGCAGAGAAGCTAATACAGGAGAAATATGATCTCTTTTCTTAGGTCTTGTCAGAACACGCGCTGCAGCATTCTGGATCAGCTGGAGAGTCTTAAGAGTTTTATTTGAGCATCCTGATAATAGGGAATTACAGTAGTCCAGCCTGGAAGAAACAAATGCATGGACTAGTTTTTCAGCATCGTTTTCAGACAGGATGTTCCTAATTTTGGCAATATTACGAAGGTGAAAAAAAGCTGTTCTTGAGGTTTGTTTTAAGTGGGCGTCAAAGGATAAGTCCTGATCAAAAATAACTCCTAGATTTCTGACAGTAGTGCTGGAAGCCATGACAATGCCATCCAGAGTAGTTATATCTTTGGATAATGAAGTTGGGAGGTGTTTAGCGCCCAGCACAATAACCTCAGTTTTGTTCGAGTTCAACTTCAGGAAATTGTTGGTCATCCATGATTTTATATCTTTAATGCACACTTGCAGTTTAGCTAACTGACGTTTCGTCTGGCTTGATTGATAAGTATAATTGGGTGTCATCCGCATAACAGTGAAAGTTAATTGAGTGTTTCCTAATAATATTGCCTAGAGGAAGCATATATAAGGAGAATAGAATTGGTCCAAGCACTGAGCCTTGAGGAACCCCATGGCTAACTTTAGCGCACCTGGAGGATTTATCGTTGATATTAACAAATTGAGATCGATCAGAGAAATAGGACTTAAACCAGCTTAGTGCGATTCCTTTAATGCCAACTAAGTGTTCCAGTCTCTGTAGAAGGATTGTATGGTCAATAGTGTCAAATGCAGCACTAAGATCTAATAACACAAGTATGAAGAGGGGGAGGATTTGCAACATTCATAAAGACTGGAATGAGTTACAAAGTTGTTTATGTGAGCACAGGTCATTAAGCAATTGGGATCAAGATATGAACAGAAAGAGGCCCTATATGTATAATAAATTATTATAATCCATGTGGACAATTAAGTTGTGATATTTTAGAGGATGTTGGGGGATCTTTGCAAGATAGGGTAGTATGTTGTGGGGACTTTAATTCTTATAACTCACTGTGGGGTAGTAATAGAACAGATGCAAATGGTGCAGTTTTTGAAGAATTTATGGATGAGCACAATTTAGTCTGTATTAATACTGAGGAAGGTACAAGCTATAATAGCATGCAAAATACCGAAACAGCACTTGATCTGACTTTTGTTTCCAGTTCAATAGCAGGTATATGTACTCAGAATGTGGTAAGGCATTCGACAGTGGGTAGCGATCACTATCCTGTGAGGATTGAAGTTGGTACTAAGATTCTTTTTGAAAAGGTAAAGAATATTCCTAGGTGGAAATTAGGAAATGCTAATTGGGAAGCTTACAAAGATGAAAGTACAAACCGTTTTAAAATACTTCAAGTGGAGAATCAGGTGGATGTAAACAAATTTAATGATCATATAGTTAATGGAATAATACAATCGGCTAAAGGAAACATTCCAGAAAGTGCAGGAGCTAGACGGAACAAGAATGTTCCCTGGTGAAATAGTGAATGTAGTAATGCCATAAAAAGCAGAAATAAAGCATTTAAGCAACTCAAAAAACTCGTTGATTAGTGGGGACAAAATGGCTGTCAACAATTTAGAGAAGGCTGACCTTCTTGCTCAAACATTTAGGATAGTGCATAGTTCAGATAATCTTTCAGAGGAGGCCAGGCAGTGTAGAAACATAACACTAATGGAGAATCCCAGAATAGTGGATAAAGCAGAAGAGTCAGGAGATCCATTAGATTTAGTATGTTTGAGTTGAAAAGAGCCATCTTTGGTGCTCGTCAAACCACTCCTGGAAAAGATGGTGTATGTTATAAAATGTTGGAACATGTGCCAGAGAACTCACTAGCCAAAGTGTTAAAACTTTTTAACAGTGTTTGGGTAATCGGTCAACTTCTATCAGTGTGGAAACAAGCGATAATAGTGCTTATTCTAAAACCAGGGAAAGACCCTTCAGATCCATCTAGTTATAGACCTATTGCCTTAACGTCACATTTATGTAAAATCATGGAAAGAATGGTTACTGAAAGGTTAACATATTTCCTAGAAAGTAAAGCTCTTTTTTCTCCATATTAAAGTGGGTTCCGTAGAGATCGAAACACAATGGATTCAGTGTTGTGCTTGGAATCAGAAATTAGAAAAGCACAGACTAATAAAGAAGTAGTGATGGCTGTATTCTTTGATGTGGAAAAGGCATATGATATGCTCTGGGAAGAAGGACTACTAATTAAGTTGAAATCTTTGGGAATTGGTGGTAGAGCATATAATTGGGTTTTGAATTTTTTATTTGAGAGAAACATACAAGTTAGAGTAGGTGCAGAATACTCCAGTGTTTATGTGGTGGAGAATGGTACCCTGCAAGGAAGCGTTTGTAGTCCATTACTTTTCAACATTATGATAAACAATATATTTTGTCATGTTGATCAAGGTGTGGGAAGATCTTTGTATGCAGATGACGGGGCTTTGTGGATAAGAGGCCGCAATGTGGAGTTTGTAAATAGAAAAGTACAGGCTGCAGTGGCTCAGGTGGAGGGATGGACAAATAGATGGGGATTCAAACTGTCTGGCAAAAACTCAGGTGATCTGTTTTTCAAGACGGCATAAAATTGCACCCATGACGTTAGAACTGTATGATCAACCTCTTGAACAAGTAAAAGCAATTAGATTTCTGGTTGTATGGTTTGATGGAATATGCATATAGGAAAAATTCAGAATAAATGTAAAAAGGTTATTAATGTACTACGTTGTTTGGCAGGACAGGAGTGGGGAGAAAGTAGATCATCATCAAACTATATATTGGGTACTCATGAGACCTGTTTGATTATGGTTGTATAGCTTTCATGTCCGCAGTAGAATGTCATCTCAAGAAGCCGGATGTCTTGCAAGCTCAAGCTCTGAGGATCTGTAGTGGGTCTTTTAAAACATCTCCAGTTTCAGCGATGCAGGTGGAAATGGGAGAGATGCCTTTAAGAATAAGACGGGTCAAGTTAATGCTGGCATACTGGGTTAATCTCCAGGAGTATTGTGATTCACATCCTGCAAAGGGCATTTTAACGGATTGCTGGGAACACAACGAGTGAGATTTCATTAGCTTTGGATGGATTGGTGATGCTAAAGCAACAAGCATTGGATTAGGTCAACTACAATATAGTCCTACTATTTCAATCTCCTCCATTCCTCCATGGTTATTCCCCTTGCCAAGTGTAGATCTTAGCATACATCAGGATCTGGAGAAAAAGTCAGAACTTCTTCCAGGATGGCGCATAGTCGAGAATTATGTTGAAAAGAATTTCTCAGACTCGGTTTTCATTTTCACAGATGACTCTAAAGATCCAGACAAAGGGTGTGTAGGTGCAGCAGTGTATATCCCGGTGAGTGATACATCAATAAAGAAAAGGTTATCAGACCATTTATCAGTATACACCTCAGAGTTGATGGCAGTGTTACTGGCATTACAGTGGATAGAGGAGAAGGGATTACCCAAAACTGTTATTGCATCTGACAGTTTTTCAGCACTTTCTAGCATTAGAACAGGCAGATCATCGTCTAGAACAGATGTCATTAATGAAATATTTAGTATATTATACAGAATGCAAATTAAGGGTATGGTTATAAGTTTCATTTGGGTTCCTGTCCATGCTGGTGTGGATGAAAATGAGAAGGTGGATATTCTGGCCAAACAAACACTTAAGATTAAATCCGTATAATTAAGTATAAAATTGTATAATAAAGAGGTAATATATAGGTAATAACATGTAATTACCAAAATAATAACGTGATAATACTTCACAGTAATAAGATGTAATTCTGGGGTAATAAGGTGATAAGAAGGTAACAGATGTAATAACATGCAATTACCAATGTAATAAGTAAGAAGGGGTTTGACAATGACCATATGTATATCTAGGTAATGGTAATATAGTTATATTAATATTGTAATAACAAGGTAATAATGGGGTAATATATGTTGATGGTTTCACAGTATTATAGGCTAATATCAGCGTAATACCTTCCAAATTAGATAAAACGTCTTGGAATTTGAAATTGGTAATTACCATGTTATAATGCTGACATTCATCCACCCTTTATGTTCCAAACGTTTCCCTTTTGTTTCAAGTTAATACTTTACAAATTATGTGTTTAATCTTGTGACTTCTTCCTGGAAATGCTTCTGGTAGTTTCTGTGTAACAACCATGAATCAGTGCCACAAAATGCAAAACTGCCTGTTTCTATTGCATTACATGGTAATATTAGAATAACAGAGGTAACAACCATGAATCAGTGCCACAAAATGCAAAACTGCTTGTTTCTATTTTATTTCAAGGTAATATTTGATAAATACACATTTTATAGTATTGATTGTATGTAAAATTCCAAAGAAATGCCATGTATGAACATCTTTATACTGATATGCATCAAATAATTATTTACTGAACAAAACACAAATGACTGATTTTGATACAAATGAAAAGAAATCACTGTAACCTCAGCCACACCTTGTGAATAAAAATATTTCTCTTGAAACTAAACTGTGTCTGTTTGAGTGTGTGTGTGTGGTCATATTTGTGTGTGTGTGTGTGTGTGTGTGTGTGTGTGTATTATAAAGGATGGATTGCTCTTATGTCCTTGAAAAGGCGACCAAGGGCTCCATCCCTGTGTGTTTTAGCCAGCAAGTAGTTCCACTCAATGAATTGTAGGGTTTCTCTTAATGTTTCCTCTGTCATGTTGCCCCTGAAGCGGTTCTTGAAGGTCCTCCAGGAACTCTCTATGTGTTGTCTGTGTGCTCCTGTTGCTGGGTGAACAAAGATCCTCTGGTGGTTGACTTGGTAATGGATATATCCATATTCACTCAGTCTGTGATAGGGTGCCAGGAGTAACTCATAATCGTACTTGCTGGTCTGCAATATTGCTGTATAATGGGAAGCAGGTTGTCTGCATTTCGTCTGTGAACAAACTTCAAGATAGGTCGTCTTTGTCGCTACTTGACCTCTAGCAGTCCAAAGACCCATCCTCTCCTCCAAGTGTGATGGTTGGAGTCTGGCTGGCTGTGAGTTTGTTTTTATCTTTTACGCTCCCATCACTCATGAAGATTCACCCGATTTTCCATGTCTCCCAAGTCAAACTGGTCTCCACCAGTCCTCTCTCCATCCCAGTGGCAGCCCCTCCCCCCTCCCCCCTCCGCGCCTCCTAGATGTGCGATGTAGAGGTCGGGGTTATTGGTATCTGGTGGACTGGGCCGGGTATGGTCTGGAGGAACGGTCATGGATTCCTGCCAGCCATATTCTTGACAAAACACTGCTGGACGACTTCTACAGGGCTCACCCAGACAAGCCTGGCAGTCTGCCCAGAGGCGTCCGTTGAGGAGGGGGTACTGTGATGGTTGGAGTCCGGCTGGCTTGAGTTTCTGTTTTTTCTTTTTACTCTGTCATGTGTTGCTGTCAGTTTGTGTTGGCTCTGCCTCTCTGTCTCTCTCTGTGTTGCCCCTCCCCTCCTGCCTGTGACAGCCAGCTGATTGTACACACCTGCTCGCCTCCTCACTACCACTCTGCCCGCCATACACACCTGCCGGTCATCCACTACAATTAAACTCAGTATTTAAACCTCGGATTGACTCACCATCTCCGCTTGATCGTTGCTCCTGTCTCCTCAGTGACACATGACTCAAGCTCCTAAAGATTATCCTGTGTGTTCTCCTGCCTGTACTTTTTGTAATCCGTCTTCTCGTTTCAGTTACCTTCACTGTCACTCTACCTCCGCGCACACCTCTCCCTGGATTAATGGGAATGCCGCCGCCTCGCCGGAGTGTGCATCTATTGCGGTAAGCCCAGTCATTATTTATCCACCGGCCCACTTCACCCAAAAGAGTCGGCTCACCAGTAGCATTGGGAGCTCTGGCGAGCCGATTGACGTTTCCCTGTCGTGGCAGGAGGCAACGCTTCCTCTGGGGGCGTTAGTTGATTCTGGCACTGACCAAAATCTTTTGGATGTTGAGATTGCACGGCAGCTCGACATTCCCCAAATTCCCCTTGACACTCCCCTTCATGCCACAGGCCTTAGTAGTCAGCCTCTCACTACTGTTACTCACTGCACTCCCCAGCTCCATCTCCTCACCTCGGGTAATCACCATGAGTCAATCTTGTTTCACCTCGTCACCTCCCCTGTCAACCCTATCGTTCTAGGTCTCCCCTGGCTCATTCTGCACAACCCCAACGTGGACTGGGCGCGGGGGAAGATCAGAAATTGGAGCCATCACTGCCATGCATCGTGTCTATTATGCGCTTGAGCCCCCGGTAAGCCCACTCAAATTCACACTCCTCCTGTTCCTCCTGACTTAACTCTCATTCCCTCCGAATACCATGACCTTGCCACCGTATTCAGTAAAGATCAGGCCCTGTCCTTACCCCCCCACTGCCCTTATGACTGCTCCATTTCCCTCCTCCTGGACACTCCGCTCCCATCTAGCCATGCCAGTTTTTTCTTTGTCTCCAAGAAAGACAAATCCCAACACCCTTGTATTGACTACCGGGGGCTCAACTCCATCACAGTTAAAAACAAATACCCGCTTCCCCTCATGGACTCAGTTTTTGAGTCCCTCTCCCGGTCCGCCATTTTCACGAAGTTAGATCTTCACACTGCTTACCATCTTGTGCGGATCCGGGAGGGGGACGAATGGAAAACAGCATTTAATACTCCACTAGGGTACTACGAGTATTTGGTAATGCCATTCGGCCTCACCAATGCCCCCGCCGTTTTCCAAGCCCTCATTAATTATGTCCTCCGTGACTTTTTGCACCGGTTCGTTTTTGTCTATTTAGATGACATCCTGAGCTTCTCCCCCGACCCAGTCCAACACACAGAGCACGTCCGCCTGGTTCTGCAGCGGCTTCTGGAGAACCGACTTTTTGTGAAAGCCGAGAAATGCGAATTCCACGTGCCATCTGTGCAGTTTCCCGGCTTTATCATTGAGATCATTGGTCAGCTCCGCGCTGACCCAGCCAAAATCCAGGCTGTTGTAGATTGGCCAAGGCATCCCATCAGCCGCTCGCCAGTCTGCTCCGCCGCCTCCCGGTCCCCGGTAGGCCCTGGTCCCACATCGCCCTGGACTTCGTCACCGGACTGCCCAACTCCAACGGCAACACAGTCATTCTCACTATTGTGGATCGATTCTCCAAGTCCGTCCCTGTCCAAGTTACCTACTTCCTTGGAAACAGCTCACCTCCTGGTCCATCACGTCTTCCGGCTCCATGGCATTCCTTTGGACATTGTTTCCGACCGGGGGCCCCAGTTTTCTTCACAAGTGTGGAAATCCTTCTGCCACCCTCTCGGTGCCACCGCCAGCTTGTCATCCGGCTATCACCCACAAACCAACGGGCAGACCAAGCGGGCTAACCAGGACCTGGGGGCAGCCCTCCGGTGTGTGGCGCACCGCAATCCCTCTTCATGGAGTTCCTACCTCCCCTGGGTCGAGTACGCCCACACCTCCCTCATCAGTGCTGCCACTGGGATGTCTCCGTTTATGTGCGCCATGGGGTTGCAGCCTCCGCTGTTTCCGTCCTTGGAGGAGGAGGTGGCGGTTCCGTCGGTGGAGGGAGGCTAGGGCTGCTCTCCAACGCACAGCCACTCGGAACAAACGCCTGGCAGACCGTCATCGCATCCCCGCTCCCTCCTACCGGCCGGGCCAGAGGGTGTGGCTCTCCTCCCGGGATCTTCCCCTTCAGTCTACCTCCAAGAAACTTGCCCCTCGATTTGTGGGTCCCTATCTCATAGAGTCCGTTCTGAACCCCACCACCGTCAGGCTTACGCTCCCATCACACATGAAGATTCACCTGGTTTTCCATGTCTCCCAAGTCAAACCGGTCTCCACCAGTCTTCTCTCCGTCCCAGTGGAAGCCCCTCCCCCTCCACGCATCATCGACGGCCACCCGGCCTATACGGTGCGCCGCCTCCTAGATGTGCGATGTAGAGGTCGGGGTTATCGGTATCTGGTGGACTGGGCCAGGTATGGGCCGGGTATGGTCCGGAGGAACGGTCATGGATTCTGCTTTATCTTTGCTCCTGTCTCCTCGGTGACACATGACTCAAGCTCCTAAAGATTATCCTGTGTTCTCCTGCCTGTACTTTTTGTAATCCGTCTTCCGTCTTCTCGTTTCAGTCACCTATACCGTCACTCTGCCTCCAGTCAGCTGGCTCCTCCCTCCAGTCCCACCCTCACGGTTCCCTGCTCCAGCCTGCCTCAGCGCTCGCCTCCCCGCGCTTCAGTGCCTCTCCTGCGGATCTCCCAGCCCCGGTCTCCCCGTGCTCTCGGAGCTCTCTGTTCCAGTCCGTGCTTCCGTGCTTTTGACCCTGGCATCCAGGTAGGCGTATGGGTTTGCTCTGTCCTAATTGTAACACCAAGTAGCACCAAACCATCCACGTGCATACTGAAAAATGGAAAGATTTGTAAGGATGACAAGGACAAATCAGGGGTGATTCAAGTTATTTAAACAACAGTCATGGAAATACGAGGAAACAAGCTTGATATATACTTCTGTGTAAAATCCACGCCGTTGCTACATACATAGGTACGTGGAGACACAAACCTACGCCGGACCCTACACCGTAGCTTGACGTTGACCTCTCGAAAAATGTAACTAAACGTTGCGGCAACATATGTTGCTCAGCTGTGGCTTGGTAGCGTTGCATTTCCCCGGACTCATTTCCTGGTTCTCCTTCTCCATAAACAACATGAAATCAAAGAGGGTTAACTTTTCCTGCTCCAGATTTCCCACTGTGGTCAGAAAGAACAGGGGAGACACTTTGTTTCTGTTAGGGGTTCTGGAGATGGTGGACCCAAATGCAGAGAGAGAGAGAGAGAGACGGCAGGCAGGAGATGGCGCAAACTCACTGATTTTAATAATACCAAAACAGCAGAACAAAGGCAGGAAAAACCAAAGGGCAGGACGCAGAGGGATTCACATACAGGCAAAGAACTGACGGCGCGGGAATACAAAATTATCTGACACGAGACAAAAGGAACACGGGGGTTAAATACAAGAGGTAATGAACAAATGAGGGACAGGTGGTACAACAGGTGAAACACATTAGGGCAGGGCAGGACAATCAGACAAGGCGGGAAAAGAGAAGGTAAAACTAGACAAGACAAGATTGAAAACATCGGAAAAACAACCAGGAAACATGACATAACCTAAACACAGAAACTTGACACAACACAACAGGGAACACAGGAATTAACTAAAAAATGCACAATACACAGAACATGGTCAAGACAGGGGAAACACAATAGACAAGGAGATAACTAAACAGAAATATACAGAATAAATATACAAACCCAGGGAACATGCATAAATAATAATACAGGCAACCAAAATAAACAAAACCAGGCAACAGAAATGGAACAAAATACAAGACCAAAATACCAAAACCATAACAGTACCCCCTCCTCAAGGGGCGGATTCCAGACGACCAAAAAAAAAAAAAAAAAAAACATAAGAAAAACAGAAAACAACTCAGGGAGGGTGAGAGTCCGGGGGAGGCAGAGAGTCACGGAGGCACAGGGCACAGAGAGTCACTGGGGTACCCGGGGGAAAAAGAGTCACTGGGGCACCCGGGGGAAACAGAGTCACTGGGGTACCCGGGGGAAACAGAGTCACTGGGGTACCCAGGGGAAACAGAGAGTCACTGAAAACTGAGAGGGGCCGCTCGGGGAGATTGAGAGGGGCCACTCGGGAAAACATATAGGGGTCACTCGGGGGACAGAGAGACCTCTGCAACAGGGTATTAGGAAAGCTGCTAGTCGGCCGGGGATCAGGAAAGCCGCTAGTCGGCCGGGGATCAGGGAAGCCGCTAGTCGGCCGGGGATCAGGGAAGCCGCTAGCCAGCCGGGGATCAGGGAAGCCGCTAGCCAGCCGGGGATCAGGGAGGCTGCTAGCCCGCCGGGAATCTGGGACACAGGGCAACCTGGGAACGCTAGGAGACGTGGAAACACTAGGAAACTCGGGAACGCTAGAAAACTCGGGAACGCTAGGAAACTCGGGAACGCTAGGAAACTCGGGAATGCTAGGAAACTCGGGGGCGTTAGAGCTCTCCGGAACGCAAGGAATGCTAGAAAACTCAGGAACGCCAGAAAACTCAGGAACGCTAGAAAACTCAGAAACGCTAGAAAACTCAGGGTCCCTAGGGAGCCCGGGGACACCAGAGAGCTGCTCAGGGGCACTAGAGAGCTGCTCGGGGGCATTAAAGAGGGCTCGGGGGCACTAATGAGCTCGGGGGCACTAGAAAGCTGCTCGGGGGCACTAGAGAGCTGCTCGGGGGCATTAAAGGGCTACTCGGGGGTACTAATGAGCTCAGGGGCACTAAAGGGCTGCTCGGGAACACTGATGAGCTCGGAGGCACTAGGGAGCTGCTCGGGGGCACTAAAGGGCTGCTCGGGAGCATTAGGGAGCTGCCCGGGGGCACTAGGGAGCTGCTCGGGGACACTAGGGCAGCTGCTAGCTAACCTGGATTCAGGGCAACTGCTAACTGGTTGGGGCTCAGGGAGATCACTAGCTAGCCGGGGCTCAGGAAGACTGCTAGCTAGTGGGGAATCTGGGAGGCTGCTAACTAGCCGGGGATCAGAGAGGCTGCTGGCTATCCTGGGCTCAGGAAGGCTGCTAGCTAGCAGGCAATCCGGGAGTCTGCTAGTCAGCGGGGGCTCAGGAAGGATGCTAGCTAGCCTGGATTCCGAGGGGCTGCTAGCTAGCAGGGACTCATGGGGGTCGCTAGCTAGCCGGGATTCAGAGAGGCTGCTAACTAGCTGGGGCTCAGAGTCGGTTTGACCGACACAGGCGGTCTTAAGGGCGGTCTCAGGGGCTGCCTCAGGGTCACCAGAGACCGGAAATGTCTCAGGGGCGGTCTTAGGGGCGCCGGAGACCGGCAAAGTCTCAGGGGCAGTCTCAGGGTTGGTCGTAGGGGTGCCGGAGACTGGCAAAGTCTCAAGGGCGGCCTCGGGGGCGGTCTCAGTGGTGCTGGAGTCCGGCAAAGTCTCAAAGGCGGTCTCGGGGGCAGTCTCAGGGGTGCCGGAGTACGGCAAAGTCTCAGGGGCGGTCTCGGGGGCGGCCTCAGGGTTGCCAAAGACCGGCAAAGTCTCAAGGGCGGTCTCTGGGGCGGTCTCAGGGGTGCCAGAGACCGGCAAAGTCTCAAGGGCGGTCTCGGGGGCGGTCTCAGGGGTGCCGGAGACCGGCAAAGTCTCAGGGGCGGTCTCGGGGGCGGTCTCAGGGGTGCCAGAGACCGGCAAAGTCTCAAGGGCGGTCTCGGGGGCGGTCTCAGGGGTGCCGGCGTCCGGCATTAGTCCGGGATTAGGAAAGCCGCTAGCCGGCCGGGGGTCAGGGACACAGGGCAACCTGGGAACGCTAGGAGACATGGGAACGCTAGGAAACTCGGGAACGCTAGGAAATTCGGGAGCGCTAGAAAACTCGGGAGCGCTAGAAAACTCGGGAGCGCCAGAAAAAACTCCAAAATGTTAGGGGCGCTAGGGAGCTGCCCGGGGGCACTAGGGAGCTGCCCGGGGGCGGCTAGCGGCTAGCGAGCCTGGGCTTAGAGAAGCTGCTAGCTAGCCAGGGAATAGGGAGGTTGCTAGCTAGTGGGGAATCTGGGAGGCTGCTTGCCAGCCGGGGCTCAGAAAAGCTGCTAGCTAGCCTGGATTCAGGAGGGCTGCTAACTAGCTGGGGCTCAGGGGAATTGCTAGCTAGCGGGGAATCTGGGAGGCTGCTAGTCAGCCGGGGCTCAGGAAGGTTGCTAGGCAGCCTGGATTCAGGGGGGCTGCTAGCTAACCGGGGATTAGGAGAGCTGCGGTGTTGCCAGCTTCTCCAGGAGGGGAGGGTGCCGGTCAGACTCCGAGTAGAGCAAACACTGCACTGTCCACCCGAACTCCAAAACTTTCTTTTTGTAGAGAAGCTTCTCCGCTGGGTCCACGTTGGTCAGTTCATTCTGTTAGGTGGAGCAGGGGAGAGTGGACCCAAACGCAGGGAGAGGCAGGCAGGCAGACAGGCAGGCAGAAGGTTTTTACACAAGGGTTTATTGTAATAAAAAAATACAGAACAGAGGCTGAAAAAAACGAGGAACAAAACGCAGTGGGATCCAAAAACACACATAGGCTGACGGCACGGGAACACACATGAGGGCAAACGCACACAAAACGAACTGACAAGAGACAAAGGAAACACGGGAGTTAAATACAAGAGGTAATGAACAAACGAGGGACAGGTAATACCACAGGTGAAGCACATTAGGACAATCAACCAAGGCGGGAAAGCAAAGTAAAACTAGACATGACAAGACAGAAAACTGACATAATAAAACAGGAAACAGGGACAACCGACAGGAAACATGAAATCAACTAAACACAGAAACTTGACACAACACAACAGAGAACACAGGAATTAACCAAAAAAATGAACACAGTAAAGGCAGGGTAAACACCATAGACACGGAGATAACAAAACAGAAATATACAGAATAAATATACAAACACAGGGAATATACAGAAATAATGATACAGGCAACCGAAACATACAAAACCAGGTAACCAAAATGTCCAAACCATAACACCTAATAGTCGGCATATCATCTACATGTTTTACAGAATCTTGCAGGTAGGCGATGATCAAGTGAGACCTGAGCCAGGTATGCTTCACCGTAGCTTCGAAGCTTTTTTGCAGCTGGTGGTGCGTCGGTTGCCTTGTTGGTCCTCACTAGAAATCTCTCCATTTTTGTTTGGTTTTGAAATAATTTGGATGTGGATTAGTTGTGTTTTCAATAAAGTTTAGGCTATGATGTAACGATGTGTGCGTGTGTGCAGCCTGGATGCGGAGTGGTGTGTGTCTGCTCTCTGCTGTGACGGCAGGCTGGGACTGCTGCATGAGGCTACGGAGAGACTGACTGCCTGTGAGGGCATTTGGACGGGGGAGGGGCTCACAGCAGCACCCGATGCTCGTTGAGCACATAACTTCAGAGTGATACGTGCTTTCGACTCTCCAAACACCGTAAAAGTCCCTACATTTGTCGCTAGTCGCTTTTGACAAAAAAAAGTCACCAGGAGGATGATTTGTTTGTGTTAAGCTTGTTTAACATTTCTGCGGAGGATCCACGCAGAGCTTTCTCCGTAGTCTACGTAAGTGGCCTGATGTTCATACTTGTGCACTGGTGTGTGCGTCCAGCCGGCATGTGTGTGTGTGTGTGTGTGTTTGGGTGGAGTGTGTGGTAGAGGGAGAAGTGAGAGAGTGATGGCGATTAGCTCCGGAGCAAGTCCCAACTCGAGAGTCATAGTGAGAGAAACAAAGTGTCTCCCCTGTTCTTTCTGACCACGGTGGAACATATGGAGGAGGAGAAGTTAACCCTCTTCTTGATTTCATGTTGTTTATGGAGAATGAGAACCAGGAAATGAATCGGGGAGGAAATGCAGTGCTACCGAGCCACGGCCGAGCGACATGTGTCGCCGCGACGTGTAGTTACATTTTTTGAGAGGTGCACATTAGGCTACGGCGTAGGGTCCGGTGTAGACACAGAGGGGTCTGCGTCTATCCTGTAGCCTACTCGCGCCCCCCCCCCCCGGGAAAGTGTCCGCGCCCCCCGCATTGTTCCTCTTCAACCTGAGGTTCGACTATCGACCGAACCCTCCTTTCCAGCACCTTGGAGTAGACTTTACCGGGGAGGCTGAGAAGTGTGATACCCCTGTAATTGGCACACACCCTCTGGTCCCCCTTTTTGAAAAGGGGAACCACCACCCCGGTCTGCCACTCCTTAGGCACCGTCCCAGACTTCCACGCAATGTTGAAGAGGCGTGTCAACCAAGACAACCCCTCCACACCCAGAGCTTTAAGCATTTCCGGACGGATCTCATCAATCCCTGGGGCTTTCCCACTGTGGAGTTGTTTAACCACCTCAGCAACTTCCACCAGGGAAATTGACGACAATCCCCCATCATCCTCCAGCTCTGCCTCTACCATAGAGGGCGTATTAGTCGGATTTAGGAGTTCCTCAAAGTGCACCTTCCACCGGCCCTTCGGTACCTTGCAACTGCCTCCGGACCCCTCCGGGATAACATATCCCGGAAAGACTATTATTACATCTTATTTCTGTGAAATATTACCACGTTATTACTTTGTAATTACATGTTATTACCTATATTTTACCTCTTTATTATCACATTGTTACCCCACTATTACCATCTTATTACCGAGCCATAATTTGCAGTGCTACCCAAATTTCAAATGGCATACAAGTAAGTTAACAGACAGTCTTTTATTTTGAAAACCATCTCTTGATGGTATTATGCTACTGATATTTGATATCATCAGTGTTGGGGTCACCACTCAAGAACGTGTAATACACATTATTCACTTAAAAAAAAAAAAAATGTATTACCTTACTTGTTATTCTCTATGGATAGTAACTCATTACTCTACTCATTACATTACTGAAGCGCAACACAGCAACAGCCTGGCATATAGCTCACAGAGGGCTTAAACACACCTTCAACTCACAACACAATACTAACAGTAACATTAATGTTTTACAGCCAAATGTGATTATATTATGGCATTACTTTGTAAGGAGTTACACCCAACACATTGTGTTTAAAAGCATGCAAGCACAATTTTTACTTATTACTTATTGTAAATCAAGAAAACAATTCTTGTCAATTGTGGAATTAATAGAAATATTTGTTCTCTTAGAGAGTGATCTATATTTTGGAACAAAATGTATGCAGGGTTGAGGAGTGACTAGTTAGATGTAATGAAATTATGTTATTAAATTACACAATTAATGTAATTGTATTGTAGTTGTATTACTGAGGTAAAATGTGTAATTTAATTAGTTACTAATCAAATTAAAGCTGCAAGCAGCGTTGGACGGGCCCTCGCGCCTCTGCACGCGTTGGGGTTACTGGCGGACCCTGCTCCTTGCGACCGTGCATTTGCACGGCACTTGGACACTGCAAATCTTCACCAATGAAAATGGAACTCTATGCTGAGTTCAATGATACCTCACACAAGACTCTACCTGAAATGGGTCACCAGTTATGAAAGAGGGCGTGGCTTAAACATAGGTGGCGGGCCAAACCATGACCAATGACAAAGGAACTCTCTGCTGAGTTCAATGATACCTCACACAAGACTCTACCTTAAATGGTTCAAAAGCCATAAAGGGGGGCGTGGCCTGAGTACATGGGCGTGGTTAAAGTATAGGGACCGGCTCAGTATCACAAGTAGACCATACATTCTAAGTATCATGTAAATCGGATGATGTTTGTCATATAAGGCTGATTTCCTGTTGCCAGCGGGGGGCGCTATGACCAAAAGTCAATATTGGCCTGTATATGTCCTCAGGCCTGGACTTTTGTTGATTGTGGAAAATTTCAAGCAGATATGACAATGTACACTGTAGTTACAGCCACTTTCTCGTTTATCGCTAAACACTCAACATGGCCACCACGCCCACACCTTTTGACGAAAAGTTTTTCTTTTAATAACTTTTCATCTTCATTGAGATGGTACAGACCAAATTTGACCATCGGATGAAAGGAGTTCGTTAAAGTCTAGCACCTTGACTTTTAGGCCTACTTCCTGTTGCCACTAGGGGGCACTTTGACTTTGAGCCAATATCGGCATGTAGATGTCGTCAGGGTTGGACTCTTATGAATCCTTAAGCCAATTGGACAATGTACACTCAAGTTACACCCACTTCCTGTTTTGATATCGAAACTCACAAAATGGCCGCCCCGCCACGGCCGCGCCCTATGATGGAAACTTTTCATCTTTAACATCTTAAAATGGTACAGACCAAATTTGAAGTTGATCGGATGAAATCTCTAGGAGGAGTTTGTTAAAGTACGACGTGGAAATAGCCAAAATCACACTAATTTTGAACATTGAATTCAAAATGGCGGACTTCCTGTTTAGGGTATGGCTCCAATGACGTTTTGTGTGCGTCTTGACATGATACATATGTCTACCAAGTTTCGTGAGTCTACGTTAAATGCACTGCAGGGGCTAAATTTTTTTCATTTTGTAGGGGGCGCTAGCAAGCCATTTTTGCGCGCCTATTCTTGAAACCCTTAAAATACGTAAATTTTCACCAGACTTGATGCAACGGCCAAATTTGGTGAGATTTTGAATATGTTAAGCCCCTCAGAAAGCCAATTAATTTCATTAATAAAGAATAATAATAATTCCTTCAGTTCCAATAGGGCCTTCGCCGCTGTCGGCGCTCGGGCCCTAATAATAATTCCTTCAGTTCCAATAGGGCCTTCGCCGCTGTCGGCGCTCAGGCCCTAATAATAATTCCTTCAGTTCCAATAGGGCCTTCGCCGCTGTCGGCGCTCGGGCCCTAATAATAATTCCTTCAGTTCCAATAGGGCCTTCGCCGCTGTCGGCGCTCGGGCCCTAATAATTCCTTCAGTTCCAATAGGGCCTTCGCCGCTGTTGGCGCTCGGGCCCTGATAATAATTCCTTCAGTTCCAATAGGGCCTTCGCTGCTGTCTGCGCTCGGGGCCCTAATAAGAACTACAATTATTAGACAACTCAACTTAATATTTTTGGAAACTTGACTTGACAACTTAAAAGAACGAGTAAGCGGGTTGGAAGGGACGTCATTCCCTAACGGTTGTTCTGGCTCCGACAACACCAGGACCAGGCGGGCAGTGGTACTCAAATTTAAGTTTGACTGGACTCAACTGACAAGTTAGCATACTTTAGCTAACGTTAGTTGACGTCTGCACGTGCTATGCATTGTCTTCAGAAGGCTAACATACAACTAGCTACACTTAGCTACATTAGCCATAGTTATATTAAATAGCTCCTGTTTAACAGTAGGCTCAAACTTGTATAACGTTAATTACGAGACGTTTTGCACCTTCTAAGTTGAAGGCAGGTCTGACAATATAGAGTTTTAACTCGTTCAACTCAATTCCGTTACAATTTGTATTGACCAAAACATGCGGCTGCTTTCCAGGCTAATGGAAGTTTTCTTTTTACTTTACTAGTGCAGTGCCCGTTGAAAATGTGTTTGGAACGGGCGATTAATTGGCCTGTGGTATTGCTGCTTGTAGAATTCATCAAAACCAAATTGTACCCCAAAATGACTTACAGAAGGACCCCAAACCACTTAATATGCAACTCCACGGTATAGCCTACTACTGACTTACAGTGTAGGCTACTTCTACATCAGAGGGAGACATTGTACTACTGTATTTACCTGACAGAGAACGCTGCAGATTCAGAATGTAATCACAAAATATCACAATGAAAGCATGGAGTAATCCGACATTAGCGTCATGGACTCATGGCAGTGCGCTACCCACCTGCACCACGAGAGCTAATCAGCACCTATCTGCGTTCATCAACCACCAGAACCGGAACGTGTGTAGAGAGAGAGAGACACAGACAGACAGACACAGACAGACAGACAGACGGTGAAGTGGGGATTTGATTCGCGGGGGTATTTTGGCGACTTAAATAACCCGACCCAGGGTGAGTCTGATGTATCTGCCCGGTTCAACTCAGATTTTCTCACATTGCACAGCGCTCAGAAGGAATAATCTCCGAGATTAGGCTACGTTATGTTCTGCCAGCTCACAGCAATTTAATACAATAGCAGGAAAAGAGTCCCCCCCTCCCGCTGTTATAAAGTGTTGTGCATGTGGCGTCTGCTGATGTGCAGGTTACCTTCCCCTCCAAACACGGACACACATATATACAGATACGTCTCGCTTTATAAGATAAATAGCCTGCCTTTAAGTGGCATCACGCTCTGTCTGCACTTGTTGTGTGGTTGTGCTTTGCATGTGTGGGATTCTGAAACATCCTTAAATTCGGGAATTGTCGTTTGTTTATTCAAAGTCAAAGACAGTCCAAAGTAGTGCTACTTTGCACATTTTTGTGGGTTCATGGTGTATGTCACATTTTAAATGCCAAAGCTGCGCTGCTCTCTCTCTGTTTCTGGTCCTCAGGGTGAGAGGGGGTGTGGCCAGCAGCTAGAGCAGCAAAAGCCAATGTGTGCTTCTCTTACCTATATATTTAACGATTTTTTTTCATTTCTAATCCAAACAATGTCAAACTTGGCACCGCACTTACTCGTGCCCGTAGCAAGACACCTGTCAAGATTGAAATCCATCGGACTAACTGTTCTAGAGATAAGCATTTAACACACACACAGACAGACAGACAGACAGACGTTCCTGCAATTTATAGATAGATTATGAATCAGAGTGAGATTTTGTGTTATAGCACAAAGGCAATGCATTTTCCACAGAAAATGTGTTCGTCGAGACTGTGTTCAGCCTCGGTGGGGGAGAGGGAGTGCATAATTGCGGGCGACAATGGCGAATGGGGCAGAGGACTATGACAGACTGCATGCATTGTAACGTTAGTTAAGGCGGTTGAAAACCCTGACAAGTAATGTAAATGTATTAAATCAAGGTCAGCCCAGCATGTGGCGGTGTTGGGTGACTGTTAGTTACGGCCGTTTTCACTCATACAATAGGTCTGCGAGCTGGCTCATTTTTTCACCTCATTGCGCAAAAAAAGCGCAACCTATTGAGCACCTCACTCTGTCAAGAAGCTCAGTGTCACAGGCTGCTGTGCAGAGATTCCCCACCCCCTCCCTAGAACGCTGCAAGGCTTCTCAAAGGAGCAAACCATGCATTGCTCTGGCAGAAGAAAGCAATACTGATTAATTGGAATATAAAAGCATTTAATTCATGACTTGTGTGTTAGGTTGTTATTAAAATTTCATATCCTAAGTTCAGGAGTTCTTCCATGCTTGCTAAATATTAAAAAAAAAAGTGTGAAGAAAAAAATGTTTTCCTTCAAAGTTGTGGGTATATTGACTTGTTTAACAACATCTATGGCAATAAATATTTTTATCTCATATTTTTATATTCATTATTTTTTTGCTAAACATGACGTTGGCAGAGACAAGAAGGAAAGAGTGAGAGAGGGGAGGACACCAATAGAGGACAGCAGGCCATACTGGAACCCAGGTCACAGGGGAAGGATCAAGCCACACAGGACACTCCACCAGTCACCGGGATCCTCATTTTTTTATTCCTTTTTAAAGGGAAACTTCACTGATTAGCATCAAGCTTTGTATCAGTAGAAACCCGGTAGTATTTTCGAATGACCGTGCTTCCCTCCCTAATGTCCCCCTGAGACGAGAGATCTCTGTATTGTGTGTCTGGAAAAAAACCTTGGAGGCTTTTTGGCCAAAGGCTAGAGACTACAGCCAGAGCTAGTTCCGCATGTTTTCAACCCGCCCATAGAGGATCGGACCTCACTCCCAGAATTTCCAAATAGTGTCAGCCATTTTTAAGCTAAGCTAACAGGCTATTGCTCTGCGGAGAAAGTGAGTAATTAATTCATACTTTAGTAGGCTAACCACAATGGCGGAAGGTAGTTTTGGGGGGTGGTTTGTGGCCCGGAGGTAAAATGGTTGCAACCACAAGGTTGGCAGCTCAATCCCAAGTCGTCCGGCCACATGTCAAAGTGTCCCTGAGCAAGACACTGAACCCCAAGTTGCTCCCCAGACCATGCCGACCATTCTACATTCTGCGCAAATTCACGGCTGTGTTTATACTCTGTGTTTACATACCACCAAATGCTAATGCTACCAATGCATTAGCTGAACTTTACGGAGCTATCAGTGAGCTCCAAAGCGCACATCCGGATGGACTATTTATTGTTGCTGGTGATTTCAATCTTGCAAATCTCAAGAAAGTTCTTATATTCTACCTTCACCTCACGGTGAACCTAACTTAACAATCAGTGCTCTGTTACAAGTCTACTTATGCCCTGTCTTTTTGTTGTCTGCTGTCTGTCTTAAATGCTCTACTTTAAGTAGTAATTGCACTTTATGTATAGTCTATAATGTTTATGTACTAAATGTAGCCTGTCTGGTATGTCGTTTTTATATAATGTCGTTTTTATAAAATGTCGTTTTCATATATTTTAAATGTGTAACACCACTTGAGCCACGGTGAAACGTTGTTTTGTTTCACTATATACAGTGTATATGGATGGAATGACAATAAAACCCACTTGACTTGACTGCCCTCGGTAACCAGTAGGCGTGGCTGGGGAGTGGCCACGTAGGGAAGCAAAGAAAGTGCATTCTGGGAGTTGTCTTTCATCCACATGAGCCAAAAATACATTTTCTGGCTTTTCTCGGTCTAGAAGGCACCAACTTCTAAAAAGAATTTACATTTCTACTACATAAATGACCCAATTTAAATACATATTCATCTTTCCAGCGGTGAAATATCCCTTTAAGGTAACAGCTCATGTGATGGTAGTGTAAGCGCTGCACATGTGTGGCATCATGAAAGGGGAAAAACACTATCGACTGAAACACAGACATTTAGGTCATTCTGCCTTGTATTAATTTGAACTGCCCATGCCCTTTTAAAAGTTGGGGTGGCTTACGTACACCTTTATAGCGCTCACAAATCAGAGGAAACAGCAAGATGTTAAAGCTTTAGATGTAAAAATTATAACTCATGTTTCAACACTCATCTGAAAAGACTAGAAACAATAGATTGTGAGTTTGATGGTTGTGAGTTCACATGTGTAACATAACCTAAATACAATACATAGCCAATTGAACCATAACTTTCTATTTTCATTATTTTTAGTGCAATGCCCATTTACCCTGCTGCTGCATAGAGCGCTGGTCACTTGTTTATTCAAGCTTTATTTATATTGACTAATATTTGTATGCACCTGGATGATGTTTTTTATTCACCAACATTCAAAGACATTTTTCATGTATCAGAAATAATCAACCCCAAGCTAATTAAAACAATACACAACTTGCTATGCAATGTTTGTATAACTGATTGATTGATTTATGTTATGGTTTTGGTATTTTGGTCTTGTATTTTGTTCTATTTATGTTGCCTGTTTTATTTAATTTTGTTGCCTGATTTAGTTATTTCTGTACGTTTGTTATGTTTGCATATTCTGTTTTTTTTTGCTGGTCCCTGTTGTGTTGATCTGTCCTGTGTACTGTGGTCTATGTATTTAGTTGTGTGTTTCCTTGTTTATGTTCTGCTTCCTGTTTTATTTTGATAGTCTGTGTTCAGTCTTGTCAAGTCTAGCTTTACTTTGTTTTCCCTTTGTTAATTGTCCTGCCCCACCCTAATGTGTTTCACCTGTTGTACCACCTGTCCCTCATTTGTTCATTACCTCTTGTATTTAACCCCCGTCAGTTTGTTTTGTCTTGTGTTGTGCCTGCCTGTGTATCCCTGCGTTGTCAGTTTTGTATCCTTGTGTTGCCTACATGTGTATTCCTCTGCGTTCTGCCCTGCAGTTTTTTGATATCATTAAAATTATTGTGTTTGCACCATCTCCTGCCTGCCGTCCCTCTCTCTGCATTTGGGTCCACCATCTCCACTACCTTTCACAATTTAATTGTTTAAGGTATTGACTTTATTCTGTTTTGGTGACATCCTGCCTGCCTGCTCTAACATGTTGCCTTTACAATGTCTGCAAAATGTTGATTCAGCTGTCAATGTGGAAGAAGAGCTGGCAGCACACGTGATGGCTGGGTACCTGGTCTGGAATAAAAGTAGTCAAGTCGATGTTGGGTTAGTCATTGAGGGTTCAACTGTACTCAACCATTGTGGGGCTCTTAGCAGAGCCTGCTGCTACCTGCTAGGACTGACTTATGCTTTGGATCTGATTACAAAAACTCTGAAATACATTGAGGTATTTCAAAAGATGCTTGTGGAAGTGGATGTCGGAAACCTTTCACCAAAAGCGCAAAGACTGAGAAACAATGTGACCATGCAACGGCTGAGGGGCTGCTGTTCAGATGAGTAAACTGTCAGTAATGTTCCTGCTGGTGTTTGACATGTGCATTCAAATCTGAAATCAGCCGTTTTCACAGTGTATACCTCGTATACCTCAATTCTGAAACGGCTACTTATTTTATTGTTTGTCATGTTATTTTCTGGCTAAATGTAATAAATGTTTGTTTTGAGATCTGGGTCATAGTTAAATTGTTTTAGGTTAAAATTAAATTAATTGGCATCTTCAAGAAAAAATACTACTATACATATATAATATAGTAATTTGCTCATGTTTTCTATATGGTTAACACAGTCTTTCAATTAAATTGACTTAATTTTCTTCAGTAATTCTACTTAATACATTTATTCAGACTTTGAAAATACTGCTTAAAACTACTTATTTATGGCGTTGTTTCTACTTTTTTGAGTGTAAAAGTGTTTCTCCATTTAAATTAAGTAATAGGCAGTATTTCTTTTTAGAGTGCATTTGTGGTCAACCCTATTTTAGTGACTTTCTGAAATTGACAAATGACATCCACATGGGTTAGGGTTAGGTAACCCACGCAGTGAACAGCCAGCTGTACAGATGTATGGAAGTAGGCCGGGTTTGAACTTCACTTTTAGGCTCTTTTCTTTATTTCTTTACACAACTATTTCTGTCACTTTGCTTGTGTACCGCTGAATGCAACACCATGAATGCCTTTATGCAGAGACTGTCTGAAAATGTGCATCAGTCTCTTTTATAGAAGTAGTTTGTAGAATTAACTGCATTAAGACTACAAAGGCCAGCAAAAAGTACATAATTATTGGAGAGCGGTCGGACTATGGACTATGATGCCAGGCTTTTTACTCCACCTTCCAGTGTTACCATTCGGAACAGGTATAAACCCTTTTGCTTAGAGGAAATGCTAGTAGTTCTGGCAACAGTTTGATCCTTCAGACAGCTTGAAGAAACAATAGAGGGGCTCTTGGATTTTCAGCTTTCTGTCCGTTGTTGTACTGTGTTTTTGATTACCTGAGTTACTTTTGAGAGTTAGGCTGGAGTTAGGCTAGAATTATGTTTTTCAGAAAAATACATCTGGGGAGCTAGTTATGTTATAATTATTTATCAAAGAATAGACAGAAACACTGAACTTCTTTTTAAAGTTAATTTTTACTTGCTAAAGTTACAGAACTACAGCAAAATACAGAAATAACGAAATCGAAAACAGCAGCTTTTTTATGATTCAGAATAGTCATAATACAAAGTCGATGTTATCTCTGGTCAGGCAGGGCCTCTCCCCCGCCTGCTCTGCCCTCCGGAGCATCCCGTGCCTTTCACAAGGTCAGTCAGTAGTTTCCCCCAGAATTATCTTGTGAGAGTGCCAGCAATATTTCTGCCAGATGTCCCTCATTTTTGGCTGGATGTCTCTCACTTTCCGCTTTCTTCGTGTTGGCATTCTAAACTCAAGATTCGGGAAACATCCTCCAATCAAATTTATATTTCTTTTTTTTGGAGTAAAATTCTCGTCCGACACTCAACAGCTATTTTAATTCCAGAGCTTGCCTCCCTATGTGCATGTTCCACCAAAGTATGTTTTTCTCCTACCCTGGAATGTTGTGTGGACTAGCCAGATCTTCCTTCACAATGCTGTGGAGATAGGTCTGGTAATGCGAGACTATGGGTAACTATGTGTATCGGAGGATTGTGGAGAAGCTGACTCCCACCACCCCCTAAATCTCATCATGACCTGTTTGTATAGCAAGCTGACCAACTCTTGATGTTAATCCAACTCTTGTTGAGAGGTAGGTTTGGAATGAAACTCATTATAAAAACAGCAACGCCCCTTCTGTATGCTTGCCTACCTGCAGGTGAAAGAAGCATTTCCCAGCTTAGCCCCAGCCATACTGCATAGCTCGCCAGCCCCCAAGTGATTGACAGCAGCAATACTTTTCCTAGCAGCAGCATGACAATTGACTGAGATGAACACCTCAGTGCGAGTAGGATCAGAGCTGCAGGGGCAAAAAGCACTGTGGTTTACTACTTAGCTTTTCAGTCATCCAGTAGATTCTCCATCCATCGTCATCCGCTTATCTGGGGTCGGGTCGCGAACTTTATAGATGCTGCCACCAAAAATCTCAAATTGAACAAGATTCCATTCAAACAATGAACAAGATTCCCAAATAATCTTCTGGAAAAGAATACAAATTAAAATTTCACAAGACATTAAGGTAACAAATATCACTTTGTCTAATGTATTTATGATATTTTGAGAATATTTTATGTAAGAGTTATTAAGGTTTACAGAGACGTTTGACCACATTTAAATTTCCTGGCTCCAGTAACTGACAAATATGGCAGCGAGCCATCCAAGCTCCACAACATGCCTTCAGAAACCCAAGACTGACATTACTGGGGTGTTTTTCTACATTTAATGCAGTCAACCCAGACTAGCTCAAGAGGAGCTACTCTGTAGATGACCCCTACCACTGACTTGCCCTCCTTAATAAAAGGGGCAAAAAAGAGAGAATTCTCCCTCGAGAATCAATATATCAACTCTAAAGTCAGTGTCTGGGCTGTAACAGACTAAAAACCTCTTTTATTTGATCAATGTTGAGTCTACATGAAAACATTTGTTTTTTTACTTCATGCCCTTCAAAAAGCATCGACCAGATGGCACTAGCTATTAATTAGAGCATCACGCCATAGTTTCAAGATGATGGATCAATCCCATTATCATTTAAATCTCAGCCCTCAAAGCCTTTGTTGTACCAAGACTCGGAGCTCAGAGTGGTCTGTGGGTGCCAGCGGACAATGGAAAGCTCATTTACTTATATGCACTGTGTAGCTTCCCCTATGCCGAAAATGAATATTTCATTAGCCTGGTTAACCCCTGAAGTAAATTGTTTTAAATCTAGGCTACGCTATATGCATTATGTAAAGCAGTCCTGTATCTGAGCTGGACCATTACTTTAAAGCATGAAGTCTACTCTGCAATTAATTTGAATGATTGTTCATAGAGAACAAAAGAAAACCTAATTTATTTTAGATTTACATGTCATATCGATTTCATGCTCGCATGGCTAACCTGGTGTTCTTCAAAATTAATTATCCTCTCAGGGATTTGAAATGTTGTACATTGTTCTATCCATGTCTATGGAAAATCCCAAATATGCTTTTTAAAAGCTGTGTGTTGGTCCTCTTAGATACTGAGGAGTAATAAAACGAGGCAAAGATTGGGAGAAAGTTTGAGCACTACTTATGAAAAATGTAGTGTTCTGCTTAAAGTGAGAGACAGTTGATAAAGACTGATTGCAATACATTTACTCCTAGACATGTGTTTGATATAAATGTCATATTCCAGGTAGTCATCAAAACCTTGTTTTTGATAGGGTATAACCTCACTGCAACTTTTTCATCCACCTCTTTGCCTCTGTATCATTACCCAAACTTTCCATAAGTGGGTCATAATTGATGTGATTTTTCTATTGAAATTCATAGGAACCTCTCTTTTAATTATCATTTATTTCCGCCATGTATATACAGTATTTACTGTAAACCATTCACCTTCATTATTTTGCAGAGCAAGACAATTTTACATTTGCTACATAAACTATTATCTATATAGTACAATCTTCACATAACTAAGCAGCATTGTACCTCTGCTACTTAACTTAGTAGTTATGTATCATGTTTTTTGGGATACATTTATTTGTTTTAGCACCATTTATCATACAGGCATACAGAATACATTCCACAATACGTGCCCAGTAATGTCAGGTAGTGCATAGAACAGATGAACAGAAATTGAACAAGAACAAAAACCCTCTCCCACCCCCCACCCTCTGCGGTCTCGAGGAAAACAAAAACAAACATAGTTCTTGTGGCGTTGAGGTAATTAGGTCTGATATTTGTGCTGCTGCGCTTTCCCATAGGCTGATAGTTGATGCTTTGGCTTTGTTAATCCTTGCTGTAGAGAGCTCAAGCATAACTATGTCTAGAAAATATGCTAACCACTCTTTTATACAAAGCGAGTGGGGAGGGAGCCAGCGTTGAACTATCATTTTCTTGGTTGCAGTTGAGCCAGCTAGCCAAATCCTCCTCTCTCTCAAGCAGGTTGTTGGGAATTCGTAGGGTACAGATTAAATTATTGGCAAATTATCAAAGATGTTTATCTATGTGTATTCATAACTCCACCAAATGACAATCAAAACAGAGCAACACCCTGGAAGTCAGGGATCAATAATCAGGGACCAGTCTCATTTAGGTGGTGTTCCCTTTTAAAATACAGATCTTAACTTGGTTAATCTATCTGGTGTTCTTTAAAGGAACAAAAGGAATCATGAATTTGAGCACTACCTGTTTCAACCAGCAATTATTTGATACGTGTGAAACTAAAGTTGAACCCAAGTGCAGACAACAACGCAGAGTCAAATGAAAGGTTAACAGGTTTATTTACAATGTTCAAGTTCAGGAATGCAACCGGGAATAAGCAAGTTCAGATGATTCTAGATCCAGGGTTCAGAGCGGGAGTGGTACCGTAATGTTCAAGTCTCTGTGTCCAACAGTCCAGAGATCCAGTGTAGAGAGCAGGAATAGTGGATGGCAGGAGTGAAGTGGCAGCAGGAGTCAGGTTTCAAAAACTGAGGCAAAAGAGAACAAATCAGAGCGATCAAAAATACAAGCGTTAAATACTAACAGGTAAGTCAGCAGCAAGACTAACGTGTCATCTTGACTATGATCCGACAAGGAGTGGTAGGTTGACCAGGTATTTGTAGCAGAGGTGATTAGTGTAAATGAGCTGCAGCTGGAACCCTGACTCCTGCACACCAGACTTCACTCCTGCAATTAAGGACAGACAGAGGGGAGGGGAAGAGCAGAGACAGAGCTAACTAGCAGCAGCAGCACAGCAGCAGGTCTAACATTATTACGACAAAATACACAATCACAGACAACTGCTATTTAAACTATAGTGGAATTTATTAACTTCAAAAAAAGAGTGCGAGGAGGAGGGGGTGACGCAACCCAGGGGTTGCTCGGTCATGCCCAGATTAGCTGTTAGCTCAATGAAGCTAGGCTATGTGTTAGCTGTACAAAAGCTATTTAGCCTCAAGAGGGTGGTGGTGGGCTGTGTTTCAGCTCCACATCGCTAAGCTAGTCAGTTAGCTAGTTAGCTCTCCACCCTAGGTGTTGCTGACAAAAAGACACTACACGGAGCGCAGTTGTTCGTACGTGTGTGTGTGTGGTTGAGCAGTTAGTGAAAGAGGAAAGAAAAGAAAGAGACACACTTAGATCTTAGTTATCGATAATGACCAGCCCTCTCAGTCACTCAGGTCTGGACCAACGTGAAATTAGGGCAGACTCTGAGAATTTCGTCTGACTGAAGGGACCTTCATTATAACCACTCCGGTGTGCTAAACAGCTGTTTCTTCGCGGAGATAACGCGGCTCCGCTGGTCTACACAGGGTGGTGTTTTCGTCGCCTCACGGCTGTAAACAGACGGACCGACGGAGATTATTATCTCGCCGAACAGTAACTAAACTCCTCAGCAGTGGGAGAAGCAAAAGCTTCACTGTGGTTAATGTCGAACCGTTTCTTACTTATTACATTGGTAATTGCATGTTATTACATATGTTACCTATCACCCCAGTATTACGTCTTATTACTGTGATGTATTACTACGTTATTACTTTGGTAATTACATGTTATTACCTATATATTACCTCTTTATTATCTCACTGTTACACCACTATTACCATCTTATTACTGTACCGTAATATGCAGTGCTATCCATCCATCCATCTTCGTCCGTTTATCCGGTATCGGGTCGCGGGGGTAGCAGCTCCAGCAGGGGACCCCAAACTTCCCTTTCCCGAGCAACATTAACCAGCTCCGACTGGGGGATCCCGAGGCGTTCCCAGGCCACGTTAGAGATATAATCCCTCCACCTTGTCCTGGGTCTTCCCCGAGGACTCCTCCCAGCTGGACGTGCCTGGAACACCTCCCTAGGGAGGCGCCCAGGGGGCATCCTTACAAGATGCCCGAACCACCTCAACAGGCTCCTTTCAACGCGAAGGAGCAGCGGCTCTACTCTGAGCTCCTCACGGATGACTGAGCTTCTCACCCTATCTCTAAGGGAGACGCCAGCCACCCTCCTGAGGAAACTCATTTCGGCCGCTTGTACCCTGGATCTTGTTCTTTCGGTCATGAACCAGCCTTCATAACCATAGGTGAGGGTAGGAAGGAAAACTGACCGGTAGATTGAGAGCTTTGCCTTCTGGCTCAGCTCTCTTTTCGTCACAACGGTGCGATAAATTGACTGTAATACCGCACCCGCTGCGCCGATTCTCCGGCCAATCTCCCGCTCCATTGTCCCCTCACTCGCGAACAAGACCCCAAGGTACTTGAACTCCTTCACTTGGGGTAAGGACTCATTCCCTACCCGGAGAAGGCACTCCATCGGTTTCCTGCTGAGAACCATGGCCTCCGATTTAGAGGTGCTGATCCTCATCCCAGCCCCTTCACACTCGGCCGCGAACCGATCCAGTGAGCGCTGAAGGTCACAGGCCGATGATGCCATCAGGACCACATCATCTGCAAAAAGCAGCGATGAGATCCCCAGCCCACCGAACTGCAACCCCTCTCCACCCCGACTACGCCTCGATATCCTGTCCATAAATACTACAAACAGGATTGGTGACAAAGCGCAGCCCTGGCGGAGGCCAACTCTCACCTGAAACGAGTCCGACTTACTGCCGAGAACCCGGACACAGCTCTCGCTTTGGTCGTACAAAGATTGGATTGCCCTGAGAAGGGACCCTCTCACCCCATACTCCCGCAGCACCTCCCACAGTATCTCCCGGGGGACCCGGTCATACGCCTTCTCCAGATCCACAAAGCACATGTAGACCGGTTGGGCATACTCCCAGGCTCCCTCCAGGATCCTTGCGAGAGTAAAGAGCTGGTCCGTTGTTCCACGACCAGGACGGAATCCGCATTGTTCCTCTTCAACCTGAGGTTCGACTATCGACCGAGCCCTCCTTTCCAGCACCTTGGAGTAGACTTTACCGGGGAGGCTGAGAAGTGTGATACCCCTGTAATTGGCACACACCCTCTGGTCCCCCTTTTTGAAAAGGGGAACCACCACCCCGGTCTGCCACTCCTTAGGCACCGTCCCAGACTTCCACGCAATGTTGAAGAGGCGTGTCAACCAAGACAACCCCTCCACACCCAGAGCTTTAAGCATTTCCAGACGGATCTCATCAATCCCTGGGGCTTTGCCACTGTGGAGTTGTTTAACTACCTCAGCAACTTCCACCAGGGAAATTGACGACAATCCCCCATCATCCTCCAGCTCTACCTCTACCATAGAGGGCGTATTAGTCGGATTTAGGAGTTCCTCAAAGTGCTCCTTCCACCGCCCTATTACCTCCTCAGTTGAGGTCAACAGCGTCCCATCCTTACTGTACACAGCTTGGATGGTTCCCCGCTTCCCCCTCCTGAGGTGGCGAATGGTTTTCCAGAAGCACCTTGGTGCCGACCGAGAGTCCTTCTCCATGTCTTCTCCGAACTTCTCCCACACCTCTTGTTTGGTGCATATGCACAAACAAGAGTTAGAGTTTTCCCCCCCACCAGCCGCAGGCGTAGGGAGGCGACCCTCTCGTCCACCGGGGTAAACGTCAACGTAGCGGCGCTCAACTGGGGGCTTGTGAGTATCCCCACACCCGCCCGGCGCCTCACACCCTGGGCAACTCCGGAGAAGAAAAGAGTCCAACCCCTATCCAGGAGTACGGTTCCAGAACCGAGACTGTGCGTAGAGGTAAACCCCACCAGATCTAACCGGTAGCGCTCCACCTCCCGCACCAGTTCCGGTTCCTTCCCCCACAGAGAGGTGACATTCCACGTCCCCAGAGCCAGCGTCTGCTGCCCGGGTCTGGTCCGTCGAAGCCCCTGACCTTCACTGCCACCCGTGTGGCAGCGCACCCGACCCCAGCGGTTCCTCCCACAGGTGGTGGGCCCATGGGCTGGAGAGATGGATGCCACATAGCTTTTTCGGGCTGTGCCCGACCGGGCTCCGTGGCAAACCCCACCAGACGCTCGCCAACGAGCCCTCCATCTGGGCCTGGCTCCAGACGGGGGCCCCGGGCTTCCTCCGGGCAGGGTCACTCCATGTCTACCTCGGTTATTCATAGGGTTTGTGAACCATTCTTTGTCTGGCCCCTCACCTAAGACCACTTTGCCTTGGGAGACCCTACCAGGAGCACAAAGCTCCAGACAACACAGCCCTCAGGTTCATAGGGACGCACAAACCTCTCCACCACGATAAGGTGATGGTTCCCGGAGAGGAACCATCACCTCTGTTTAAACAAAACAATCCTTCAAATAATAGGTAAGCAATTAATTATCCCTTGTACAATCATTGCTGCTGTTTCAATGACATGAACCCAAAATAAAGTGAAACAAGAAAAATGAAGATAGGTAAGAAAAGTGAAGTAGTTGGGTTCACTTCAGAAGAGAATTGGAGTTTGCCAGTGTCTGTACATGTGACTCTGTGAATATATGTTTTACTGTCAAAACAAACACTCAATACAGACTCTAGTCTGTATACATTCTATCTTCTGATCCGTAGGTCAAAAATGATCCTATCTGTCGTTCTAATGAGCTACAGAAATTTGGAATTGCACTACCAAGACTATACATTAGGTGTACCTGTGAATATTTTACAATACGGATAGTAGCAGATTTATGGGTCTACAACGAGGTCCCTGGAAACCAGGCCGGCTGGCATCCTTTCAAGGCTCGAGTTTGTTGACCGAAGAGTTCCTTTCTCTACCGATGCTTTGCATTAAATCTCTCGCTACTCTTACCTGGGTTGTGTTTTCTGTGACACCTGACAGTCTAAAGCACACACAGTGTTTTTGAGGACAGAATGGAACTTATCAGTAAAATGTTATCCTGAAAAGAATTTTACTACCGAAGTTTTGAGGTAGTTTGATTACTGTTTGGAGAAGGTTAGGATGGGAGTGCATGTCAACAAAGTGAGGTGAAGCATGCAGCTGTCCCTATGGCTCAACTGGTTTGTGTTTTATCATCTTGGGGGGGAAGCTTGCCTCCCCCTTTCCAGGTACAGAGGCTGCTCCTTTTCTTGGGAGTGAGGACCGCATGTTGAGTCGGTCTGGCTGAACGTGGGGTTCAGAAGCAGGACCGCTGCTGTGCAGTTGGGTGCTGAGAGGCATTCAACCCGCATGGTGAGAGTGCACGTGATGATGAGGAGGTACTGGTTACCTTGCCAAGTTCTGGTAACTGGTCTGATCCAGTTTACCTGGAGGTGGGGCCAACAGCAGATGGCCCGCTTTCCCTGGAGTACAGAGAAGGCACCTGCTCCAGCCACCTTGAGGAGAGTCTGCTGGGACTCTGAAGGAAGGCAGTGGTTTTGCTGTGCAAAAGCTGAAGGCGGATCAGGTGGGCGCAAGTAATGGTGCAAGTCTGGCCTGATGGCAGGATTCTTTGACCAAGGTGATATAGGCACGTCTGTGGGCGTGGCGCCAGAGAAGGGTGCAACTTCAACCATACAGGGGCAGCGCGGTGCATCGCTTGTGTTCAGCGAGCAAAGCAAAGACCTGTGAGGGTTGAAAAATCAAGGCTGCCAGACTGCGGCGGCTGCGTGGCTGGAAGAGTCAGAGCCAAGATCAGGCTCTGGATGAATCATGGCCATTTGCTCATGAATGATGGTGTCTTGTCCGTCTGGGGCTGGCAGACTGCCTGCAGGATCAAGTGGCTTCAGGGTGTCGACCTGAGCCTGACTGTGAGAGCCCGGCCTCAGGTGGCTGTGACCGGTGTCCAAGTCCTCTGTGTCACTTACACAGATGTGAATAGGATGCACAAGAGCCATCCTCTGGGGTGTGATATCGACCAAAACAGGTTTTGTGATGGGTGATTTATTTTGCAGGTAGCTTGGAATGCTACCACTGAATGCCACGGCTAGTACTGGTGTACTGAGGGGGAGCATTGTTTTAACGACTTCTGCAGAAGTGTTAGAATGTGTCTGACTTATCCTGGAGATACAGGGCTATGGTGCTCACACCCCCTTTTGCCACTGCTGCGGTATCTGTACCGTGGGCGTTGCCCTTGTGGGCAAGGTCTCCCCAGGGCGTCAGGGGAGAGGTCGGTGAGGCGCTAGGCGTTGTGGTTTCAGGTTGCACCCTGTGCTCCTCTAGTTCCCCTCCCTGGTCTGGTTCTGCTGATGAGGAACCTTGTTTTGGGGATGGACATGTGTTGTCCGAGTCATCGGGAGCTCCTTCCCCCTTTCATGGATGCGGAGTCCAGGCAGAGTGTGGCTTTAAGCTACACAAAGTATCCATGGCGGTGGATGAAAGTTTTGATCCACTGTTACCACACAGGGTTTGGAAGTTTTCTTCCTCTTTAAGACGTGGAGAATATCTGGTTTCTTCAGGAAGGAAGACGTTGCAATCAGAAATTAGCTGGGGTGTCTCCTTGAAGGGTGGAGCACCTGTTTCCAGCAAACGGTAGAGATAGAGGCTCTTGATAACTCAAGTATGACCAGCTCTGACGCCTCCCTACTGGAGTTCACTAGGGTGCTAGCCGTGGTCTGTGAGTAGACCGAAGTGACTGGAGGCTGCGAGGGTGGCCAAGTAGGTTCATCCAGGTTGTCTGGACTGTTGGTGGGGATGTAGTAGGAGGGTCAGGGCCAGGGTCAAAGGCAGAATCACGTGATTCTTGGACACGCAAAGGTGTCAGTTTACTTACCCGTTCTGTTGTTCTCTTTCGGAGTTGGAGAGTATCATGCAGCCAAGGCTCGATCTGGCGAGTGCTCAGATCATGTTTTTGGAGCCGGCGGGGGCTGTTCGGAACATCAGAGGAATCATAGTCACTCAGGTGATGACGGCTCCTCCCCTTTGGCAGTGGGGATGGAGTCTGATCAAAGCGGGATGGTGAGCTTTGTGGCCCGTACCGTTTGTCAGTGGACGGACCTCTGATTTTACCTGTGTTTCTCTGATGTTGCAAGAGGTCCCTCCCCCTTTTGGCAGGGGAGTGGTGATCTCTCCTCCGAGGGGGAGGAGATGAAGAAGAAGAGTCTCTCCTCTGGGAAGGTGAGGAAGAGGGTTTTCTCCACCAAGGTGGTGGAGAAGAACAAGATTGGTCCCTCCGAGGAGGACGAGAGGAAGGAGATGACCGGTCTCTTCTCTGGGAAGAAGACAAGTGGGTTCCTCGCTGAGGTGGCTGAGAAGAAGAAAAGCGTCTCTGACTGTTAGGAGACCAAGGAGGAGGAGAATAGAACGCTGTTCTTTGCTCGGCATGCCGGAGCTGTTCCGACAGATCCTCACGGCTCTCCTCGAACCGAGAGATCTCATCACGCCTGGCTTGGACTCTGTCTCTGCGTTTTGCGCTGCTCAGCTTCATAGCTGTTCTGCAGCTGTGTGAGCTGTGCTTAGAAGACAGTGCATTGCCGATGGGCTCTGTTCTGATAGATGAGCACCAATTGACCAAGAAAGCCTTGTGTGGAAGCTTTTAGCATCCAAGACGGCTGTGCAATGTAAGCTAATAGTTCCTGGAGTATCTCATCACAGGTAGCTTCAATAGGTTATTCCTATCCTCTACGGAGTCTAGGGTGAGACAAGCGACCACATTCTGCAGGACTGTGTCGGTTGGTTCATTGGAAGCTTTCGCTCCCAGCCTCTGGTAATCAAAGCAACTAATTTTACCTCTTTAGTAAATAGATTGCTAGAAGGGCTAAATTCCTTTGTGGTGACAAAGGGGACTAACTGTGAAAAAGTTGATACAAGTAACACAGGTGAAAGGCTTAACCTGTAGTTCCTTTAGTGTTAAGTGTTGACTGCTAATTAAGCTAATTACTATGACCTAATCCTGTCAGGATGTCAGAGGTCATACACCTCAGGTGAGTAATAGCTGTTACTGTCAAAAATCAGAGTGTTAGTCATGGATTTTAAGATCAAGTAGAACGTGAAAATGTTGTTGTCTAGACCAGGGGTTCTCAATAGGTGAGTCGCGCCTCCCCTGGGGGGCGCCAAAGTGCCACAGGGGAGGCGCGACACACGAAGAAAAAATAACTGTATGCAGCTCTATTGATATCGGTAATTGTGCGTGCGTGCATTAGCTTTAAAATGCATCGTTTCCTTGTCCCAAGTCAACAGAAGTCAGCATTAAGTGAGGAGACAGGACCCAGCAAAAAATGTAGGAAATATGATCCTGAGTTAAAGTTAGCTTTCACCTGGTCGGGGTCCGAGGCTGCATCTGTGCTGCAGAGACTGGGAGGAATGCCGATCACGCATTTATGGTTGTCTGTGGAGAGCGCGTTCCCCCAGATCTCCACTAAGGCTATGAAAGTCCTAATCCCCTTCACCTCCACCTACTTGTGTGAATGTGGGTTTTCTGCACTGACCCTGATTAAAAACAAATACAGATCAAGGCTGCAGGTGGAGGACGACTTGTGTTTATTTCTCTCTGCAGTGCAACCGCGCTTTGAACAACTGCGCATCAAAAGCGCGGCCTCATTGTTCCCACTGACAGACGCAGCGTCAGCTGATTTTGCCGGTGCTTCAGCACCGAATGTTTTGAGTGTAACCCCGAATGTATTTTGAAAAGTTGACTGACAAATATAAAACTGGACGTCGCTTGTAAAAGGTGTGCAGCTTCAGGTTTATGGATGCGCTCTGCTGTCAACATGCTGCGGCAGATGTGTCGCATTTGTGCTCCGTGTATTTCTGCAGTAGCAGGGTTTCCACCTCCGACGTAGAGCAGCGTACAGCCACTTCCCTAAACGTTGTCTCATTCAGAGACCAGAGACCCAAACAGGGCTGTGAGTTTGTCAGGAGGGCTGAGATCTACCATCTCAGCAGAGTAATCACGTAATGCACAGCAGACTATGGTGCAGGTAGATTATTTTCTGAAATTGTGACTTTACTCTTATAATAGCCTATCTTTCACAAAATATCACGACTCCTCCAAACCTTAGAGAACACAGATGGGATGAGTTATATTTTGTGCACAATGTTTTAGACATGAGCAGAAATCTTGCTCAAACATCTGAAATATTACAGTCCAGGGGTTTATTAATACATTAAAATGAATAATGTATAATTGAGGTTACTTCCTCAACAAAAATGCAAAAGACAAGGTAAGAGCAAATTATGCCTAAGCTACATGTGCGCTGACTCAGATCTATTTAGTTAAGCAGATCTACAGGAGAATAAATCGATGAACGCAATACAGAATGCCTGTGAGCCTTACTGCAATATATTCCATTATGTTTTTATATTTGGATTGTAATGTTTCCCTTTACATAAAGATATTTCCAGCATATTGATTCAGAAAAAGGTAGAAATAGGTGCATACAAATTCACCAGAATGCAGGAAATTAAGTGTTTAATGCTCAAAATTTTCGGGGGGTGGACCCCCAGACCCCTCACATCATAACACATGTTAAGCATGTTTTGTTGACTTGTGGATAGGCCCACTGATTTTATGATGAATGATTTTAAAAGTAGCCTCAAATTAGGCCTGCATGAAGTTGGAAATTATTTGCTGTTGCAAAGAATCGTTTATGAATGCACTTTTAAAAGATTTGTGGAAATAAAATGTCTTCAAATACAATATTAAAAAATATTTACATTTTATCAGTTGTTATTGAAACTCATTATTGTCTGGAACACACGAAAGATGGCATTTACTGCAGAGGCGTGTGTGGGTTAGGGCAGGCGGACGGGGGGCTCGGCTTTTCTTACCTACTCTAAGGGGAGGCTCACTTTCACCAAATTTGAAAACCCCTGGTCTACACAACAAAGAATACTAACCAATTTACACACTGAAAAAATCACAAACCACAACTGAATGCATGCTTGGAAGGTTGCAGAAAAATAAATTTTCCAAAAAAAAAAAATATTCAAAAAAAGAATTATGCATAAATGTTGCCATAAAGCTGGTATTCAACGCTCACAAGGGGTGTTAAATATGTTTTTTTGTTCACCATTTGTTGGGAATTTGTAGGGTACAGATTAAATTATTGGCAAATTATCAAAGATGTTTATCAATATTAATATGGTCCCACCTCCAGGTAAACTGGATTGGCCACTGCCCCGAGGAGTAATTTCTACTTAATCATTGACGAGTGATTAACTTTGTTCTATTTTTCCGTGGAAACCTATGGACTGATGGACGACAACATACAGTAAGGCTTAGTGTTCTGCGCAGAGATAGAACATAGTATGTTTATTAATGTGTAAAGGCTAATGTTGCCATTGTTTACCATTAATGTGTTCGATTAATAATGTGCTACTGGTGCACGTCTGATTATTAAGCTGTGATCGGGACCGCGTGTCCCATTATTTTCTGTGAATGTATCATTTGCTCACAATACTGTTGATATATGTTGTGTTTGACTAATGTAGCCTGGTTTAAAACTGTAAATGCCACATTTCTTTTCTCCCACTGGGAAGAAGTTAGCTACTGTACTGAATGAGAGGGTGATCATTGTCAGAACCTCGAAAATCAAGACTCAAGGTGTCTTTTCTTTATTCCAAGTGTGTTTTCCCTCCATTTCTCCTTCTCTCTCTCTCTCTCTCCCTCTCCACACACACACACACAGACACGTGCATCGAATAGCTACACAGCTAGCACATAGCGAAGTAGTTAGTGTGTTCCTTTGTTCTGTAAGACGTTAGCATGAAAGCTAACCTGCTAGCACTAGTTACCCGGTGCTACACCTAGCACCACTACCGCCCTCGTGAGGCTAAATAGTTTTGTGCAGCTCACAGGAGTAGCCATTTTTGTAGTCTTTTGGCTAGACTATATCTTGACACCCCCCCGCCCCCCCTTTTTCTCACACACACACACACACACACACATACACAGCACCCACACAGAGACATGTCTTGTTTGCGTTTTGTTGTAGTTTAAAAAAAGGTATATTGGTTTTAATTGAACGAAGGTTTATTGATTGGCCATTGATAATTTTGAAGTTAATAAATTCTACTATATTTTAAATAGCAGTTTTATCAAACTGTATGAATGTGTCCCAGGCCAGGTTAGGAAATTAACTAACAATGTAAAGATCAACAAGGCACTGACACATATGTTCAAATTTGATTCATTCAATACATTATTATTTTTTGTCTTAAATCCACCAGCCATTTTCATATTATACCAACATTTGCAGCATTCTGAGCCTTTTTGATAAGGTTACTAGGAAATCTCAGCCCAGAGTAGTTTTATTCTCCCCAAAACAAGTTTCCTTTTTATTTTTAAATAACTATATATATATATATATATATATATATATATATATATATATAAAAAATCACAACTTTTTTGCAACTTTCACTGTCTCCCGCAACTTCATTGCAACAAACATACAAAAGACATTGCAATTTTTATCGCAATCTTTTACAAAAGCTCCCGCTTAATCAGGCATTTTGGGCCGCAACAAAAGCCGCGAAATCCTGGAGGGACTGTTTTGTTTATTTTGTTGTAATAATTGCTGGTTGAACACAGGTCAGTGCTGAAATGTTTCACAGTTTGATTATTGGTCCCTGATTCTAGGGTGGTGCACTGTTTTGATTGTTTGTCGATTTGATAAAGTTATTAATAACCATATTCATAACTTTATTAATATTGATAAAACATCTTTGATTATTTGCCAATAATTGAAAATGTACTCCTACGAATTCCCAACAAGGTGTAATTTAGAGTCATCATTAAGTAACAAAACAATCAGGTCAGATGTTGTTTTATGCCAGAACTCATGCACCTGTTCACACTCCCAGACCATATGTAGGAAAGTTCCAGTTTGTTCAGGTTGACAGAATGTACAATAGGGAGTGGGAATGGCTTTCAAGACGTATCTCTTCTGAGGAGTCCAATATGTCCTATGGCATATGTTGAAGTGGATATACTGGTGATTTGGATTCTTGGAACAGTGGAAAATGTTGTCCCAAACTGTCTCCCAATTAATTGCGTTCCCCTCAGGGCACAGCTCTCATTCCCGTTTCTTTACTATTGGGAGTTCTCCCATGGATATTTGCATCAGTTTAGCATACATCCTGGACACTAATCCTCTCACAGGAAAATCAACAAACCATTGAATGACTGGGTGCGCCTCAAGACTGTTCCCCCATGGCACTCCATAACATTTTAGGGCTGATCTTAAGCACAGATGAAAGTAGAAGGATGTCTTGGGGACCTCAAAACTAGCTCTCAGGTCTTCAAAACTCAACATACCTTTCTCACTGAAAAGCTGGTCTAAAGTATAAATACCTCTGTCACTCCACTGCTTACAAGCAAAGGGTTTGCTAACAGACAGTAAGAGTGCATTGTGCCATAATGGGGTATTCCAATGCCACTTAATGGTGTAGCGTAGTTGCTCCTCCACCAGTTTAAAGTTGGTCAGTGTGTTGGTGATAATAGCCAGCATACACCTTTTTGGACACACACCTGCAAATGCAAGATCTTGCAGTCTTAGACTTCCAGTGAGGTTTTACTCTATTTCTCTCCATGGAACTGTAGATGAGAGGTCCATCCACACTCTGAGGGCCCGTAGCTGAAAGGCTCTGTGGTACACGTTACGGTTAGGGAGGGCTAAACCTCCCGTGTTTGTGGTATGTTGCAGGGTAGAATATGTTACAAGCCTAGGTTGTTTATTATTCCAAATATACTGCAGAATGAAGGTATCAAGTTTTTTCGCTCGCTTATATATTTTCTACTACTCCCACCTCGTCCTTCGGGTGCCGGGGACCCCGGCTTACTATGTGAATTCACTCGGCGTCAACTGCCGCAGCCACGGCCTTCGTGTCTCGGAGCCCCCCCGTTTGTTTGCTTTCATTTTCTCGCTACTACCCTCGCGGCCTGGTCCTACGGGTACCCGAGACAATGCCTGGGTGGGGGTATGTGCGTGCATGTGTGCGTGCGTGCATGCCAGGGTGTGTGTGGGCGGGGTGCGTAACAGTATCTCACATCTCACAAGCACAAGTATTCCAAAGGGTTTTTTATTCGGAATAACAGATTCAAGGTTCATTTCACTTCATTTTACTTCATTTCACACATTTCAAACGCAACGTTCTCATCGTCGTCGTTGTCTGGTGTCAGGCCGCAGGCAATTCCAAAGTTCTCCGAGAGGACAGGACATCGAGAACGGGCGCGACTCCCCACACACGTCTTCACGTTTGTTCGCTGCTGCGAACGGACCTCATCGCCACGGCTTTGAAGAGCGCGGCGGACGCTTCCGTGCGAGGCGGACACCGGCGTCTCTCGATGAGTGGAGTCACGAGCTCCCTGCCCAGCTGCTCAAGGAACGGCCTGCGCCTGTTGAGCTTGCCGCGCATCCACTTGGGCCTGAGCTCTCGCCAGAGCACAAAGGTATTGTAGGCGGAAACATCGAGGATGTTGTGAAACACGGCGAGGGGCCAGCGTGCCGTCTTCCTGCGGCAGCTGTACGTGCCGACGAGCTTGTCCAGAGAAATACCATTGAATACAGGCCAGAGACCCGAAGGCCAGGGCCGCGGTAGTAGAGAAATACCTTTGAATACAGGACGGGTCCCAGAGACCCGAAGGCAGAGGCCACGGTAGTAGAGAAATACGATTGAATACTAGTCCCCGGGACCTGAAGGGCCAGGGCCACGTTAGTAGACGTGATGTGAAATGAAACAAGTGTGGGTCCCGGGAACCCGAAGGCCAATGCAAAAAAGTCATATAAACTAAACGGGTCCCCGTGACCCGATGGACAACACAAGGGTTAATATAGTTTCATAGTTGTCCTGGACAACTTGCTGTAGCGACGTGTGTATGGTGATGCCCAAATATGTAATTTTTCTTTGGGTTGGTATTGTAACACTGCTGATGTCACATGCCTGTTTTTCAATAAAAAGAAGATTAGATTTATTCCAGTTAATTTTATAGCCGGAGATTGAGCCAAATTCGTTGAAGATCTTAAGAATTTTTGGGATAGAGTCCTCAAGATAAGAGATGTACAACACAATGTCATCTGCAAATAATTATATTGAGCTACTACTGGATTAAATCTGCACACTACAGATTTTATTTTGCCTTATTGCTTGGGCTAACGGTTCAAGAGAGATTGCAAACAGCATGGGGGAAAGCGGGCATCCCTGTCGCGAGCCCTGCTCGATGGGAAATGGCTGAGAATGCAAGCCATTGGTTGAGACTATGGCTGTGGGGTTCCCATATAAAGTATGCACTATGTCAATGAATTTGGCCCCCAAACCAAGCCTCTCCATTACTTGCCACAAGTAATTCTACTACTAGGCGGTCAAAAGCCTTTTCCACGTCCACTGACAAAACTGCTGCTTTTGTTGGGAGGTTTTTGGCTTCTTCTATTACATGAAATAGTCTGCGTACATTGTCTGCAGCATGATGCTTTGATATAAAATCTGATTGCTCGGGGTAGACTAGCTTCTCGATAAAGCGCTCTAGGCATAGAGCCAAGACTTTGGAAAAAAGTTTAATATCAGTGATGGGGTTGGCCTCAGGATCTGACACTGATGGTCTGAAATGCAAATGTTTTTCTCTTCTTCTTACTTTTTTGTTTATCAATTAAAAATAATCATTTTTTCAATTGTTCTTGAGTGATAAGCATTGTAAAGTAAGTAATAACATTTTGTGAAAAATCATTATTTATTAACAAAACAGATTGATTCTAACACCACATTGTTCACCCACCAATAGTGTAGGTTCGAATAATCTGTGCATCTAAGGGTAAAAAAAGCAGTCAAATTAAGTGTACAAGTATCAGAGCTAATAAAAATTCTGTTATCGATGAGCTGTGAAATCCCTAAACCCTGACCCCAACTTTAGGAAAATGGCTGAATATGGAGAAGGGAGACAGAGGAGTCCAGAAATTGGATTAGCCAGTTGGATGTGATGATAAGCTATGGAGGACAGCCGGTTAAGTGCCTCCATGGCCTTTCTGATAACAAAGCTAATCCATCCATCTTACCCTCCTGGCCTCTGCTTTGATTCCCCTCATCAAACATCCCACTGCACTATTGTTAGCCATGTTTGCTGCCTGTCCTGCTGCGGCACTCCGGCCATAACTCTTTACTCTGCATCGTGGCGAGCAGGTCAACTATTAATTTAGGTGAAGTGCCACTGTGTCTGTACCTGCTGTTCAGCTCAGCAAGGCGAGCCGAGCTGCTCGGCTGAATGAAAGATACATGCTGCCTGTCATCTTTCACCTGCCTGGCACCTTCACTCCTCTGGGCCTTCTTCACATGCACTTGTCTTCCAAATGTGCCCACCATGACCAGCAAGACAAATTACGATAATACGGCAAAACTATCAGCAGGACATTTACTGTGGCCAAGAGTTAAGCTGGAGTCATAAGTCAATCTTAACAGACAGCCAGTCGTCGATGATGGGAGGCAGACAGAGAGGGAGGAAGAGGAAAGTGGCAGGGCAGGAAATGAAAAGATGAGGGCTGTGTTTTACACCAGACTGTATTTCCCAAAGTGAGATTAAGCAGACAGACTTGTATCAGTGAATTCTGTTCTAGTAAATTCTGCCTATACATCTTAAACTCCACTGTCTCACTGCTTGATCATCACGCCAAAAATATACTAATTAATTAAACAAAAAAATAAAGAATACATTTGCGTTTTACCCAGAAACAACTCTTCATAATTATTAAATAGATACTTGATAAAAATGTGATTTAGTGTATAAATCTCAATTAAATAAAAAGTTGTTACCTCTTCACCTCTTGGCTTCTTTCCTTGTACAGTATCATATACTAATATCTTAATTGTAATTTGGTAGCTGTAATCTTAAGAATTACTAATCAGTCACATGAACCCATACTGCAGGATGTAATATTTCATGACAAAAATATTGGTGCTAATTTTTGTAACCAAATTTGCCCACTTCACAGTTTGAGAAACACAGCATAAATAAAGCTGTGGAATGAGAAATGTCTTCTTAAAGGACAATTCCGGTGCAAAACGAACCTAGGGGTTAATAATAGATGCGTACCCATTCTGTCATTCTCTGGGACATGATTTCATGCTAATAAAATGGTTTGTAGCTTGAAACAAGCTAGCGCGGACTGCTAATTAGCATTCCAACGCTAGTATTCGGGGCACAGGCAAAGTAAAAACAAATTGCTATTCATACCACTAAAAAGGTTTAACAGTTTTTTAGAAAGACCGTAGCTCCTAAGACGGCGGCCACCTGTATACGAGAACGCAACTGTCTTTATAATCTATCTTTTTAATAAATTGTCTGTAAACTTAGAAAGTTCTCAACACTTCGGTTAACATTTAGGGACCCTCATTATGCTACTGTTGAAGTGTGGTGATATTTTGAGCCTTTTTAGTGGTATAAATAGCAATTTGTTTTTACTTTCCCTGTGCCCCGAATACTAACGTTGTAATCTAATCAGTGGTCCACGCTAGCTTGTTTCAAGCTACAAACACATTCGATTAGCATGAAATCATGTCCCAGAGAATGATTGAGTTGGTACACATCTGTTATTAACCCCTAAGTTCGTTTTGTGCCGGAATTGTCCTTTAATTAAAGTAAATTTAGTCTGATTAGAGAAATTGATGTGATCAGCATTGCACTGCCAGACTGCATCCCCTGACTTTCTTAATCAGGCTGCAGTGCTGTTGGCTTTCCTTGGTCATTAGAAGCTTGTAATCATCAGACTGCATGTGGCTCTAAACGACAAAACAAATTCTTTTGACGTGTGATTGCTGCATTCCACTGCTTGGGCTTCTTTAACATAGCATGCACAACATCCAACAACCCTGTCATGACTTCATTAATCCTAACTGGAGGAGTCACTAGTTAGTTTAGCGAAATTGAACTAAAGCAGAGGACGAAGTCACGCTTAATGAAGTGAGACTTTCATCAATAGAAGTCCTGTTTTCCCCGAGCCTCCTCTGTGAAATACCCCCCAGGTAGCTGCTCCTGACAGCTGCTCCCTTGTTTGAACATCAATTTCATTTTCAGCACTCCTTTGCCCCTGCCTCACCAACTCCCACAACAATTACGACACAGATAAAGTGTTCAGAGGGGGAATGTTGCTAATGAAATGTAGCCTTTAGGGCCACTCGTGTACAGTTTTGGGCCAATGCAGTGGAATTGCTTCAAGCTAATAGTCTGTCACCAGCTTACCGCCAACTGCCACAGGACTTTTTATTAACATTCATGCAAAAAATCTTTCAGTAGCCCTTGTTGATTTTTTGTTTTGATTGTGATAAACATTAATCTCTCAAAGGGGAAACCTTTTTAACCCTGAAAGCTGTAAGGACTTTGTTATATTTCTCAAGGACACGCACACACACACACACACACACACACACACACACACACACAGGTACGGCTACACTGGGTAACAATCCTTCTTACAATAAATGCATTTAATAATGAATTGATTAGCAGGCATCATGGTCTCCTGATAATCCTTTGAGATACTGAAAATTTCTGTTCATAAATTTACACATAACTAAAAATTACAGATTATATTATGTAATTTAACTTAACTTGGAGTTGAAGCTAAGTATACTGATCCCATGTCAGTTTTGGTGTTTAATACAAATATAATATCCTCGTTTCTATAAACAGATTATATAATGATGTATTCATTTAAGATGATATTTACATACAAATAGGGATGCAAATTACTGCGATACTACCGCACCCGATACCACCTTATAGAAACGTGACATTAACTTCTCCGTCGAGCAGGTAGGCTGCGAAAGAGGACCAATAAGTTCCAGCCATTTGAAGATTTTTGGCACATGCTTCACCAGCCAGCCTGCCCCCTTACCGGCGTCCACCCCCAACTATCAGCCGTCTTTCGAGGGTACCCGCCTGGCCATCTTTTCGGGGACCCGCGGAGGTCGAAGACGGGGGAAAGGACGTCATGGCTCCCGTCGCAATGCCCCACTTTTCACCCCAGAACCCTTGCACCCTTCTGTTCCCGAGCTGACGTGCAACCCTTCTGTTCCCGAGTTGACGTGCAACCCTTCTGTTCCCGAGTTGACGTGCAACCCTTCTATTCCCGAGTTGACGTGCAACCCTTCTGTTCCCGAGTTGACGTGCAACCCTTCTGTTCCCGGGCTAACGTGCAACCCTTCTGTTCCCGGGCTGACGTGCAACCCTTCTGTTCCCGGGCTGACGTGCAGCTCTCCTGACCCCGGGCTGACGTGCAGCTCTCCTGACCCCGGGCTGACGTGCAGCTCTCCTGACCCCGGACTGACCTCCTGAATCCATGCTAGCTAGCACCCTTCCTGAGTCCCGGCTGACTAGCAGCCTCCCTATTTCCCCGCTAGTTAGCAATCTCCCTATTTTCCCGCTAGTTAGCAATCTCCCTATTTCCCCGCTAGTTAGCAATCTCCCTGAATCCAAGCTGGCTAGCAGCTTTCCTGAGCCCCGGCTGACTAGCAGCCTTCCAGATTCTCCGCTAGCTAGCAGCCTCCCTATTCCCCGGCTAGCTAGCAATCTCCCTGAGCCCCGGCTGATGAGCAGCCTTCCAGATTCCCCGCTAGCTAGCAGCCCCCCTGAATCCAGGCTGGCTAGCAGCCTCCCTGAGCCCCAGCCAGTTAGTGGCTCGCCTGGATCCAGGTTAGCTAGTAGCTGTCCTAGTGCCCCCGGGCCCCCTAGCGGCCCTGAGTCTTCCAGCGTTTCTAAGTTTTCTAGTGTTTCCGAGTGTTCTAGTGTTTCCGAGTGTTCTAGCGCCCCTGAGTGTTCTAGCGCCCTTAGGTTGTCCAGCCTTTCTGATCCCCAGCTGATTGGCAGCCTTCCAGAGTCTGCGCTGACGGAGCTTCCAGAGTCTGCGCTGACGGAGCTTCCAGAGTCCACGCTGGTCTGCACCTCTGAGATCTTGCTGGTCTCCGGCACCCCTGAGACCGCCCCCGAGACCACCCTTGATACTTTGCCGGTCTCTGGGGACCCTGAGAACACCCCTGAGACCACACTTCCCAGAAACTCTACCTGAGTCGCCCATTCCGAATCCTGCCCCTCTTGTCTCGCCGGCACTGCCTCCCAAGGGGCTTCACCATGGCCGACTGGCTCGGCCCTCGGAGGAGCACTGTCCTCGACGCCCAGTTCGGCCACCTGAAGGGCCTCGCCTCGGCCGACCGGCTAGGCCTCCGGAGGGGCGCTGCCCTCGACGTCCAGTGCGACCACCAGACGGCTTCTGCTCCCGTCGCCGGACGCCAGAGGGCTTCTGCTCCCGTCGCCGGCCGCCAGAGGGCTTCTGCTCCCGTCGCCGGCCGCCAGAAGGCTTCTGCCTTCGTTGCTGCCCTTTGTCCCCTGTTGCCGAGGTCTCTTTGTCCCCTGTTGCCGAGGTCTCTTTGTCCCCTGTTGCCGAGTTATCTCTGTCCCCTGTTGCCGAGTTATCTCTGTCCCCTGTTGCCGAGTTATCTCTGTCCCCTGTTGCCGGCTCCCCTTTGAATTTCCCCGAGCGGCCCCCCTGTGATTTCCCCCCGAGCGGCCCCGCTGTGATTTCCCCCCGAGCGGCCCCGCTGTGATTTCCCTCCGAGCGGCCCCGCTGTGATTTCCCCCACGAGCGGCCCCGCTGTGATTTCCCCCCCCGAGCGGCCCCACTGTGATTTCCCCCCCGAGCGGCCCCGCTCTGATTTCCCCCGAGCGGCCCCGCTCTGATTCCCCCCGGGTACCCCAGTGACTCTTCGTCCCCTGTGCCCCAGTGACTCTGTTTCCCGGTTCCCCCAGTGACTCTGTTTCCCGGTTCCCCTTGTGACTCTCGCCCTCCCTGGGGTTTTTTTTTGGTTTGTTTTTCTGTTTTTTTTTCCTCCCTGGTCGTCTGGAATCCGCCCCTTGAGGAGGGGGTACTGTTATGGTTTTGATATTCTGTCTTGTATTTTTGTTCATCTATGTTGCCTGATTTAGTTATTTCTGCATTTTTCCTGTGTTTGTATATTTATTCTATATTTTTTTTAAGTCATGTTGTGTATTTCCCTGTTTATGTTCTGCTTCCTGTTTTATTTTGATAGTCTGTTTTCTGTCCTGTCATGTCTAGCTTCACTTTGTTTTCCCGCCTTTTGTTGATTGTCCTGCCCCGCCCTGATGTGTTTCACCTGTTGTGTCACCTGTCCCTCATTAGTTCATTACCTCTTGTATTTAACCCCCGTGTTCCCATTGTCTCTTGTTCGATCATTTTTGTATCCCCATGCCGTCAGTCTGTGAGTCTTTTTGTATCCTGTTTTTGATCCTGCTTTTCTGTTTTCTCCCTGCCTTACTTGTGAGTTTTCCAGTCTCTGTACTGCCGTTTTGTGTTTAATTAAACCCTGACATCCTACCACCTCCTGCCTATCGAGTCTCTCTCTGCGTTTGGGTCCTCTTTTCCCGCCTCATCGTCATACTTTTGCCCTCATGTGTGTTCCCGTGCCGTCAGCCTGCGTATCTTTTTGTATCCATCTGCATCCTGCTCCTTGGTTTTTTCAGCCTCTGTTCTGCCGTGTTTTTGTTTTATTAAAATCTACGAGCTCACACCATCTCCTGCCTGCCATTTTTCTCTGCATTTGGGTCCTCCATCTCTCAACCAGTAACCTATCTGTCTTTTACAATCAGATGTCAAGGTATTGATGACTGATGACTTAAAGCGTAACTCTCGCCAAAATGCGACCTAGGGTCTTTTTGTGAATGTACCAGAGTCAAACTTTCGTTTAAAAGCATATTTTGGACCGGAATCGCCACTTTTAAGATTTACCATATTTTCGTTTTTTGGTCAAATGGCCTCTTGAATGGGAGTGCTAGGGGCACTTTTAAGCTAGTCTCAAAATGGCTATTTTTAAAACACTAAGAAGGCTCGACACAACATGAAACTTTGCTCTAAGTATGACCAGGGGCTCTACACCTTAACGAAAGCATTGACAACATTGTTTGTGTACACAGAGTTTACTAAAAAGGTTTTGAGCAACTCACTGTAGCTGTTGTTCTTCCGGTAGCCGTCTATTGAGCCAGTCAAAAATAGTCAAGAGAGGAGAGTAAAGATGGAAAGCGCCAAAAGCTTAGTTCCATATAAATGCACGGATAATTCGTTGTTTTGTCGTTGGTGAAACACAATATTGACCTTGTAGTTGAAAAAGGAGCCTCATATTGTCAGGGTTTTGGTATTTTGTCTGGTCTTATTGTGGTAGTCTTGTTTTTCTGTTATGGTCTGTTTCCTGTTTTATTTTGTAGTCTGTCTTGTCTCCCTTGTCTTGTCTACTTTACTTCCTTTGTCTTTGTTTGTTTCCCGCCTTTTTTGATTGTTCTGTCCCACCCTGATGTGTTTCAGCTGTTGTGTCACCTGTCCCTCGTTACCTGGTGTATTTAGTTTCTGTTCTGTCCTTGTCGGATTCTTGCTTTCTGTTGGTGTGGTTTATGTCATGTTGTGTGCTGCCCTGTGGACGATTCTTTGTAAGTGTTTTTCTTTATTGGAGTAAATCTTGTTTGAACTCCATTTGGGTCAAAGCCTCATCTCCATCCTGACACATATAGGAATGACATTTCCTCCGATGGAGTCCGTTCGCATTCGGAGAGCGCCTATTTTTGACTGGGAAAATGGCAGATAGTGTAAACAACAACTGCTAACGTGAGTTGCTTAAAACCTTTCTTTTTAATAAACTCTGGGTACACAAACAATGTTGTCAATGCTTTCGCTAAGGTGTAGAGCCTCTGGCGATACTTCAAGCAAAGTTTCATGTTGTGTTGAGCCTTCTTAGCGTTTTAAAAATAGCCATTTTGAGACTAGTATAAAAGTGCCCCTAGCACTCCCATTCAAAAGGCCATTTGACCGAAAAACAAAAATACAGTAAATCTTAAAAGTGGCGATTAAGTCCTAAATATGCTTTTAAACAAAAGTTTGACTTGGGTACATTCACAAAAAGACCCTAGGTTGCAGAGTTACGCTTTAAGGCTTTAATAGACATTGTGTCATAGACATAGGTGTCTAATAAGCTCATTGAAAAAGGTCTTAAGAAAAGACTGTCAGATTCATGATGTGTTCTTAAACCACAGAATTGTCACGATTTGTAAATAACAGCGTTGGACCCAAAATGCAGACTGGTAAGATGAGGAGGCAGCAAGAAGATCTTGAAAATGTATTTATGAAAAAAGTCTTACAACAGAAAGTGTCCTGAGGCAGGCATGCAATCTGGCAACAGGTAACAAGAAGATCCAACACACTGGGAAAAGTAGATATGTAGAAAAGCAAAACCCTAGGAAGAAACTACACTGAGATGGTTAACTGACACTAGACAAAGGAAGCACACTTACCTAATAGACAAGGAGCAATTCAAAAGGCACAGCTGGGGTGGGCAGGGAACGGGAATAAGGAGGGAAACACTGATTGGGTAACAACATAACGAGGACTGGTAACACAAGGTAGGCTGACAAGGCAGGCTGACAAGGGTAGACACAAAACAAGGGCACGTTCAAGCTCAGGTTTCTGGGTTGAACGACATGTTACCTCGGAAAAGTGTGAAACAGTGTGCAATGCTGTGCAACAGGCTTTGAGGTATGGTTTATCTGGTTTGGTGGGTGTCTCTTGTTTAGTGGCTGTGTAACAGGTGATACCCAATCAGCAGAGATGTGTATGTTAACTCGTGGTGAAAAAAAGGCTGAGCACTTGCACACACAACATGGTGCTCAACGCAACCCACGTTTCAGTTTAAATAAACTTGTTGCTACGTTTTATTGGGCCTGAACGTGCCCCAGGTGTACAAGGGACGACATGCTGGGCAGGGCTACAGTGACATACAGCCCGGTTTCATGGCAGTTCGTGTAAATGTCACGTTATTTTTAATCTATTGATACGTGTTCACAGGGACGTTTTTCTCGTTTTTTACGTGGTGGCCAGCACGGAAATATTAAGTAATGTATTTCAATGAGAAGCATATTTCGTGGTCACAGCACGAAAATGGTAGGGAGTAGTATAAAAGGTAGAAAATCCACGCAGGGAGGTTGGCCGGGGTGGTGGATGGGTCAAACAACACAGGACTTTTACCTGGGCGAGTGGGGATCGCGTCCCGCGTGTGGCGTTTTGTTTCCCGTAGTCTTCTTAATCACAACCGTCCCCTTTCTCATTCACGGCCACGACAACTGTGGGGGGAGATTCGTCTTTTGGCATGGTTTTCCGTTTGAAAATGACCATCGGTGGCAATTTCCATCCATCTCCACAACATGCCAGCAACACTGTGAAGTGTGATTTCTCATGACCAGTTGTCACTATATTCACAGTTTTCTGCCCTTTCTCTGCGACACTTCGGCCCATGGGGATGTCAAACGTGAGAGGGACTTCATCCATGTTGATAATGTGATCCGGTAATCCGGTAAACTGTCGACCTTGGCTTGGAAGTCTGGCAGTTTCTGACACAACATTGTCCTTGCTCTGATATAGAGAGTTGCGTATCATGAAGCGGTAACGCCAAGAATGCCCGCCCGCAAAGTCATTTATATTCATCTCTTTGGCAACTACCAGGGTGTGGAGACGTAACTGCACTGTTGACAAGCACGTTGTTCAAGCACCCATCTGTGGACTCATTCCTCCAGCTCTGGCCATCTTGCTTTCAGCCCGCAATTAGCTTTCTTTGTTTTCTTCATTGCAGTAAGAGTAACCTCTGCGTTTCGCTAGTCCTTCACAAGTTTCTCACTCACACCTAACTTTCTTACTGCTGCTTGATTACCGTTTTCGGCTGCATATTTTACTACCTGCAGTTTTTAATCTGCAGAATAGGATTTTCTTTTTGGGGGCATTTTGTTTATGTTGAGTATTTCTCAGTTGTCTTTAAATTAATGTTTCAGTAAATTTTTTCAGGGGTACAGGAGCAGCATATAGTTGTCACAAGCCTAGTGCGCCCTCTCGTGGCTGTAGACGGTAATGTTTACTCCTTGGTTCATGTCAGTCAGTATGAATTAACATTTAAAAACATGTTAAATTACAAATATTTTGATATATAAGTCGCACCTGACTATAAGTCGCAGGACCAGCCAAACTATGAAAAAAAGTGTGACTTATAGTCCAGTACCTACTTAAAAATGCCCAATGACACGCAAAAAAATACTTGCCATTATATTTTTTATATATTTTTAATTGTCATCTGTGTTTTTCTTCTTCACATAGGCTAAATAAAGGTATTTCCGCCATAAATTGGTGCATTAAAGTGTACCTGAATACAGGAAATGAAGTCATTGATGCTCAAAACTTTCCTGACCCCCCACTATGATATGGCCCCCCCTCCCCCAAAGGCAGATTCTGGCCAATATATACAGTACAGTTTATGCACTACAATACATTAGACTACACCACTGCTGTCATCAAAGACAAAGATGGCAAAATGAACAGCATGCATGGAGTGGAGAATTATAGGCCTATAGCTCTAGCTAGCATTGTTTCTAAAGTGTTAGAGAGAATGCTCCTCAACAGCACAGTACATTCTGACAACCAATTTGGTTTTAAGCATCAACACGGTGTTGACATGTCTATATTTGCTTTAAAGGAAATGTTAGACCATTACAATAGTTAGGGAGTTAGAAAGGGAACACACCAGTTGTGTATTGTTATCCAATCTCTCCGTCCGCACCAGCCCGCACGCTGTAGCAATCGTTTCGGTGTCTCCTCTATTTCTTCCACAAGCAGCAAGTAAATGTGTCAAGCCAGGCAGGTTATCACTTACAGGAAGGCCACAGTGCAGCTGGATACCCAGGTTTATGGTGATTTTGGCTGTTTTGACTACTCAGCTGTGTCTACAGCGAGACACATGATCAGGCACACGGAGAGAGAGAGTGACACACCCACAACCAAACACTCACAGGGAGAGACAGAGTGAGATGTTTTGTAGAGCGGAGAGGAGAAGGATTGCTTTGTGATTGCTTTGTGACTTTGTGGGAGCGCCATCTATTGGGCTTAGAAAATAAAGGGTTAAAAGCATACTAAATTACAGAAATACATTCCTTGAGCCTTTTTCTTTAAACTAAGACAGCATCTAGTTGGTTTAACAAATACAACTAATGGTTCATAAAGCTTCATTTGGACATCACTAATGCATATCAGTCTGTGCAGGTGAAATGGAGGGTTTCTGTCAGAACAATGATATATTGATAACAAAGTTCATCAGTGTGGAATGTAGTCTCCTTTTCTTTTTGATGTGTATATGGATGATTTGTCACTACAGTTAAATACATACAATACAGTTTGTGTGATAGGCAATATTCTCATTAATCACCTTATGTATGCATATTCTTTGGTAATCTTTTGCCCATATTATACTGGTTTACAACAACTTCTGAAGGTTTGTTCTCAATATGGTATGGATTTTGATGACAAATATAACAACCCAGTCTCACGGCAGTTGGTGAAATGGTCACGTAACTGAATCTATTGATTTGTGTACACGGACACGTTTATCTCCTTTTTTTCATGATAGTCAGCATGTTTTTTTTCCAGTGATGGTCAGTAAATTTTTTTACAACCTGATCTCACAGAAATAAAACACGGCCTCTTAAGTTAAGAAAAAGGTCGTGGGTTGGCTTACGTTTCCATGACACATGGGACAACAACGGGATGGTTGGGTTTAGGAAAAGAACAACGGGACGGTGGTAGTAAAAGGAGAAAGTGACGGTTGGGTTTAGGAAACGTGACACGCGGGACACAATCCCCAGTCTCCTGGGTGAAAGTCCTGTGTTGTTTGACCCATCTACCACCCCAACCAGTCTCCCTATGCAGATTTTTGGCCTTTCATACTACTCGCTACCGTAGTCACTCTTAATGAATCGTGCTGTGATCACGAAAGATGCTTCCCAATGAAAAAATGGCCATCACAAAAAAAAGGAGATAAACGTGTCCGTGTACACGAATCAATAGATTAAATTATGTGACCATTTCACGAACTGCTGTGAGACTGGGCTGAATATAATGCTAATAAGAGCAATTTTATGATTGTTAGAAGGAAATTTGTATTTCCTGATTTCTTTTTATCTGGTACAGCCCTTAAATTGTGTGATGAGATTAAATATCTCAGCCATCATATCGTGATGATGATGATTTATCGGATAATAAAGACATCAACAGACAGTGTCATAAGAAGTATGTTCAAGCTAATCTGCTCGCACGTAAATTTAGCATGTGTTCTGTTAATGTGAAAGTAGCTTTAGTTATGAGTATTCTGTCCGCTATATACTGTCAACTTGTTGCGTTCTTACAGAAAAAGCAACATGCAGAGACTTAATATGGCATATAATGAAGACATCCTTGTTAAACTACCTCAATGTTGTGGCCGGGTTAGCTCAGATGGTAGAGCAGGCGCACACATATAGAGGTTTACTCTTTGACGCAGCAGCTGTGGGTTCGACTCTGACCGGCAGCCCTTTGCTGCATGTCACTCCCCCCCCCTCTCTTCCCTTTCATGTCTTCATCTGTCCTGTGGAAATAATGGCCTATCTCGGTCAAGTAGTCATCTAGACTGTGGAGACATTTATACTCCTCATTTACTACTACAGGTCAAGGTTGCTGACCTTTTTTTTTTTTAATTTACATGAATTGTACCATATATTTATAGCTATATTTTTGAATATATTGTCCTGTTTTTCTGCGGTACTATGGACCTTCCATTGTGTCCTGAGTAAAGCCATTATTATTATTATTATTATTATTATTATTATTATTATTATTATTATTGTATGCATATTTGAGAAGTAATACATATATACGTATAATATATACAGTGGTGTAAACAGTTGTGAAAGTATATACAGATAAAGTGACGTTTTAAAGGTAAAACGGCATGTGATGAGCTCAGAACTCAACAGTTACGCAGTCTACTTTCCTGGTCCCTTCAGAGTTAAAGTTCAGAGAAGTTCAGATAAACATGCAAGAGCACTGGTGTTGTAATATCTCACGTCACGAGAAAATCCTTTCACCATCCCTAGGAATACAAACAGAATGTTTCGCTGAGGTTATATGTCTATTGATGTCCATTTGTTCTCAGCAGTATGTCGGCCTGCGTGGAGATCCAAATCTTATGCAGGATGGAGACGGGGAGGCTCTCTGCAGCAGGACAAGATGCTCTACTACAGTAGAAACAAAGGAACTGATGTGTTTCTGATAGAATTCTCACAAATGAAATTCTCTGCTTGCCAGTTGGATGTTATTCCCCTGGCCTTCTTTTCAAGCTGTTCTTGCCTTGCCTTGACTGAAAGTTTTCAGATATAAGCCAAACTACTGGTCCGATACCTTTGACCAAAGTAACTTCTTTGACAATAATCTAACGTGCAAATTTTAACTAATGAGGCAGAGACAAATATCTTAACACCTGAGCAAAGAACCCCAAAACTCTCTGCAGGGTTATACTACTAAGTGAGGAACTCAGTAAATGTACGAACAAATCGTTTTTTAAAGAATCTTACAAAGGAACCAACTATACCAGGGGATGGCAATCTTTTTAATTAAAAGTGCCATTTTAAAATGTTCTCGGAATTCCGTGTGCCTTATCAGCATTTAGTCTGCCATCATCTACTGACCCCACTCAGGCAGTGTTTTTTTCCATTCGCGCCACGTTCTGTGAAGAAGAGGCGTGGAGTACTAGCCAATCAGAGGCAGAGTAAGGCGGGTCTTCGTGGAATGCGGATGGGAGAAAGTCAATCAAACTACCATCAATAACAGGCTGTGCTCCTGCCAATGGCTGTGAAAGAGGTCATTTGGCATGTGGATTGGAACATAAAAAAAGGCTCTTGCACACTTATTGCAGAGAAACTTCGATTATTTCACACACAGAGTGAGTGTGGTTTCATTCAGAATCAGAATCAGAATCAGAAAGGGCTTTATTGCCAAGTACGTTGCACATACAAGGAATTTGCCATGGTGCTGTTGGTGCATGTCACACATTCAAATATAAGAAGGATAAAAAAGAATATAAACAATATAAATATAAACATATACACAGAATGTATTAATAACGTTAAAAATTAAGTAAATAAATAGTAAAATAAGTAAGTTAAATAGTAGTAGAAAGGAATGCTACAGCAGAGTAGGTGCAGTGGCATGAGGAGCCCGTGGTGGGGTGTGGAGAGAGTCAGGGTGGTTTCCGGGCCTTGTTGATAAGGCTAGTGGCGGAGGGGAAAAAACTGTTCATGTGGCGTGTGGTTTTGGTCCTGATGGACCTCAGCCTCCTGCCAGAGGGGAGTGGCTCAAAGAGTTTGTGTCCGGGGTGGGAGGGATCGGCCACAATCTTTCCAGCACGCTTCAGAGTCCTGGTGGCATAAAGGTCCTGGAGCGGCGGCAGATTGCAGCCAATCACCTTCTCTGCTGACCGAATGACACGTTGCAGTCTGCCCTTGTCCTTGGCCGTGCTAGCAGCGTACCAGATGGTGATGGAGGATGTGAGGATGGACTCAATGATGGCTGTGTAGAAGTGCACCATCATTGTCTTTGGCAGGTTGAATTTCTTCAGCTGCCGCAGGAAGTACATCCTCTGTTGTGCTTTCTTGACGAGGGAGCTGATGTTCAGCTCCCACTTGAGGTCCTGGGAGATGATAGTTCCCAGGAAGCGGAAAGACTCCACAGTGTCAATTGTGGAGCCACAGAGGGTGATGGGGGCAGGTGGGGCTGGGTTCTTCCTGAAGTCCACAACCATCTCCACTGTCTTTAGAGCGTTGAGCTCTAGGTTGTTTTGCTTGCACCAGGTCACCAGGTGGTCAGCCTCCGACCTGTAGGCGGACTCATCCCCATCAGAGATGAGTCCGATGAGGGAGGTGTCGTCCGCAAACTTCAGAAGCTTGACGGACTGGTGACTGGAGGTGCAGCTGTTAGTGTACAGGGAGAAGAGCAGAGGAGAAAGAACGCAGCCCTGGGGGGGATCCGGTGCTGATGGACTGTGAGTCGGAGACGTGTTTCCCCAGCTTCACATGCTGCTTCCTGTCAGACAGGAAGTCAGTGATCCACCTGCAGGTGGAGTCAGGCACACCAAGCTGGGAGAGCTTCTCCTGAAGTAGAGCCGGGATGATGGTGTTAAAGGCAGAGCTGAAGTCCACAAACAGGATCCTGGCGTAGGTTCCTGCGGAGTCCAGGTGCCAGAGGATGTAGTGGAGGGCCAGGTTGACTGCATCGTCTACAGACCTGTTGGCTCTGTAGGCAAACTGCAGGGGGTCCAGGAGGGGGTCGGTGATGGCTTTGAGGTGTGAAAGCACAAGGCGCTCAAAGGACTTCATAACCACAGAGGTCAGGGCAACGGGTCTGAAGTCATTAAGTCCTGTGGTCCTTGGCTTCTTGGGAACAGGGATGATTGTTGAGGACTTGAAGCAGGCTGGCACGTGACATGTCTCCAGTGAGGTGTTGAAAATGTCTGTGAACACTGGAGACAGTTGATCAGCGCAGTGCTTCAAGCTTGATGGGGAGACAGCATCCGGTCCAGCAGCTTTCCTTGGATTCTGTCTTCTAAAGAGTCTGTTGACGTCCCTCTCGTGGATGGAGAGAGTCGTCACTGAGGTGGGAGGGGGGGTGGAGGTGGAGGGGACCGTTAAGGAGGGTACCTCAACAGGACCCTGTTGAGGTGGGGGAGGTGGAGGTGATGCACAGTGGCTGTAGCTGTAGGGAGGTATTGTGGGGGATGGTGTCAGGACTGTCCTTTTGTCTTTCAAATCGACAGTAGAACTCGTTCAGGTCGTTGGCTAGGTGTCGGTCATTGAAGGAGTGGGGGGTTTAGGTTTGTAGTTGGTGATCTGCCTAAGTCCTTTCCAGACAGTCGCAGAGTCATTAGCTGAGAACTGGTGTTGGAGCTTCTCAGAGTAGCGTCGTTTAGCCTCCTTCACTGCCTTGCTAAACTTGTACTTTGACTCTTTAAATCTGTCTTTGTCCCCACTCCTGAAGGCCTCTTCCTTAGCAAGCCTTAACCTTCTGAGTTTGGCTGTGAACCAGGGTTTGTCGTTGTTGTAACTCACCCTGGTGCTTGATGGAATACAGCAGTCCTCACAGAAGCTGATGTACGATGTCACAGCCTCTGTGTACTCATCCAGACTGTTGGTAGCAGTCCTGAACACATCCCAGTCGGTAGAGTCCAAACACGACTGGAGATCCTCCACAGCCTCACTGGTCCACTTCCTTGATGTCCTCATTACAGGTTTGCAGAGCTTTAGTTTCTGCCTGTAGGCGGGGATCAGGTGAACCATGACATGGTCAGAGTGTCCCAGTGCAGCACGGGGGACAGCGTGATAAGCATCCCTGACTGTGGTGTAACAGTGATCCAGAATGTTCTCCTCTCTGGTCGGGCATTTAATATGCTGTCTATATTTAGGGAGGTCATGAGTGAGGTTCCCTTTATTAAAGTCACCAAGGACAATAACTAGGGAGTCCGGGTTGGTCCGCTCCACGCAGAGTATCTGGTCGGCAAGCATGCGCTGCGCGTCCTGCACGTTGGCCTGCGGTGAGATGTAAACACCGACCAGAATGAATGAAGCAAACTCACGGGGTGAATAAAAAGGCTTACAGTTTATGATGAAATACTCCAGGTCAGGAGAACAATGCTTCTGGATCACTGTCACGTCGTTGCACCAACCGCTGTGGATGTAGAAACAGATTCCTCCACCTTTTGTTTTGCCGGAGAGGTCCGTGTCTCTGTCCGCTCTGTAGAGTTGGAAGCCTGCCAGCTGCAGCGCAGAGTCCGGTATTAATCCACAGAGCCAGGTCTCCGTGAAGCACAAAACAGCAGATGAAGAAAAGTCGCTGTTTCTCACCAAAAGCAGTTGTAATTCCTCCAGTTTGTTGGGCAGAGAGCGCACGTTAGAGAGGAATATTCCAGGTAACGGAGTGCGTAATCCTCGCTGGCGGAGACGCACAAGCGCACCGGCCCGTTTCCCTCTCCTCCGGCGTTTCACTGCATTGGCAAAGGTGAGCGCACCTTTGACCAGAATGTCCAAAATTTCCAGTGAAGGGAGAAGAAAAGTGGGAAATAAGTCCGATGGTGTTGTTCCCCTGAAGTTCACGAGCTCTTCACTGGTGAATGAGATGCGGGTACCATCGCAAGAAACAAAGTTAAAACACAAAACAAAACAAAACAGAGCGCACCAACACACCGTGTCGCCAATCTGCGGCGCCATCTTGCTCTCTGCTCAGGATGCCCTTACCGGCAATTTCCACTGGATGCGGAACGTCGACTGAGTCATTAGGTTTCCATTAAAGTCAATGTGTGTATTTCCACTGACTGCGGAATGTCTGCGTCCCTACTCCGTCCCAGCGCCGTCAGTCCGCAGCCCTCCGGACCAGATACGCAGAGCTTCTATTTTTGCCGAACGACGGAGAGCTCCGCAGCAATTCAGCACACGGCAGATAGTGCGGGACAGGAAGTTAAGCACAGAAACAAAATAATAATCCGGTTAATTTTCAAAGTAAAATCCACTGTGCTCATATTTCCCTGCACTACACCTTCAAAACACAGCACAGAGTTGTTTCCCCTCTACTCCTCTGGATGGAAACAAACTGTTGTTGGTTTTGTGGTTCTATTCTACGTGAATTCGCGAGATATTGTGGGTCCTCATGACTACAGCTGTCAGTCATGGCCGCAGCCGTGCCACAACAAATCCGGACCTGGTGGGTATTGACGGACGGCGGAGCACGCAGCCGTTCCGCAGCGGAGCCGTTCCGCAGCGGAGCCGGTCCGCATCCAGTGGAAATTGCCGGTTACTTAACTATATCTTTTTATAGAAAATATTGGTTTGCTGCTAAATTAATGTTCTGAATGTCAAATGAATCCCCTTTAAAGCCTGGCTGAAGCCCAGTGGTAAAATTAATGGTATGTTAAATTCTGGACGGTATGACAGATAAAGGTCAGAATGGTAAAAAGAACCTGCTATACCAGCGCGACAAAGCTCAGAGTGGGAGTAATGTCTCATGTTTAAGTCTCCATACAGTGCCCAGAGGACTCTGCAGAAAACGACTGCGAAAGAGGAAGGGGGGGGTAAAGCTAAAACAAACAAGGAAATGAGAGTTGAGTTTGTTTAGTTATAGTGTAGAAAAGATTGTTTGGCCAAGGCTTAGTCGTGCGTTAAACCGTGCAACCTTTTGGGAATGTCTTGTACTTACTGTGGATTTGTCTGTTCTGAAGTGGGTGGGTCAATAATGATTGCTGCGGGCACCTGGTTAGCTCACCTGGTAGAGCAGGTGCCCAAATATAGAGGTTTACTCTATACGCAGCAGCCGTGGGTTCGACTCCAACCTGCATGTCATTCCCCCTTTCTCTCCCTTTGCATGTCTTCAGCTGTCCTACCGCCCCAGAGACTGCCCCTGAGGCCTCCCCAGTGACTTTGCCGGTCCCTGGCTCCCCTGAGACCGCCCTTGAGACCACCCCAGTGACTTTGCCCTTGTCCTGTCCCCCAGAGACCTTGCCTTTGTTTTCGGTCAGACCCACTCCTGCCCCTCGTGTCTTGTCGGCGGTCAGACCTGCTCCTGCCCCTCATGCCCCGTCAGCACCCCTGTCGACCTCTGTTCCCGTTGCCTGTGGACTCCAGCCCAGCTGATCCACCGCCTGTCTTCAGCCTAGCTGGCCCGTCACCTGTCTTCAATTTAATTTTCAATTCAATTTTATTTATAGTGTCAAATCATAACAGGAATTATCTCAGGACACTTTACAGATAGAGTGTAGGTCTAGACCACACTCTGTAATTTTCAAGGACCCAACAATTCCAGTGATTTCCACAAGAGCATGCATGAATGTGTAAGTGCGACAGTGGCAAGGAAAAACTCCCTTTTAGGAAGAAACCTCGGACAGACCCAGGCTCTTGGTAGGCGGTGTCTGACGATGCCGGTTGGGGGTTTGATGAACAATGGCAATAACAAAGTCACAATTAAGATAATGACTAGACTAGTTGTAATAGTTCATGGTGCAGGGCATAACAGGGCGTGGCAGGGCGTTGGCCGGACATAGCAAGTCGACGCCGGGCATTGCAGGGTCTAATGGGGCACAGCAGGTCGTAGGGCAGGACCACGGCGACAGCTGCCACCATGATGTAGGTGCCTTCATGATCCAAGATGATGGTGCTGGGGGGACAAAGAACATACGGACTTCGGGGAAGCTCCCCAGAGCTAGGTTAATAACAAGCATTTCTGGAACATGAATACACACAGATGGAATGAGAGAGAAAAGAGGAGCTCAGTGTGTCAAAGGAGGTACCCCGGTAGTCTAGAACTATAACTGCATAGGGAGGCTGTGTTGTGGCTACACACCTTCCCCCGCTGGTCTAGGCTAACGCTGCGACATCTTACTTCCTAAGTATGCGTAAGCTTTCTATGGGGAGAAGCAGTGATAGGATGGGGGTGCGCCATGACTGAGGCTACACACCCACCCCCGCCGGTCTAGGCGCACGCTGCAACTTCTCATACCCTAAATATAGTAAGCTTTCTATGAAGAGAAGCAGAGATATGGAGGAGGTGCGTCATGACTGTGGCTACACACGTTCCCCCGCCGGTCCAGGCGAATGCTGCAACTCCTAGCTTCCTAACTATAAGCTTTATCAAAGAGGAGAGTTTTAAGTTTACTCTTAAAAGTGGTGATGGTGTCTGCCTCCCGAACCCAGACTGGGAGCTGGTTCCACAGGAGAGGAGCCTGATAGCTGAAGGCTCTGGCTCCCATTCTACTTTTAGAGACTCTGGGAACCACAAGTAACTCTGCATTCTGGGAGCGTAGTGCTCTAGTGGGACAATAAGGTACTAAGAGCTCTTCAAGATATGTAGGTGCTTGACCATTTAGAGCTTTGTAGGTCAGGAGAAGGATTTTAAATTCAATCCTGGATTTTACTGGAAGCCAATGCAGAGAAGCTAATACAGGAGAAATATGATCTCTTTTCTTAGTTCTTGTCAGAACACGCGCTGCAGCATTTTGGATCAGCTGGAGAGTCTTAAGAGTTTTATTTGAGCATCCTGATAATAGGGAATTACAGTAGTCCAGCCTAGAAGTAACGAATGCATGGACTAGTTTTTCAGCATCGTTTTGAGACAGGATGTTCCTAATTTTGGCAATATTACGAAGGTGAAAAAAAGCTGTTCTTGAGATTTGTTTTAAGTGGGCGTTAAAGGATAAATCCTGATTAAAAAATAACTCCTAGATTTCTGACAGTAGTACTGGAAGCCATGACAATGCCATCCAGAGTAATTATATCTTCGGATAATGAAGTTCGGAGGTGTTTAGCGCCCAGCCCAATAACCTCAGTTTTGTTCGAGTTCAACTAGGACTTAAACCAGCTTAGTGCGATGCCTTTAATGCCAACTAAGTGTTCCAGTCTCTGTAGAAGGATTGTATGGTCAATAGTGTCAAATGCAGCACTAAGATCTAATAACACAAGTATGGAGACAAGTCCTTTGTCAGCAGCAGTTAGAAAGTCGTTTGTAATTTTCACCAGTGCAGTCTCTGTGGTATGATGCTTTCTAAATCCTGACTGAAAGTCCTCAAATAGACTATTCCTATGTAGAAAGTCACATAACTGATTAGCGACTACCTTCTCAAGGATCTTGGAGAGAAAGGGAAGGTTCGATATAGGTCTATAGTTGGCTAAGACCTCAGGATCGAGGGTGGGTTTTTTCAGAAGAGGTTTTATCACAGCTATTTTAAATGACTGCGGTACATAACCTGTTAATAAAGACATATTGATAATATCTAGTAATGAAGTGTTCACCACGGGTAACGCTTCTTTAAGTAGCCTCGTTGGGATGGGGTCTAAGAGACAAGTAGAAGGCTTTGCTGAAGAGACCTTTAGCATTAATTGTTGAAGGTCTATAGGAAAAAAGTAGTCAAAGTACATGTCAGGTCTTGTCGTTCTTTCTAGCACTCCTGTATCAAAAGGTGAACCGTTGGAAGTTGAGGGCAAAAGGTGATGAATTCCATCGCTAATTGTTATGATTTTATCAGTAAAGAAACTCATGAAGTCGTCACTACTAAGAGCTAGGGGAATAGATGGCTCAGTAGAGCTGTGACTATCTGTCAGCCTGGCTACAGTGCTGAAAAGAAACCTTGGGTTGTTCTTATTTTCTTCTACTAATGATGAGTAATAGTCTGATCTGGCATTTCAGAGGGCCCTCCTATGGGTTTTTAAACTGTTTTGCCAATCTAAACGAGATTCTTCCAGTTTGGAGGAACGCCATTTAGTTTCAAGTTTTCGTGAGATTTGTTTAAATTTGCGAGTTTGGGAGTTATACCAAGGTGCTAGTTTCCTTTGCTTCATCGTCTTCTTTTTGAGGGGAGCAACAGAGTCTAAAGTCGTCCGTAGGCAGATCGTAGCACTGTCTACAAAATTATCAATTTGGGAAGGACTAAAATTAGCATAAAGGTCCTCCGTTATATTAAAGCACGACATTGAGTTAATTGCTGTTGGAATATCTTCCTTAAATTTAGCTATAGCACTGTCACATAGGCATCTAGCGTAGAAGGTTTTATTTAATTTCATATAGTCCAGTAGTACAGCCCAGCTGCCCCTCTCCTGCTTAGTCTGTCTGCTTAGTCTGTCTGTCCTCCTGAGGGGTTTCGCCTTTGCCGTAGACCTGCTCGGCCTTCAGAAGGGATTCGCCTTTGCGGATGGCCCCCAGAGGGTTTTCGCCATCGCAGACGGACCCCAGAGGGGTTTCACCTTCGTGGAAGGCCCCCAGAGGGGTTTCGCATTTGCGGACGGCCACCAGAGGGGTTTCGCCTTCGCGGACAGCCTCCAGAGGGGATTCGCCTTCGCTGCCGGCCATCTGATGGGTTTCGCCTTCGCAGCTGGCCTTCAGGGGGGTTTTGCCTTCGCTGCCGGCCTTCAGAGGGGATTCGCCTTCACTGCCGGCCCTCAGAAAGGATTCGCCTTCGCAGACTGTCTCCAGAGGGGTTTTGCCTTCACAGACGGCCTCCACAGGGATATCGCCTTCGCCGACGGCCTCCAGAAGGATTCTGCCTTCGCCGCTGGCCTCCAGAGGGATATCGCCTACGCCAACAGCCGCCTCAGAGTCCTCGACGTCCTGCTTGGCCGCCTGAGGGGCTCTACCTTCGCCGACCTGTTCGGCCGCCTGGGAGGCTTTGCCTTCACCGCCAGCTGCCTCAGAGTCCTTGATGGCCTGTTCAGCCTCCCTATGGGTTTTACCTTCGCTGCTGCCTGGACCCTGGACCCCAGACCTAGTTGGCCGCAGCACCTCGGTGCCCAGGTCCCTCTGTCCTCAGTTCCCTAGGACCCACTGTCCTCTATTTCCTTTGCCCAGTGTGACTTTTGTGCCTTCCCCCGCCCCTCCAGGGTTGATATATTTTGACTGTTTTGGGACGTCCCTCCTCCAGACCCCCGCCGCCCTCCCTGGGTTGATTTTTGTTGTCCCTCCTCTGGTCTCCCGCCGCCCTCCATGGCTCTGTCTTTTGCTCCTTGGTTGTTGTTGTTTTTTTGGACATCTGGGATCTGTCCCTTGGGGGGGTACTGTTGTGTTTTGTCTTATTTTGGTAATCATTTTTTTTCTGTTGTGTATTTTTGCCCTGTTTCCTGTTTTATTTTGACGGTCTTGTTTTCTGTCTTGTCTTGTGTTGTTTTACTTCCTCTGTTTTCCCACCCTTGTGATTGCCCTAATGTGTTTCACCTGTTTGTGTCACCTGTCTTGTGTTTCCTCGTTACCCTGTGTATTTAGTCTTTGTCTTCCCCCTGTCTGGTGTCAGATCATTTTTGTGTTTGTATTTTGTGTCCTTGCCTTGTTAGTTTGTGTTTTTTCTTGCCAGTTTGTTCGTTCCCGTCAGTGTTCTCTATGGTTTCTGTGTTCGGGGTTTGGAATATCCTGCTCTTGGTCTCTTCACTTTTAGAGTGAGTTTTTGCCTGCTTTTGTTCTGGACCCTTGTGGTATGTACCCTGTTTTTCTTTTGTTTAATGCATTTTCAAGCAACTAAACGCCTGCCTGCCACTTTCTGCATTTTGGGTCCACCTATTCCCCGGCTTCACATAACACAGAGTGGCTTTTCAGTTTGAGAAACAGCAGTTGTGATATATTTACTGTCATGACTGATCTGTGTAGACCTTCTACACTGATTCCATTTGCTTTAGTTGTGGGATGATGTTACTGGCTCACTGTGATTTAGTAAGAGTTTCTCTGTTTTGTTTACGCTTGGGGCATTTTTTCTCTTTATTGATCTCTACAATGATTTATGGTTAGGTGGACAGCCAGACTCTTCTTCTGGGGATTGTTTCTTACTGAGTTTCACTACATATTTTCTTCTGTTTCTGGGGGGGTTTCATATGTTTATTGTCCCCACTGTTTGAGGTTAGCAAAGGCTGCAGGGCGGAAACAGCATGTTGGTATAATAAGTCTGAAAGCAAGAAATAATAATGCTATCTAGTTGGTGAAAGTGCTCATTGTTGCTGTTCCCTCAGGGAAACACAACATTACAGTGTTAGATATTTCTTCAATTGGTAAGACTTACTATTCATGCGGTGTATAAGGATTTTGTTATTTTCACTTACTGAAAAACCAGGTACATTTACCTAGCAATTAGAAGCTGTTGAACGTGAGGTTTTTCAGTTGAAGCACAGTATGGGGTGTTGCATCTTAAAGGAGAATGCCGGGCAATTTTTACGTTAATCGTGATCGCTATAAGTATGTTAGTACTGTCGATAGCAAAAAAAAAAACGAGCCAAATTGGTGCTAGCATCATCGAGTTGCTGCAGCTAATGCCGAGAGCTCCCATTTAGCTAAAACGGCAGTTTTGGGGGCATATCATAAAGAGTGCCTTTGTGCCTCTTAACAGACACAAAATGCAATTAAAATGTCTGTGCAACATGAACAGGGCCCTTACATGACAACAAGAAGTGTTTTCAACTCAGACATTGTTTAAATTCACCTACCCTGTTAGCTGCTAGCTGCCGTCTGGGATGAGTGAGTGTGTTCAGCCAGGCTTCGGTAATAATCATCACGCAGCAGTTCTGTGTGTATTTGTAGCATATATATCCATTTTGTGTGCAATCCATCTGGCGTTGGTGAATAGTAGTCTCTGCAGTGGCGAACTGTGTGTTAGTTGCCTTAGCCAGGCTAGCAGGTCCGACCGGCATCCTTCTACTTCCTCCCCGCCTTCCCCGCCTGCTGCGGCCGACAACAATCCACAGGTGCCCGCTGGTCTGGTGGATGTCCTCCAGAGGACAGTTCGGGCTTTCGCGGCGAAATTTTTGCGACGAAAAAAGTTTATTTCCCCCTCAAAAATAGGTAATTGAGCACTGTAGTGGTTATGATCATATCAGTGACTATGTAACTACATGGAAACGGGCCAAATTATGCCTGTTTCTGGTAAAGTAACACACTCACCAAGTAAAGTCTGGTGAGTGTGTTCAGCCAGGCTTCTGTGATAATCATCCCGACCACAATCCATGGAGTGGTGGTGGTCTGGCTATGTCCTCCAGAGGACAGGTCATGCCTTCGCGACTCAACCCCTCAAAAATAGGTAATTGAACACTGTAGTGGTTATGACCGTATCAGTGACTATGTAACTACATGGAAACGGGCCATATGATGTCTGTGGCTTGCATAGTGATAGCGTTAGAGAAGGTAGTTGTAGTCTCGCGCTGAAGTCCCGTTGTAGCAGGAAAAGGAAACTGTGCAGCTCGCTCCGCACTACCTTTTTTCTAGGGGGGCATAAACTTCAAGACGTGACATGACCTGTCCACTGGAGGACATAGCCAGATCACCACAGCTCCGTGGATTGTTGTCGGGATGATTATCACAGAAGCCTGGCTGAACACACTCACCAGACGGCAGCTAGCAGCTATCGGCAGGATCGAGACAAGGACCAGGGTAGGTGAATTTAAACAATGTCTGAGTTGAAAACGCATCTTGTTGTCACGTAAGGGCCCTGTTCATGTTGCACAGACATTTTAATTGCATTTTATGTCTGTTAAGAGGCACAAATGCACTCTAAAACTTGCCCCGACAACTGCCGTTTTAGCTCAGTGGAAGCTCATACACGTAGCTGCAGCTACGCCGTGTTGCCTGCACCGATTCTGGTTGGGTTTTTTTCAATCGAAAGTACACGCATATTTATAGCGATCAAGATTAATGTAGAAATTGGCCGGAATTCTCCTTTAAAGTTAATTAGTTTTTGGTGTCTTGACCGTAATAACCTACTGCACAGAGTGCAATTTCATCTGGAGTGCTGTGAGAATCATGCTCTTTGATTTCTCTAGCGCCTTTAACACCATTCAGCCTGTTGAGAGACAAGCTCGTGCAGATGGGGGTTGATGCTCACCTGGTATCCTGGATAACAGACAACACGGTCTCACGGCAGTTTGTGAAATGGTCCCGCTATTTTTAATTTATTGATTTGTGTACACGGACACGGTTATGTCGTTTATTTCGTGTTGCTGAGAACGTAATGTATTCGTGCTGGTCAGCATGTAATGGGAAGCATCTATAAGGAGGTTGGGTTTCGGAAAAGAAGAACAGGGAAAGGACACGTCACACGCTGGGACATGATCCCCGGTCTCCGGGGTGAAAGTCCTGTGTTGTTTGACCCATCCACCACTCCAACCAACCTCCCTACAAGGATTTTCATCATTTCATAATACTCGCTACCGTAGTGGTGCTGTGATCACGAAACATGCTTCCCGTTTAAATACATTACTTTAAAAATTGTCCTCACCAACACGAAAAAAACGAGAAAAACATGTCCTTGTACACACATCCATTGATTAAATAACGTGACCATTTCACGAACTGCCGTGAGACTGGGTTGTAACAGACTACCTGACGGAGAGACTACAGTTCGTCAGGCTGAAGGACTGTTTCTCAGAGACTGAGACAGCACCGGAGCACCTCAGAGGACTGTGCTTTCACCGTTCCTGTTCACCCTGTACACTTCTGACTTCAGCTACTCAGCAACTCTGAGTCATACCACATGCAGAAGCTTTCAGATGACACTGCAATTGTGGGGTGTATCAGGGATGGACAGGAGGACGAGTACAGGAACCTGGTGGTTGACTGTGCAGTGGTGCAGGCTCTAGCATCTGCAGCAGAATGCAACAAAGACCCAGGAGTTGGTGGTGGATTTCAGGAGATCTAAGCCACGTATGCCACATGTCTCCATTGAGGGGGTCAATGTGGAGGTGGTCAGCACATATAAGTACCTGGGGGTACACATGGACAACAAACTGGACTAACTACTTCCTGTGGAGGCTGAGGTCATTCAACGTCTGCAGTAAGCTCCTCTGGATGTTTTACCAGTCAGTCATTGCCAGTGTCCTGTTTTCTGCTGTGGTGTGCTGGGGAGGCAGCATTAAGAAGAGAGACACTGGGCGACTGAACAGGCTAGTAAGGAAAGCTGGCTCTGTTGTTGGCATTGAGCTGGAGTCACTCACAACAACTGCAGAGAAACGGACCATGAGTAGGATGCTGGCAATCATGGACAATGACCGCCACCCACTACACAGCACGTTCTTTAAACAGAGTTGTTTAGTTGCAGACTTCTGTCACTGTCATACTCAACAGACAGGTTAAGGAGGTCCTTTGTCCCCAGGGCCATCCAACTCTTCAATACCACACCAAGGGGGAGGGGAGAAATGGACCTTTCAGCATGAGCCTGACTCTTTCAGCCCCTATCATTATATCACTTTATCTGCTGTACACCTGACACTGTACACTGTGGTCATAACCTCTACATCTTATAACTTATTCCCTGTTATATATTGTTCTTAACGTATATTATTTCTTTTCTGTCAAGCAATTCTAATTCTATTATGTTTACATTATTGTCTTTTCATAGTTAATATTTAATAAGCTATTGCACTGATCAGTCCCTACACTGTTCTCTTTTGCACTTCCACCATTGCACACAGTCTACCTTAGCGCCGTTAACTTTACATTTCTGTGAGTGATTTTTATGTATGTGAGATATACATGTGTTTGTTGTGTTATGGTTGTCTAAGCTACTGGATGCCTAAAATTCCCCTCAGGATGAATAAAGTATCTATCTATCTATCTATCAAAGGTGGAGCAGCAAAAGCATTTATAAGATGCTGCTTATGGAGAGACACTAGTATCATATTACTTATGTTATTACACTAAAGTTTACATCTTGTCCATAGCTTTGTTTTTCAACCTGTTCCAATGCAAACTAGCACTGAATTAATGAATCAACATCCTACAAAGACTGCAACAGGATGGCAAGTAAGTAATGGATCATTTCCCAGAGCCTGTGTTTTGTGCCTTCAGACAGGACAGTGACATTTTCAGATCCCCAGTGCCCAAGATGACTAAAGAATAAGTTAAATCAGCACCTCAGGTGAGGAAAGGGGTTTAATTACCATGGGATTAGCATTATCAGATACCCTCAAAATTACATTTTTATTTTACAAATTACAGATTTATGCAGGATTACAATCACCAACGTTCTTTGCAGTTATTAAAACGCACCAACTGTCTGAGGACAATATTGTGCTGTGTGAAGAAGGCTTTAACTTCTTGTAATAGCACTCATTTGGAACCAGTATCTCCCCTGAGAAGCAGCACACATAAACTGTGACACTTTCTGCAGTCCTTTTGACAAATTTTGGCTTTTAGAATGCCGAGACCTGGTTCCTGCTCTCTTCAGGATAAAAAAAAAAGAATGATGAAAAGCCCACTTCACAGCTTATCCTGGCTACAAAAAAGAAGACTTATCTTTTCAGTAAGATACCAAATTATGAAAGGCAGAACCTCACTGGCGGATGTGCTTTGCTTTCATTAAGCTGACTCCTATTTGCCTGGGTTTATCTGCCAACAGATATCCACGATGTGACAGAAATACATTTTACAACTGTAATGACAAGCAGACCGAATCCTGTGACGGAGTAACATTCAGCAGCCCTTTGTAGATGGTGTGCAGACTGCAAAGTTGCATATTAGTCAGAGAGAGTAATAACTCTGAGCCCATGTTTATTATTAACGGAAAACAAACACCATGCTGCTGTTTATGCATACAGAATGCATCAAGAATTTTCAAATCATGATCTCAGGCAGATAACCCATCAAGCTTTCAGCTGATCTGTTTGAACCTTTCTTTTGATCAGTGTTCAAGACAAGAATGTGGTTCATCTTCCATCGAAGACCAGATGAAACCCAAATTGTAACTAATCTATCTAAGCTTACCGTGTTAGAAACTCATTCTGCTTGCCGAGCCATTGTAGAATAATTTATTCACAAAATGTGTGTATGTGCTCGTTGCAAAAGAGTTGTTAGTCATTGAGGAAGTGGTTCAAGGAAATGTCCCTTCAGAAAATTAAGCTGAAGTCATGAAAATAGTTTAGGCCTTTTATGGTATAAGAATGCAGACAGATAAGTAGAAACACAGGAAAGGTAGTTAAAGTTGCAGAACAGAAAGGAAGTTGCTTCACAACCTTGTGTGTGTGTTTGTGAAGATAACCGCAGTTTCTGTCTAGAAACTGAGGAGACACCCCCTGTGAGGAGAGAATAAAGTCACAGGAAAAACTCATAAGTATTTATTTCAGATGAAATCTTGATGGAACAGCTCTGATTTAATATCTGTTGCCAGGGAAATTAAGATGCTGTTTGTGAACCCACAGTGGTAAACTTAAGTCTGATTAAAGAAGGCGCAGGGAATTTATTAATAGGAGTCAGATTTGACAGGCCTTATAAGGCCTCATTTTGGACAAAATTCCTCTACACCATTCAAAATCAATGTGCAATCAGACAACCATGGATACCTCTACACTATACAGTAATGTATTACATGTTTAACTCATTCATGTTAATGGAGAATATATTCTCTCAGGCATCAGCGTCGGCCCTGTGCGATGCTAACTATTCCCTGGCTTCAAGTGTGGCAATGTCGGTCATAGGTAGGCCCTCTATTCCTGAATTGGCTAATATCTCGGCCTAGTTGAGGTCTAAAATTCTGCTGGGGAAAGACATTAATTTGGTGCGCCTTATTTTGCCTTCCCAAAATATAGGTGATAGGTCTCTCATCTCCGGGGATAGTTTCTCTGCCATGTTTAAATCTGCGGATCCCAGACTTTGCAAGGAGCTTTCTATCGGGCACTGTGTGGTAGCTTTCGGGATCTACCGTGATGTGATATGTTCCATGTATCCGGACATGAGACAAGAGTTTGACGCATATTTGGCTCTTATCGGAGAGCTCAATCTTAAGTACGGTAGAAATGTGTTCTTTCAGTACCACAAAGCCTTCTCTAGTAAGTCTGTGCTCTATATTGCCCGGTCCAATGTGCGCCTGAACTGGTCCATACTGGACACCGAGCTTCTGGTTATGATCGCGGGCGGATCTCAAGTGTTGTCATGCTCAACTTGTGGCGTTGCGGGACACTATGCCTCCCTCTGCCCTGCCGTGGCGTTTCCGCGTTCAAACGCTGGGGTTCCTTTGCAGCGTCCTCCTCTGAGACATCCTGTTCCTGGTGTGGATTCCCGTGGGCATCAGTGACTGCCGAGATGCACATCCCCAGTCAACATGCCCGCGGCGGTCAGCATGCCCGCGGCACCCAGCTCCAGCCTGGAGGGCTGGAGCTTGAACAGTTTCAACGTGGTTCAAAGACATTTTGAAGATACATCCTTCCACTCTAATAAACGTACAAGCACTGGCATTGGAACTATCATCTCATCCTAATTCTATGTTTGTGGATCATCTTCTCTCAGGTCTCACAGGGTTTTCGGGTGGGTGTGATCTCCTATCCTACTGTGACGTACGTGGCTAAAAATCTTCTCTCCGCTGTCTCAGGCAGTTGCAAGGTACCGAAGGACCCGAAGGGCTGCAGCCTCTGCCGTGAAAGAGGGAAAGCAGTGGGTGTGGGAGAAGTTCGGAGAAGACATGGAGAAGGACTTTCGGTCGGCACCAAGGTGCTTCTGGAAAACCGTTCGCCACCTCAGGAGGGGAAAGCGGGGAACCATCCAAGCTGTGTACAGTAAGGATGGGACACTGTTGACCTCAACTGAGGAGGTAATAGGGCGGTGGAAGGAGCACTTTGAGGAACTCCTAAATCCAGCTAATACGCCCTCTATGGTAGAGGCAGAGCTGGAGGATGATGGGGGATTGTCGTCAATGTCCCTGGTGGAAGTCGCTGAGGTAGTTAAACGACTCCACAGTGGCAAAGCCCCAGGGATTGATGAGATCCGTCCAGAAATGCTTAAAGCTCTGGGTGTGGAGGGGTTGTCTTGGTTGACACACCTCTTCAACATTGCTCGGAAGTTTGGGACAGTGCCTAAGGAGTGGCAGACCGGGGTGGTGGTTCCCCTGTTCAAAAAGGGGGACCAGAGGGTGTGTGCCAATTACAGGGGCATCACACTTCTCAGCCTCCCTGGTAAAGTCTACTCCAAGGTGCTGGAAAGGAGGGTTCGGCCGATAGTCGAACCTCGGGTTGAAGAGGAACAATGTGGATTCCGTCCTGGTCATGGAACAATGGATCAGATCTTCACTCTCACAAGGATCCTGGAGGAAGCCTGGGAGTATGCCCAACTGGTCTACATGTGCTTTGTGGATCTGGAGAAGGCGTATGACCGGGTACCCCGGGAGATACTGTGGGAGTATGGGGTGAGGGGGTCCCTTCTCAGGGCCATCCAATCTCTGTACGACCACAGCGAGAGCTGTGTCCAGGTTCTCTGCAGTAGGTCGGACTCGTTTCAGGTGAGGGTTGGCCTCCACCAGGGCTGCGCTTGGTCACCAATCCTGTTTGTAGTATTTATGGACAGGATATCGAGGCGTAGTCGGGGTGGGGAGGGGTTGCAGTTCGGTGGGCTGGGGATCTCATCGCTGCTTTTTGCAGATGATGTGGTCCTGATGGCATCATCGGCCTGTGATCTTCAGAACTCACTGGATTGGTTCGCAGCAGAGTGTGAAGGGGATGAGGATTAGCACCTCTAAACCTGAGGCCATGGTTCTCAGCAGGAAACCGATGGAGTGCCTTCTCCAGGTAGGGAATGAGTCCTTACCCCAAGTGAAGGAGTTTAAATACCTTGAGGTCTTGTTCACAAGTGAGGGGACAATGGAGCGGGAGATTGGTCGGAGAATCGGCGCAGCGGGTGCGGTATTACAGTCAATTTATCGCACCGTTGTGACAAAAAGAGAGCTGAGCCAGAAGGCAAAGCTCTCGACCTACCGGTCAGTTTTCGTTCCTACCCTCACCTATGGTCATGAAGGGTGGGTCATGACCGAAAGAACAAGATCCAGGGTACAAGCGGCCGAAATGGGTTTCCTCAGGAGGGTGGCTGGCGTCTCCCTTAGAGATAGGGTGAGAAGCAGTCATCTGTGAGAAGCTCGGAGTAGAGTCGCTGCTCCTTTGCGTCGAAAGGAGCCAGTTGAGGTGATTCTGGCATCTGGTAAGGACGCCCCCTGGACGCCTCCCTAGGGAGGTGTTTCAGGCACGTCCAGCTGGGAGGAGGCCTCGGGGAAGACCCAGGACTAGGTGGAGGGATTATATCTCCAACCTAGCCTGGGAACGCCTCGGGATCCCCCAGTCAGAGCTGGTTAATGTGGCTCGGGAAAGGGAAGTTTGGGGTCCCCTTTTGGATCTGCTCCCCCCACGACCCGATACCGGATAAGCGGACGAAGATGGATGGATCATGCTTCCCAGTGGCCTCTTTTTGGCGTCAGGTGGAACTCCAAGTATTATTTCTGGGTGCGGCTCACTTTTGGGTGTAGGAGCAGCCCATGCATTTTCAACAACATTTGGCTGGCTCGTCCCTGGGCAAACTGAGGGTTTGTTTTCAGTCCTTCGGTGTACCTCTGTCGGAGGCTAAAACTATTGGTTGTTTTGACATGCCTGGATTTTCTTGGCATCACGAGTGGCAGCTTCTCTCCCACTCGAAAAATTGGAGCGCATCCGAGGGATAGCTGAGTCCTTTTTTATCTGCGGGTAATGTCACCAAACGCCAGTTGCTCTCTCTACTCGGGCATTTGAATTTTGCAATGCACGTTATTCATCTCCAGGTTACTGGATTTGGCTTCTTCTGTTCCGATTTGAGTTTCTGGTCTCGTCTTCTGGGTGAATAGAATGGGGTTTCCTTTTTCTATGATGACGTGGTGTATTCCTCTGATTCGTTGCAGTTGTTAACAGATGCTGCCCCGTCTGCGGGTTTTTTTTTTTTTTCCTCGGCCAGTGGTTTGCAGGCCACTGGCCTCCCGGGTTCTCCCTGTCCGATTCTTCTGCGTTGTTTGAGATATACCCCACTGCAGTAGCATGTCACATCTGGGGCGGTCATTTGAAGCGGAAACGCATTTCTGTATTTTGCGACAATCAGGCTGTAGTCAGCATCATAAATAGAGGGCGCTCTTCATGTAATAAAATCATGCCTTTTATGAGACGCATCACTTGGTCAGCTGTCATTAACAACTTCATAATTACTGCCCGTCATGTCACTGGTCATTATAATACAGCGGATGATGCGCTGTCTCGCCTTCACTTTCAGACCTTTCGAAGCCTCTGCCTTGCAGCCAGCCCTGTACCAGTAGTGCTTCCCTCTATTATAGATCTAGCTCTTCATTGAATCAAATACCCCTACAGGCTTATTTAGATTCTGCTAGGTTATATATGAGGAAGAGTTTGGCTGAGTCAACTTTAAGAACGTATGATTTTGCTTGGTGTACTTTTGCATTCTTTTGTGTTTCCATTGATGTACCACTAAAACCTGTTCTCATCAACAGTATTTGTGCTTTTATTTGCTATTGCACTATACCTGCCAATTTAAACCTCAGTATACTCGCGGGTTGCTTGCTGGCATTCAGTTCAATGTTAGATGTTATGATCCCTCGTTTCCAAGCTTATTTTCGAATCCAGCAATTAAACTTATTCTGAAAGGTATATCTAAAGCGCATCCGTCTTCCCCTGATCATAGGCAGGCGATTACCCTCAGGATTTTTCACATATTGATATCAAGACTTTGTACTGGGGTTTTTTTCCTCTTATGTTGATTCATTATTGGAATCTGTGTTCTTTTTAGCGTTTTATGCTTTTTTGAGATGTGGTGAATTTACTACGCCTTCTACGCCACGTTTTCTGATCTTATATATATATATATATATATATATATATATATATATATATATATATATATATATATATATATATATATATATACCTTTTTACGATGGAGTCTAATCTCTAAAGTTTATGTACCTACCTTGTAACTTACAAATAAATGTTTGCATATCTGCAACGAAGTCTCTCCTGATTGAAATGTAGCTCAGCGTAAATTCTGTCAGGAAGACTTCATTAGGTTAACACTCTTCTCTTAAACTGATCAGCTGGCCAATCAGAATCGGGCACGTATGTTCAAGCCAATCACAGCATGACAACCATGTTTTAAATCTGTTCTCTGCCCTGCTTCTGTCAGTTGTCTTTTCAGACGAGAGTGTGACCCGCCTCCTCCCGTTCTAGGCATCTTCAACCATGGTGGTCTCGGTCTTCTTCCAGCTGACGGCTCCCTTTTGGCTTTTTCGTCCGGTCTTCGGGTTTTTAGTCGCCACCACCAGTGTCTAAACTCCATCGGGAGATATGTTTGGGTTTTTCTAAACATCTAAAATATATATATATATATATATATATATATATATATATACCTTTTTACGATGGAGTAATCTCCAAAGTTTATGTACCCACCTTGTATCTTACGAAAAAATGTTTGCGTATCTGCAGCGAAGTCTCTCCTGATTGAATTCCTACAAGTACCTGACCTGATCACTGGTTAATGAAACAGCGTTTGCAGCACTTTGCAGCAGTTGGGCTGTTTTCTCCGTGTCATACAGGCTATGTATGCGTAAAACTACTGTCCCCCTCGACAATTTTTTAAAAGTAAACTTTCCATTCAGAATCTTATTGGCATCCATTACACTTGTGCTCGTGTCTCTTCTTTCTCTTCTGCTCGTGCTTACGATCGCTTACCGCTGCCAGGGTTGCAACTGAAATAATAGGCTAATAGTCCAGTCATTTTATGAAAAAGGTAGAACAAATTGCAACAGAAGCAAACTCAACTGATTATGTATCCTCAATATGTCCTGAGTAAGGAAAAAAAGCAGAGAAGAATCCCATTATGGGAAAGTTTCGAAAAATAGCCAAATATAGCCTATTCATATGCGTGAATAGGCCAATAATTTTAACCTTCAGATATCACCATGGAAATTACTGAGTTGATTACTTACATCAAGACAAACAAAATATATTACAAGTTTTTTGAAAGTGTTTCTTAACATGGGCAAACAGTGCATAATCTAATTACGTATGTGCTAATTTGCATAAATACCACAACAGATCTAAACATTGGGTATAGCCAGGTGAAATGTCTTGTTGAATCTTGTTGACATATAACAGTAAAAGACTTAATGTTAAGGTCTGAATGGAACCCATTTGGCTACCCATGAGTATTAATACCTAGAGGCAGGGTGAAGTACTTTAAACCAGCCTTTATTAATTATTATTGCAGTAATAAACTCAGTAATTTTTCACCTCTCTCTCTCTCTCTGCGCACGAGCTCCGCTGGATCTTCTAAGAACGGTGACGCCGTTATCAATCGAGTGTTGATTGGTCAGTAGGCGGTGCTTTTACACCAAAAATTAGAGAAAAATAAATAAAATAGACATTTATTGTGTAACAGCCTACTTTTACTTTCTTATCCCTTTAATCATCTTGTGATCCATACAATTCATCTGATGCAATCATATTAATGGACAGAGCATCTGTGACGTCACCCATTGGTTTGTGGAGATCAGCTATCCCTTGTCAAGTTTGCATTTATGGGCGCAGCCATCCTGGTTGCGAATGTGACATTTTTAGATGAGAGGGAGGAGTGAGGGAGGAGCCATAGACTGTTGGGCGGTATCTGAGTGTTTTTTAGAGTTGGCAACGCTGCTTACACTCTTCGTTACCTTACACACATTCACTGGCAATCTGGATGCAACTTCTGCTGAAAGATAGCATACATAATTCGAGATAAGATTTAGCTTTGCTAGGTTTTAAATATATCTTTGTCCCATAGTTATAGTACATATAAGAGTAGTCACATTGTAAAGTAAATGTATCTGAAGTTACCATGTCAATTGTCTGTAACGTTAGCTAGTCACTTATGGTAAAACATGCTAACGTAAATTTTCTGCAAATCGAAGTTTACGTTTTCCTAATTTAAACGTAGTGTCAGCAAAATGCAAAACGGGGATTGTCAATGCTTATCATTATCTAACGCTATTAGCAAATGTATAACCAAGTTTCTTAGAACGTTTGGTTAACTGTAATAACCATAATGCACCGATAATGTCTTGCTACTGTTTGCGCCATCAGTCTATGGTTGGCGCATTTAGTCTTTACATGCTTTTAAGAGCAAAAATAAGCTCATTTAATTAAATTAAAGTTACACTAAAGAACAATAGACTGTTGTTGATTCATCTGTATTCTTCCCCGAGAATTAATGAAGTACAGTTACATGCTAGTGTGCATATATATTTAACTATGAGGGGCTCAAATGGAAATTGATGACTCTTTCTCTTTCTTTCAGAAATAGGAGTGCTGAGAGCCAAGATGGCATATGCACCCACCCAATGCATCAGAAGTACGTATTAGTTAGTAGTAGTTACTTTTCTTTTGCTATTTATGGTACACAGTGAAACTTTTAGCAGACTTGTTTTGTACAACTAAGCTGAGGTAATAATGCATTTTCAAATAACTGTGTGTAATTAAGAGTGCTGTTCATTTATCCTTTTTTCTGTATAGCCTAAATATGATACTTTTCTCATGATTACAATGTGTTTTTCCATCCAGCAACAGTCTGGATCATTGGAGACAAAGACCATGGGGAACAACCTTGGCATTGAAGATGTCTACATCTATTGGTTCGGCTGGGGTGGTCTTCGGTGGAAGAGCCTTCTCCCTTTCTTTTTTCAGTCCCTACAAAGAAGAGCAGCCCCGGATGTCCTCCTTTTCACTGTGGCAGGAATGACCTGGGAGATGTCAAGGGCGTCAACCTCATTACAGGAATGAAGGAGGACTTGCAGCACCTCCACTTGCAGTATCCAGGCATGAAGTTCATCTTCGCTGGCATCACCCAGAGATGCAGGTGGAGGGCTGTTAACAATCCGGGGAAGATCGACAAGGCTCGCAGGTTGTTTTTTTTTTCCACTGTGCATTACAGACAACCAACAGACTGTCACACTATGCTCACTTTAATTGTAAAGGCAGCTTTTATTTCTTTAGCTATATTTTTATATTGTGGTTTGTATTGTCAACCATTTCTACTGTAATTAACAATGTGGCACTAGTGAATCAACTACCTATTTTTATTATGCAAACATGTCTTATGACAGTTAAGTTTGCCTTTACCTTGACCCACAGCAGTGCTTTATGTGTGGAATGTACACTGGATTGTAAAAGGTGAACCACATTATTTAATTCATCAATTTAACATAATCTTAAACATATTGCCAGTGTTGTTTGTGGTTTATGTAGTTTTTGAAGTTAATGCCCATTTTAATGTGAAATAAAGGTCTTTCTAAAGCAACATTTGTAATTGATTAAAAGTGTCTATTTTGGCTTTAACATAAACTATTTCTTAAATGTTACCATACTTGAATGTTGACAAAGAAGGATCAGCAAAATGTAGTTTGTGCTTTTCTTGTGTGTCTTTATGTACTTGTCAATTTTAATCACCATGAAAACACTTCACCATAATCCTTTTGGATTAATGAAACATTTATTTAGTCAAGTGTTTAGTAGGTAATTGGAAATGCACTAGGTGCTGTTTAATCTGTGTAGGGTTATTGTAAATTCATTATAACAAACGTATTATCACAAATTGCAAAGGAAAAATGAACAACTTATTCAACATAATGATTAAATCAAATGTACCTGATATTTACTGCACTGACATTTTTGTATGAAAACTAAAAACCATACAAGGACATGCAATGTCAATATCTAATTGTAACAGTTTAATCCTAAATACATAAAATATATAAATTATATGCCTAATACATACTTCTAAAGTGGTAACTGTTAGGTTTGAATGGTGAACAGAACCCAAATGCAGACAGAACGCAGAGCCCGGAGTGTGAAGTAACAGGGTTTATTTAAAGTACTCAAGTATCGAGTCCAGGTTTCTGAGGGGGAAAAGCAAGTCCAGGTTTCCAGGATGGAGAACAGGTATGGTGCTTTCCGGGAAGGAGCGGATCCGTCAGAGGAACACAGTAGGCCGGCTAGTGGTGGGGTCCGGTGATGTTGGTGGTTGTCTGGTCCGGTGGATGGCAGGAGTGAAGCGGCAGCAGGAGTCAGGTTCCAATGGCAGCTGAGGCACAAGAGAAAGGATAAGGACAGGCAAATACACAAATGACTAAACAGATAGCAAGGTTTGTCATGAGCAAGACAAACTGTGGTCGCCTTGAGTATGATATGACACAGAGTGGAGGAATGACCCGGTATATGAAGCAGAGGTTGATTGTGGTAGATGAGAGGCTCCTGCAGTAAGAGACAGACAGAGAGAGGGAAAGACATAGAAGCTACCTAGGAGTAGCAGGCCTAACAGTAACACAAGAGAACACATCTATTACAGGACTCACATTTTGCTTGTGGGTGCACTTCTGGTGGCCAGTTCTAGCTATTGAAGACCCTTTTTATGTGAAATTACAAAAAAATACTTTCACCTGTGAAGGTGGTGACTGCTAGAGTAGAGTAGATCCATCATTTTATTCCAGTTTAATATTTATAAAATTGTTTTAATCCACACAACTACTTAATTTTACTACTATCACCTATCAAACTACAGCAGAAACTAAGTCAAACACAATAAATTGAACCTCTAATTACCAATGACTGCTAAAGTGATAAAAGTTGGTCTGTCCTTTCAGCAGAAGAAGCTGAACCAAAAATTATTTTCTGGCATCGTTATAATCAGAACACCTTTGAGAACTTTGGATGTGGTCAATGCAATCTGTTTTCCACAACCAGATGAATGGTACCAAATACGCTGCTCTATACACCAGGTCTTCCTTCTGTAGGCTCTGGTCATTCAGTTTTCAGTGTGGATACCTTTGTAATTACAGTAAAACATGTAGTTAAGTCATGGTAGATCACAATGAATTATATTAATATATGAGCGTGTACATGAATGTATGCTTCAGTTGAGGACATGCAGTATTAAGTAAACATACTCCTACATGTCAAATTTATCTTAGACAATGTGTATTGTACACAACACTTTTTTGTGATTTGTATATTTTGGTAATAAACAGCATACTAATGTGCTGATAGAAGGTCTTCAAATAGATTAGCAGACACAACTACAGTAAGTGGAAGAAAGACATCAGTTTAACAACATCAACAACAGTGGTTAATAACTCCTGCAACAGCACGCTTGTTAGGTACATTAACAGTCTGAAATAATGTATTTAGACATTTTTGAGAAAAGATCTTACACAGTGACGCTCCAATATTGAACCTGGTGCTTTATACAATACATTTGGCTGCAGAACTGAAGATTTTTGAAGATTGAACACTTATGTAACTTATATAATAATATATATATTTTTTCATGTGAGACATAAATTGCAAAAACGGATATTCTGGCCCACTGCCCCGCCCATTGATGCGCTCCAGCGTGGCTTTGTCCGAGGGTGAGGGTGACGGTGATGCTGTGTGGGAGCCGCCGTGGCAGGGATGATAGGATATGTGCCTGTCCTTCGGGCACCTCCGGGTAACGTTGCCCAACTCTCGGGCGGGGTACATATATTTCAGTATATTCAAGTAAAAGCACTCTCCGCTTGTCCCATGCCAATGTGCCACACGAAACTCAGATGTGAGGGGGTACTTTGTAAATCACAAACGGTACCAAAATAGTTTAGAGAATGTTCCCCTACCGTTGTAAACTTTAGAGAACCTTCCCCTAACGTTGTAACCTTTAGAGAACTTTCCCCTAACGTTCCCCTACCGTTGTAACCTTTAGAGAACCTTCCCCTAACGTTGTGAACCTTTAGAGAACGTTCCCATAACGTTATTTTTTACATTCCCCTAACCTTTAAAAAACTTTAACAACCATGGTACCAAAAAATAAAACATAAATATATATTTATATAAGAATCAGAATCAGTTTTATTGGCCATATAGACACATACTGTACAATAGAGACAACATATATATATATAGGCACATTAACACAATATATTGTATAAATGTAGAGTGCAAAGTAATAGTGCAAATGTAGTGTTCAAAATGCATATTGGAACGATAAAGTATGTAATATGTAGGTGAATGGCCAAAGTGGGAATGACCCCACTTATCAGCAGTTCAGGAGAGTGATGGCAGTTGGAAAGAAGCTGTTCTTGTGTCTGGTTGTGTTTGTGTGCAGGGATCTGTAGCACCTGCCAGAGGGGAGGAGGCAGGAGGATGACAGCAGTGTAGAAGTTGGCCAATAGCTCTTGCGGTAGGCCATGCTTCCAGAGTTGCCGTAGGAAGTACATCCTCTGCTGAGCCTTTTTAAGGATGTTAGACTCCCACTTCAGGTCCTGGGAAATGATGGAGCCCAGAAACTTGAATGAGTCCACCAATGACACTGGGCTGTTGGATATTGTGAGGGGGGAGCACTGTGGGGTCCTCCACGTCTGCTGCAGTCAGCGCGGGGAAGTTTTTCTGGGAGGCCGCTAGAGTAGCAAATAGAAGCAAAGTCAAATTAAAACCTTAAGCAGAGGGAGGTGACTGGGAGCTCCTTAAGAGCATGAGCAGCTCATCCATCTTTTCCTCAAATGTGTCCATCTGCTGTGCCATGTGGGTAATGGATGTCCTCATGGCTATGGAATAATTAATGGTTTTAGTTGTTATACATTATATACTTTACGCTCCGTCCTGAAATGCTGAATTCTTGCTTGTGGAATGGATTCATCTGAAATAAAAGACCATACAATTTGTACTGATTGCAAAAAGAATATTTTAAGTGTAAATAATAATACATAGTCTGTACTTAAGGTCTTAGCATGATTATCTAAATAAACAATGGCTGTATTTAGACAACCAGGGAGGTGTAATCATTATGTCGTGCTAGGTTAGCCTGCAGTTTCGTGAACAGAGCTTCTCTTAATACATCCATGACTTTATGTCTCAGCCACGTTACAGGCTTTACAGCATACAGCCCTTGGATGTATCGTAAGATAAGTGTTAAACCCTAACCCACATCGGCTCTTAGGGACACATAATATATTACGTTAACGTTAGCTAGCTACCTAGCTCTATTGTTGCTGTATAATGCTGGCAACCATGTTGGAGCTTTCTTTAAGTTGTTTACCAAAATATCTCACCTTGTTGTCCAGGTTCCTTATGGTGGTTAAAACATTACCCAGGGAAAGCTCAGTCTCTGTGGCCAACTGTGATGTATCCATGGGGCTAGCAGCGCTCACGGCATAGCTAGCTGTGGAAAGCTAGCTAGCTAACTTGTTTCCCGCGTTTGCATACGGGCTAGCAGTCTTGAGTGGAGAAAAGTCTTTACTGTTGACCACCAACAATGTCTTTCTTGGTATCTTCGTCCTACCTTGCGTTATAACACTGTCGGTGAAGTGTAGTCAGCATATGTTTTAGTCAATGGCAGTATTTCAGTTCGAATTTGGGACCAAACGAACGGATCTTTTGTTTGCCTTGTTCGCCAGGTATGTATATGTGTTGTATACGGAAATCAGGACAGGACTCGAATCGGTCACCTAAAAGCAGAGGCACTGTCTTCCCCCTACTGGCGTGGGGGTGTAACGGTTGGATTTGTACACTGAACTGAGCCACTTGTTAGAAGTGAAATGTGAAATGAAAGAAGTGAATTTTCTTATTTGTGAAAATCGTTCTATTGATAGATTCTTGTTTTAAGTATTTTCAACTAATAACTTATTGTTTTTAACAAAATTGTTATCAGCCTAAAAATAAATATATTCTCTTGCTATGTTGTTTATCTTACTTATATTTTATGAGACCAATCATTTTTGAGTGAATCTAAATCAAGTGACTGCAAACCTTTTATATGCTACTTCAAAAACTTTAATGGAGCTGGTATAAATAAACATTTTCAAAACCGCACTCAGAACAACCAAAAACAACCAAATGGGAACGTTGTGTGGAGGTACAGTGCAACCACAGGAGAACGTTCCGGTTGGTTGGTTAGCAAGGTGCAATCTAGCGAGCTAACTGATATTAATTGGGATGCTAACGATGGCTAACGAAAAACAGTATTAAAACAAAACTTAATGTTACTTACCAGAAAAACTAAACTGCCGACTCCTTTGAGTGTCTTTTCGTACAACCGAACGCTGAACAACACATTATTAGGCGACCAAAGTGTCACAGTCACTACGACGAAAGCGTGGTCAACCCCCAAAATGAAGTTTACGTGCCATGGATAAGCTTTGCTAAACCTCTGTCATGATTGACAGGCTGCGAACTGTCAATCACATCATAGCCACGCCTTAAAACACCCCCTGATTTATCGCAGACTTTAAAATCAACGAGACCATAATTCAAAAAATTAACATCATTCTGTATTGCAGAAGACTTAAAACTAGCGATTGAGAATATAAACTAATAACTCTCTTCGTTGAAATGTTTACTGAGGTAATAAATCAAGTGAGAAGTGGGTCATTTTGCCATAGACTTCTATAGAAACCGACCTTCTTTTTGCAACCGCATGTGTCGCCCCCTGCTGGAATTCAAATAGAATGCAGGTTTAAGGGCACTTCCGCATTTGCAGCACTTTGCTGAACCGGATGCTCTGTCCACTAATATACAGTCTATGGATGCAAAGCACAATGCATTTAAGACCGTTTTATGGGTCTACACTAATTACTTTGTATTTTAATTTCAATCAGGAGAGACTCCGTTGCAGATATGCAACCATTTATTAATAAGATATAACCAAGTAAGTACAAACATAATATTTTTGGAGATTAGACTCCATTGTAAAAGGGGTATCTATACAATTCTAATGTTTAGGAAAACCAAACATATCCCCCAATGGAATCTAGACACTGGTGGTGGTGAGAAAAATCCGTAGACGTAAAACGAGCCGTCAGCCGGGAGAAGATCGAGAACACCGATGAAAATGCCTGGAGGTAGAAGGAGAGGAGGCGGGTTGCACTCTCGTATGAAAATACAACTGATAGAAGCAGGAGAGAGAACTGATTTAAAACATGGTAGTCATGCTGTGATTGGTTAGAACATCTAATTGGTATACAGAACCGTAACACCCACTGCCCAGCTGATCAGTTAAAGAGAAGAGAGATAACGTAATTGAAGTCTCCCTGACAGAATTTACGCTGAGCTACATTTCAATCAGGAGAGACTCCGTTGCAGATATGCAACCATTTATTAATAAGATATAACCAAGTAAGTACAAACATAATATTTTTGGAGCTTAGACTCCATTGTAAAAGGGGTATCTATACAATTCTAATGTTTAGGAAAACCAAACATATCCCCCAAAACTTGAAAAGAATTTAAGTGATTAAATGACATGAATATACGTACCGTAAAGCTGCCACAAATCTGTATGGTGATACAAAACAGGAATGTGTTAAATTAACAGTGAATAATTAAAGTAATAAACACACTGAACCATACTTGGTAAAAATCATGCCCCAAAAGGCATATGAAAGAATACGTTGTTGCAAAACAAAACCTCGGCAATACAGGCCGGAACAAACAAAACCTCGGCAATACAGGCCGGAACAAACAAAACTTCGGCAATTCAGGCCGGAACAAACAAAACCTCGGCAATACAGGCCGGAACAAACAAAACTTCGGCAATTCAGGCTGGAACAAACAAAAGCTTCGGCAATTCAAGCCGGAACAAACAAAAAATGATCAGCAATTCAGCTGAACACAAAAGCTCCAGGCATGAATAACCACAGACCTCTGCAGTTACAACGGCACCTGTAAATATAAGGCAAAACACATATCAGCAATTCAGGCAGGAACCAACTAGAACCAAAATAAAATAAAAATTGATCAAAACAGTAAAACAACACATCAGTAACATTGAGAACACCACCCATCCATTATACCACCACCAGTTATATGTAATCTTACCACAATCAAGGTTTCAGAGATCTCTGGTTATTGATGATGTCTTCAACATCAGGGCGAATATATGATGAGTATGCAGATGAAGCCCACCGTCCAAGTTGTTGTAGAGAAGTACTGGAGACCCCTTGACTTGCAGCAGTAGTAGCAGCCCCTATTCTAAATAAATGACTCGTATACCGCTTAGGTGAAATGTTAGCTTTGATAAGGACTAGTTTCAAATGCTGGTTAAACCAACATTTCTACATAGGGAAATCTCCGGGAATAACAAATAAGGGTGACAGGGTACTACTCTGAGACCTGTAAGATAGATACTTCATCATAGCTTTAAAGGGGCAAAACTATGTGTCAGTGCGGGCAACAATGATTGGACCAGCGCCTCCACATTAAGAAGGCTGAACACCAAACCTCGGCAATTCAGGCCGGAACAAACACAGAACCTTTGCAGACTTTTACTTAATACTTAAATAACATTTCAAATCAGGTACTGTTACTATTACTAAAGAAGTGTTTTCATTGTATTTACTAAAATAAATATATGTCTGGTTATTTGTACGGAGATTCAGTACTTCCTCCATCACTGTTCAGAGATCAATACACCACCACCAGTTATAGCTCATCAAGATTATGCCTAAAAGATCTGTGTTGTGATGCCGTCGCAGACATCGGACGAATGTAAGATGAGTAAACAGAGGAAGACCATATGCAGAGTTGTTGCAGGGACGTACATGAAATGCCTTGATTCCCCGCATTAGTAGCTGCCCCTATTCTGAGTGAATGACCCGAATAATGCTGAGGTAAAATTTAGGAATTACTAATTATGCTAAACCGAAATATATCCGGGAAAACCTATAAAATGAGCCTAGGCAATGAGTAGTTAATCTTAAATTAAAAGCAATGAAAAGAAGCAGTGTCTCTGCGACTTAGAAGGTTAGTGTTGTAAGGAGCACTACTTGAATGAGGTCAAATGTCATAAGTTACCTGCGTCCAAGGTCAGTTATAACGTTATTTAATGCACTGCATAATTGAAGAGTTACAATAGAGGTATTTACCCATGCTGCAAGAAAAACAGGTTAAACATGCTGCAAAGAAGAAGCAATTTGAACGTGCAGAATATGAAGCATTGTTGGCTGTGTTGCAAAGACATTGTGTAAAACATGCTCATGATGAGACATTGATATGATGAGATATATAGGGTGTAGCAACTATGAAAATCACATTGCAAAGATGAATACTGTTTAAAACATATTGCAGAGATGACTGTACCCTTCCTGCTAAATTCGAATCAATAACATAAGACTATAACGACTGCCTTTTGCCCAGTAAGTTGGACTACCACCACCATACTTAGGATAAGGATTCCCCAAAACTGAACTCAGCAAAAGAAAACAAGTGCCACACATGTATTATTAATAAAGGGCCTTAGTAATACCTAGATACTACTGACACTAGTGTGGTTAAGACAGAGAAGCCATCCACACGATGACGATTATGCGAAGCAGTGAATACCAACCACAAAGTAATCTTAATAAGTGATAGAAAGTGGGTAGATACACAAAATACTCACCTTCAGCGGGCATCGCAGAATCTAGGTAAAAGTAACAAAATCAGACATAGCAAGAAGTATCCATGAAAATAGGAGGTAGTGCTGATAGACCATAATGCTGATAGGAGGACACGCGAACCATATGCACCACGCTGAGTTTGCCACGCCCATGAGTAATGGCGCGTTCATGCCACCTTGGAATGACAGGGGCCGCCCCCGTAATTACGTTGTTTCCCGACTACCAGCGTTCACATGTCGGGATGCGTGTTCTTCATCTTCTGTTATATTGCCGTTTGCATTACTACTTGTTGCAGGACTGCCACCAACTGTTAGACGTAGCCTAGAGCATCAGGTGTGTGAAAACCTGGTGAAAACATGGAGGCCACAACAATTTGCTGCTGTTCTCTTATCCGAGCATACAAACAGTACATCGTCAGGTGTTTGTGTTATCTGCAGGACAACGAACGGGAAAGGACACGGATAAGGAGTTTTTTTTTTATTATTTTTTTTTTTATATATATATATATATAGCCCTATTATGAAATTTGAAACATGTTATGTCTGTGTATGTTTCTCAGCAAAGTGTTTGTCCACAATAGATACGTTTATTGTCATTCAAATATGTTCAGTGAACCAAAGTCGTCTACATCAAACGTCAGTTGTCAACCACGCGTCACCACCTGGGAAACTCGGTTAGCAAAATCTGGCACGAGTTTCCCACCTCTGATTCCCATAGAAAGGGACGAGAATGAACGTTTCCACTCGGAAAAACGTTTCTCTGATGTCCATGAACGCATGGTAAGACAACACACTAAATGATGCAAGACTACCCGCCGAGGCCAGCCATGACCGAAAGTGAATACAGCGTAGTGATTAGAAACCTGCTGCCACCGGTTCCAACACATCTACGGTGAATCAGTAAGAATCTGATTTGTAGGACTCGCACCATATATTTTGCCAACATATGAAGTTTAGTGAAAATGACAACACACATCTTTGTAAGAGATTAAATAAAACGTAAACACCATGAGGTCCCCACAGACATGAGATGAAAATAAAAGTAAATAGCTGATGCGAGCAATCAGCTTGTTAGATAGTACGTCCAATAAAAATAATATGCTGAGAATACTTGCTATGAAAGACCATATATGAAATATATAAATGTGTGCTACCCATTGTGAGTGAGCATAATGCACAAAACAATAGTAACCAGGCAACCACGACTATGAGTATTTTATGTACAATGCAGAATGTAAGTGCCTTATGCATTCTGCTGACGCCACATGACTACTGACAAATATCACGACAGCTCCGAAGACAACCTTAACGAGTCATTCCCTATCGAGAAAAGAAACTTGCACCTGCCCAAGTATTAGAACAGTACTTAGCCCAGAAATATCAACGCATATGGGCCAAAAACCCTTACGTACCACCTAAGCCCATTCAATGCTAACAAGCATTCACCCGCCGTAGCATTCCAGTGACTGCCATATTTGACAACACTTGACACCAATACTTACATCTGAGGCATTAAAGACTTAATTCTTACATTTAATCTAAAAAAAACACAACAATGTATAAATGCTCCATAGCTTGTATCTCACTGTGTGCTCCATACAGACGTTTTATAGTAAAAAAGCTACTGTTAGCTGTTGATAAATAACTAATGTTAACTAGCTTCTAGTTAGCAACAATTACTCCTTGCCTACATTATTCCTAGCATATACTCACTTTCCGTCTCTGCAAGATTGAAACGATTGAGTTTACTCATGCACAGCCACCAGAAGACTACAACTTCGGACAGGCTGCTCATACCACAACAACGTAGGCAAGCTCAGTTTGCAGCTGCGCAGTAGCGCTCAGCCCTAACATACTTCACTGTCACCTTCCAGAGCAAATCTTAATACACCTTAATACATCCATGGAGCAAATACATCCAAGACCAGAGCAACATCTGTTGAAAAGCTGAATCCACCGTAAATGCGCATGTAAATACGCACTGAATTTAAAACGTCAACTGAAATGATAGAGCACGCTCAAAAAAAATGTCAGCAAAGATAAAAACAGCTTGCCTAGTGAGCCCATAGAGAAAAGACGTGCCTGCCTAAGTGCATAATTACCCTTGCTGCATGTATAGAAGTAAACCACGTCCCCGGCTGTCTCTATCATAGAATTTACGGTAAAAGGCCCCAGAGACGCAGAGTATCTGTGGCAGAAGCCAGAGTTTAGACAGAGCCCAACTCCAGGCCACAGCAACCTGATCCGCATTACTGTTGGGCGGAAAACATGAATCAACAAAATATGCCCGATGAGATAACTTAACTCCGAAGGGTTGAATGATCCAGCTGAGTTGACATGACGGATCCTCTGCCGTGATGAAACTGACCGAAGTATATACAACGCCGGTGGCTGAGAGTCACCGGCTGGCCAGCTGTGCAGTTCAGAGCGTGCCGTGCGGTGAGACAGGAGCTGCGAACGAGGCAAAATCCTCGAGACTGCAGTCGTGTGAAAGTACTTCTGGAGTGATTCTTGCCTGCCAGGCTGCTACTGTTTGCACCCGCGTGCATGCGCCAGGGCAACGGAAAACTGCTTGCAGGACAAGTGCGAGAGAGAAAACCCTCTAGGATAGACATCTCTTGCTACCCCACGAGATACGGCCGGAAAAGGTGAAGAGAAATGCTCTTAGCCTGAAACGACCCACATGCCGAACCAGACGCAACACAGAAAACACTAACGCATACCAACAACCACTAGTTGCACTCACACTCTCGTCTGAAAATACAACTGATAGAAGCAGGAGAGAGAACAGATTTAAAACATGGTAGTCATGCTGTGATTGGTTAGAACATCTAATTGGTATACAGAACCGTAACACCCACTGCCCAGCTGATCAGTTAAAGAGAAGAGAGATAACGTAATTGAAGTCTCCCTGACAGAATTTACGCTGAGCTACATTAGTGCTGTCAAATGATCAACATTTTTAACAAGTTAATCAGTAATGAGCTGTGATAAATGCATGACAAACTGGTTTAAAGAAACAGATACTTCAGTTTTATTATCTCAACCGTTAACATTCAATTCAATTTTATTTATAGTATCAAATCATAACAAGAGTTATATCAAGACACTTTACAGATAGAGTAGTATAAATGTATACTACCAACTGCTAGACAATGTTCTATGATTTACAAAGACCCAACAATTCCAGTAAATCCCCCAAGAGCAAGCATTTAGTGTGACAGTGGCGAGGAAAAACTCCCTTTTAGGGAGAAACCTCAAGTAGGAAACTTAGCTTCTATGGTAAACGAACAAGGCTTACCTCTCTTGACAATTTCCAATTCCAACCCTCTTTCTTTCACTATTGTGGACTAGAGCTGTCAATCTTCCTCTATAATACCATTCAAATTTCTTTTTTTATATATATTTGAATAATATTTGAATATTTAACGCTCAAATGCAGCCTGTTATTAATATGTACTACACTACTCAGGCTTATGCATTGTCAATGCCACTTTAAGCATGTGGTTGTTGTTTCACATTCTGTCCACTAGAGGGACTTCCAACCTGTCCTTGAAGGGGACCTACGTCACAGTGCATTTCATTTTTGACATGCCGCTCTCTGTTTACTATAATTTTCCACCACTAGCACATAGCGATAAACACAAATCAACAGAGAACTCTGTAATAAAACATTATCTAAGAAGTGTAGTGAAGCGGCTCTGTTAGCACAATGACATCATGTTAGAAAGCACAGCCGAAACGATTTGTCATAAACTAAGTAACAAAAGTGTTAGCCACAATGCTCACACCATTGATAACTAAGTCAAATGGTACTGTCACTACTATTTTAGTGATTTATAAGCAACCTGTTTCTTGCAGATTGTCACTTTACTGAGAATACAGCTATTAGAAGGTAATATATGAAGTCAAAGCTACTCTGACAGCTGTAGGGCAGATAAAATTAACTTTAGCTGTCTCCATGAAGCTCCCAGCTAAGCTCCTATTACTCGCGACACAGTTAGGAAACTAGAACGAGCTAACTATTGATAGCATAAGCAATTTGGCTCGGTGGATGTCGATTTTGAAGTCATGTTCAAACTATTTCCCATCCTTCTTCTGATTTCCAGCCGCAGCCAGTCACTTTCCCTGTACTAACATTACGTGCTCCGTGATGTTAAGACGTTAGCGGGAGTGAGAAACACAAGGCATTGGCCTTGTGTTTCTCACTCCCGCTTACGTATTGTTCATCAGACGTAACATGACAAAAGCGTTTCATTTTCACATGCGGGTAGGCCAAGGTGAGAAGAGGTAGATTAGCTAACGTTAGCCAACATAATTATAAAAAAATAACATTCAAATTATAATTTCAGCATTCAAATAGTATTGATTATCGGATTATATTCGACTTTCAGAATTCGTTCCAACAGCCATATTGTGGACATCATAAACCACACTTGCAGCAGCCTCCGCTTCCTCAGAGTAGCTTTGTAGTTGCATAACAATTCACAGCACTGGACACAGGAACAGTATACAGGAATGTAAACTGGCAGGAATTACTTCAAATTGTGACAGTGGAATGGTGGATGGTTAATAAATTATACTTCCTTTTTAGCCATTTGGCAGTGGACCAAGATATTAACACAACATTGACATACATCACTTTATAAAGGTGTTATACGGAACTAGGAGCAGTGAGTGCTCCATAATAGTAATATTTTTAAACCAAAACAATTAGCTGAAAGACACACAAATGCTCAACAGTTCTGAAGGGGAATAGCAGATTTGATGATCTTTTTCTGTAGATTCATCACTTAGAGTGACACCTTTCACATTACACATGGTCGTTTGAATATTGGTTATTATATTGCAAATTGTACTAAAATCTTGTATGGTATTATTTCAAATTGTGTTTTTTGAAAAGGACTAAACATTTTAACAATCATTTGCAGATTAGTATAGATATAGATAGATAAATATAAAATAAGACATTTCAATTTTGCATTTTGTGTTATTTTAGGGTCAATTGCGGCACTGGATGTTACAAAATTTCACATTAAAATCAGTGAGAAACTTACAACTATAAAGCACAACAGCAGTTTCATTTTTTACCCGTTCATTTACATCCCGTTGTGTTTTTCTATCTCGTGCTTGACAGATCACTGTATTTGTTTGTGCACATACGCAAGCAAATCCATATGCACACACTGACACACACCCAATATAACAGTGTCTGCAGGCACTTAAGGTGTTAAGAGAATATCAGGGCATCAAAACAGCTTGCTCTGCTTCTTCTCTTTCTGATTTTATCTTCAGACATCCTCTCTCTTGATGGTTCACAAGTTCTCTCATGCCTGTCTGCTCATCTTGTGACCTTTTCAAAGTTATACATACAAAATGAGAATTTTTCCCTTCAGGAATGTACCATTTGAGAGCGATCCCATAACTTAGAAGACACTTTCCAGCGCTGCAAGGATTTTCAAAATGCCCATTGAGACATACTGTGAATGATTTTTTTTTTTCCCCTCCCCATTCTTCTGCCTCGCTGTTTTTTCATAGTCATTCCACACTTCAGCTCTCACTCTACATCTAATATTGGGCCAAGATTTCAATTTGTTGTTTGACCTTTTCTCAGCTACATTCTTTGGGAAAGTGCAAATAGCATTGTGCTCTCAGGAGTTTAATTCTGGGCGCTGAGTTTCGCTGAAGAAAAAGTCTATCTCAATTCTTAAAACTAATCCTGTCGATAGTGTCATTGCTTTTGATGCCTTTGAAATATAGCTATATTTAGAGATACTCGCCTACACAAAATTACTTTTTGAGCAATCTAATACATCTCCACTGCTGCCTCACCAAGACCTGTAATAGTATTCTGACTGCTTTACATGACCAATGGCATTTTCATTGTGCAAATGCGGATCATAAATAAGCTTGTTAATTTTTTGCCCTGCTGTTTGTGATGACAAATCACCCGCCGTGTAAACATTGTCAACAGATGGCAGAATCACTCAAGCGAGGGTGTGCCTGATACTTCTGAGAGGTGTAATGGCGGGGCTGTGTCTGGCAATGGGATGCTAAGTGATGCAGGGCTCCATTCTTCTTCGCTCAGCCTCGGCAAACAGCTTCATACATCATATCGACACACCTCCTCAGACAGATGTGTGCAGAGGAAAAGACAGAACACATGCTAATATTACCTCAGATGGATTTCGCCAAAACAAAGCGCACAATGGATATTCCATAGTCCCAGAACATGACAGGCCTCAGAAATAATAGTGCCCCTTATGAGTACAATGTGTGTGTTTCTCTGTGTGTGTGTGTGTGTGTGTGTGTGTGTGTGTGTGTGCCTCCTATCGTTGCCTTATGTGCTCAGATTGATTCCAAATTCCATTCATTTCCTGTGAATAACTGTTAAGATACATTAAGTCATCATTTGCAATTACCCACTTTTGTTATGCAATGACACTAACACAACACAGTCCAAAAGTCGACAGGGGTCATGGTTGTTGGTACCAATTTCTTCCCATCCACTCTTACCCTTCCGCCTGTTTAAAATAAAGACATAAAAAGACAAATGACCTGATCCTCAGACCTTGCAGATATGGCTTTCAACATGAATGGGCTCATTTTATCTGCTGAGATGCAATTACACTGCCGTTCTCTCGTGCTCATACCTCACCTTGTTTCCCCATCAGCTGAACAGTGATGTTGTGGTTCAGTGTTAGAGGGGAGAAGAGGCAGGCTTCCACACTGTGACACTGTTACAGCTTTGAAATCTAATTAGTAGTGAATGAGTAACACTTTTGTGTCGTTGATGACGAAATTCGGAAATCCTCACCTTGAATGCAATAATTAAATTGGAAGAGAAATTCTCCAGGGAGCACAGATTTGGTCCCTTCTAAAATCTTAGTTTAAACGTTGTTCCTTTTGTTTGAAATTGTAGACATTTGGTTGCATGTATCTGCTATTTCAACAGCATCATAATTAAATCATTTTAATTACATTTTAACCATATTTAACCTAAGCCCCTCACCATTTTTAATTGTCTACCCTAAAGTTCTCAATATATCTGGCATTTATTTTAACATGCTTCAATTCATCAAAAAAAATTAAGACTTCTGGCTCAGTGGAACTTAAAAACACCTCACTGCACAACAAGTCATCCAAATTAAACAACAAAATACATTGTTTATCGATGCCTGCCTGAACGACACATAGAAACAGAGCCGTATATTAGAGAGAGTTTGGCCAACTAGGGAATCGAATGTTCGAATGTTCTGAGCTATCCCATTATGCGATTGGTCACATGGTAGTCACATGAAAGACATCATTTGTCTGTGCCTTCTAAAACTGTTACAAATCACTGTTTAATGTTTTATGATGTGACCACGCTAGTGGTGTAACAGACCATAGATGGTCCGTACGGATCAACACTCACTCACTCACACTCATTTTACTGTCGCTGTTCCTTAAAGTAGGCTGATACATCTCTATGGAGAATTGCCGTGAAAAGATACAGGCAATGCAATTTTCAGTTCACAGGAACGGGCATGTTAAAAGCAGTTGATAAATACTGGAAGAAGCTGAGCTCCAGAGCTCCATTATATCAGCGGCAGTTGGTAGTTAAGTTAGCCGAGAATACGGGGCTTTGAGCCAGGTACAGGGCAATGCGAGCTGGCGGTCGTTTTGGCGGACATTACAGTTAAGTTTAGGCTACAAAAAGTGAGCGTTATGCCGCAATGACCGTTAAGTTAAGGCACCAAAACGACTAGTCAAGTTTAGGAAAAATATTGTGCTTTGGATTAAAACACTCCAGAGGAACACGCATTTCTGGGGTGAAAGTACTTTTTTGTTCTGATCCGAAAATATGTCCGATCCGTGACTCAAAACCGTAATCCAATCCAAACCGTGAGTTTTGTGATCCGTTTTCTTTAAAGATAATTTTTTGGCCATTTTCGGCCTTTATTTCTGACAGGACAGCTGAAGACATGAAAGGGGAGAGAGAGGAGGAAGACATGCAGCAAAGGGCCGCAGGTCGGAGCCGAACCCGAGCCCGCTGCGCCAAGGAGTAAACCTACACACATGGGCTCCACCAACTGAGCTATCTGGGCCCCCTGTTAAGGTTTTCTTAGGTTTAAGCACAAAAACAACTTAGTTAAGGTTAGGGAAGCATTGTTCTTGTTCTTGCAATACCACACCTGCTTCTAGCAACTAAAGCATAATTAAATTATTATTATATAATTTATTTATAGTTATATTTAGGCAATCACAGCACTTGATGAGGTGAGGGAAATATCATGGTCTTGACTAAATCAATTAAAAGCAGAAATTTAGCATTAGGCAGGAGGTGTTAACTGTATTACCATTTAACCACCAAAAACCACAACATTTTCTAACCTTAACCAAAGGTTCTGTTGCCTAAAGCTAACCACAGGTTGGACTCAGGATGTAAACTCCTGTCTCTGGTGTTACATTCCTTAGCTTTGTATGATGATTTCTATTGGCTCAGTCTAGGCAAGGCAGCTTTATTTGTAGTACATTTCAGCAACGAGGCAATTCAAAGTGCTTTACATAAAACAGAGCAGTTAAAAACAGTTACAAATTTAAACAAACAGAGTTGTAGCAGACCTGCAGTATAAGTCTGTCATTTAATGTATGTGGTTGTACAAACAGTCTCACTCCCTACTCGTCAAATGTATGACGCATGGTCAAGGAACCCTGGCGTTAATTTTCAACGCCAGGGGGTACCCGTTGCATTATTTTTCGACGAGGGGGTCAGTCAGATAGACATTCATGTTAATCCCTCACCGTCAGATATCGACGAAAGAAAAAACACGCTCCCTTAACTTGAAATCTGTGACAGTTTTGTTATTGGTATTTTTAGCCCAATAACCGCTGTTTTAATCAACATTTATTCACCAGATCTTATCATGGTTTATATGTATTTCTCTTAATGTTATTATTTTGGTCTATTTCGGCCAGGGAAGCTGGGTTGCTTTTTTGTTTATTGATATTTTTAAAACTATAACGCTAGATCTATCAACATTTATTTAGATGTTATCATGGTATTCATTTCTTTATTTTAATAGTATTATTTCGGTCTTATTACCAGTGAAATATTACAGTATGCTGTAATACAGCATACGATATGGTCCGAGTTGGGCGCACGCAAAGCCGATATCCCACAATGCGGCCATTCATTCACAGAATCAGACAGCGATCAGATGGTCTTTAACGCCAGTATCGCTTCAATGTACATATATGCAGTCAGTGGTTTAGTCACCAGCAACAACACGTTGCTCTGCAATTGAATGAATGAATGAATGATATTGAATTGTATGGAATCGTTGACAGGATAATCGTAATCAAATTGAATCGTGAGACCAGTGAAGATTCACACCCCTAGTACATTAGCTTAGACTAGATTGCTTCTGTCCAAAGCTTTATATCCACATGCAGTGCAGATACAGTTTTTTAGTTTCTACCCATATAATCCCATCTGGTGATGAAGCAGAAAACACATCCCTTATACCCTTCTTTTTTTAATTAGGGCCCGAGCGCCAACAGTGGCGAAGGCCCTATTGAAACTGAAGGAAATCTTCTTTCTTTTCCCGGCAAATGAATCACCTTTTTGAGGGGCTTAACATACTCAAAAACTCAGAAAAGTGCTTTAGCCACGCCCCTTTTTTAAACTAATGACCCGTTTGATTTAGACGATTGTGTGAGGTATCATTGAACTCAGCAGAGAGTTCCTTTTTCATTGGTGATGGTTTGCGATGTCCGACCGTTGCGCAAATACACGGGCGCATGGAGCGGCATCCGCCAGTAACCCCGACGCACAAGGAGGTGCGAGGGCCTGTCCAACGCTGCTTGCAGCTTTAATTCTCCTTAAGATCAATAACCAGATATTCACTGGTCAGATACAGTTGGTTTCAATGCAGCACATAATCAAAGGCGATTCTAACATCTCAGCATCAATGCTAAACAAAGCTTTGATTTGAAACGAAGTGAAGGCAGGAGGTGGAGCACTGACACACACAGCCAGTGACTGAGCATTATTTCACCATACTATGCTAATCCTTTCAGCAACGCAGCTGGAGTCCAATTTAGGAGGAGAGATAAAGCTCAGTTCTCAGGTTCAGGTTATTTTAAGACATAAGAGGACTCATTTTCAAAGGAACGATAGAATCAGAGGAATAGGTTGGGTCCTGAATAGAAAGATAATTAGGTATTCTCTGCAACAGTAATTATTCTTGTTGTTTTTGACACCAGTAGAAGTGAGGGCTTGTCTTGCTTTGCTTCAGTCTACTTGTATCTCTTCTCATCTTGTTCATGCGAACATTTGATTTTCTGTCTTTTCTAGTGGAGCCTTGCCACATTTTATTATTTCATTCTGTAAAAACTGGTAAACACCAGTGCATGAATGATAATCAAATATCTGCAGAAGAGCTGCTGCATCATCATCTCAGTCATCTGCACATAGCATCAGATTATCAGGAATCGTACACTCAGGGAGAAAACTGTTAAAAACACAAGGGGTAAATAAATCTCTGAGAATGCTTTGAGACACCAGATATAATACAGATCAGTAACAATCACAAAGGTTCTTCCTATGATTTAGCTTATTCATCTCTCTGATTCGTCTTCAAAGGTAATGATAAAAGGTCTAGATAAAGGATGTCATAAGCAGAAAGCAATTTTAAAGTTAGCTCTCCAGAGAACTTCAAAATACTAGTCTGAGCCTGCTAGAGTAACCTATCAAATCTGTGCGGATGACTATAAATTGAAGCCATTACTTGAGTCCCAGTCCCAGTTTGAATATCGTCACCGTCGAGCAGAAACCTTCCATCTCAATATTTAGTCATTTCAATTATTTTGGATAAATGAATGCAATTGGTCACCATTTACATCTGTCTGTGGGTTTAACACATATTTAAACAGGGACGAGGTGTTTTGTTTGACTTTGTTTCAGGTATAGCTCAATCAAATGTTTTCGAATTAGCCTTTTTTCATTTCCTGAAAAACAACAAAGCTTTCCACCTGACAGCGAAGATATGTAGCACTAAATATAGATTGTGCAGCACATAGGAAAAATAACATTATACAAGCAGTATATGCAGTGCTTGTAGCATCCCACTCATGTAGCTTAATAGGTTTTACTGTATTAAAGGAGATCAGATATTAAACATCAATTTTACTTTACCAGTCATGAGTACTACCACTCATTCTGTGAAAACAGTTGTATAATATATTCTACAGACAGACAGCTCATATAGGGTAATGGACTCACAAATGCACAACTCGTTCTCTGGTGTTAAAGGCCAAACAGTTAATTTACAAACTGTATCAGAAAACACAGCCGGAAGTAGCAAAACTCAGACGCAGGGATCCAAAACCAGCGACAAACAATAATGCGCATAGTCAGTGGTCACATCACAGAAGTAAACCCAGAAGATTAGAAACCTTGTTGGCGGATGCGGCACTGAGCAACTCTCATAGGAATGAACGGGGCTCTGCCATTAACGTTGCATCCACTTCTTATAACACATCCATGGACATTAACTTATGAGCGCAGGGTAGACACTGTGGCTCTAGAGAAGCTTTGTCAAGTGTGAGAGAAAATAACCCCTGATGATGTCAAAGTGATAGTAACTATTTCAGCTTTGTCATGAGATTCAAAATTTCTAACTAAAAGCCTACATTATAAATCTGTTACAAGGCTAAAGAAAGACTTTATTTTGATTGCTTTGATTTAGACCATTCTTTTTAGATGCTGCTAACATGCTTCAAGGGATGGCAATGTTGGTCTAATTGATGGATCGATATTAAATGGATTGACCAGAATTTTTTTTTATAGACATTCATAGTCTCTTGAGCATGATCCCCTAACTTATTCTATAGGTTGTGCGAACATGAAATCTCTTTTTAGTTTAATTGCTTAATGACAGTGTAACCAATGAGCCACCTGCACTCACTAGCACACACACACACACACACACACACACACACACACACACACACACACACACACTGTGCAACTGAAAAAAAAATAAAAAATGTCCTTCAGAATAAAGGGTGGGTATTCAATTCATTTCATTTTCAACTAGCAATGAAAATGCATTCTAATTAAATCTCGCACTCTTTGAGTAACTCATGACTGGTGTTTGACATTGTAAAATAAACAATTTAAATTTAAACCAATTCAATGTTAGAAATGCATAGTCTGTGTACATTTAAAGTTCTCCTCCTCAGACATTGGACGTCTTGTCACTCCAACACCAGGCTGAATCCTGTGGGGGACAGAGTGGCCAGTGCTGCTCAAGGGGGTAAGCGAGCGTCCACAAAGCGTAGCTCTTATGGAGCCATTTTGTTGCTATCTCTCTTGAGCATGATCCCCTATCTTATTCTATAGGTTGTGCGAACATGAAATCTCTTTTTAGTTTAGTTGCTTAATGACAGTGTAACCAATGAGCCACCTGCACTCACTAGCACACACACACACACAGACACACACACACACACACACACACACACACACACACACACACACACACTGTGCAACTGAAAAAAAAAAAAAAAATGTCCTTCAGAATAAAAAAACAAAACGGTGCGCCCTGGTAGCTCACCTGGTTGAGCATGCGCCCCATGTACAAAGGCTCAGTCCTTACAGTAGCGGCCCAGGTTCAATTCTGACCTACGGCCCTTTGCTGCATGTAATCCCCTTCTCTTACCCCCTTTCCTGTCTTCAGCTCTTCCTATCCAATAAAGACCAAAAAGTCCAAAGAATAATCTTTAAAAAAAAAGAATAAAACAACTAAACAAAAGCAAAGGGTTAGCATAGAGACCAAAAACAAAAAGGTGCCTGCTTGTGCAGTATTAGTTTGTACCCACAAGTCCAATCACCTGATAATGGGCAAGTTATGGCAGTCAAAGGCTTTGAGTGGATGTCAAGCAGGACTGGTTTTAACATGACATTTTTTTCCTTTTTTATTTGCTTCTTTATTTATGTCTACAAATCAAATGTAATACAGGGCTACATAGTGTGTGTGTGTGTGTGTGTGTGTGTGTGTGTGTGTGTGTGTGTGTGTGTGTGTGTGTGTGTGTGTGTGTGTGTGCGGTCGCGCAAATGAACACACATGGTGGGTGGGCATTAGCCATGTTTACAAGCCTCAATACATCTGAAGGGCAAACAGACACAATGATTGTAAATGAACAGCAAAATGCTTTAATGGCTTTCCACCAATCATGCCTTTTCTGCCGAGATGTTGGGGTCTTTGCTGTTTGAATACCTTTTACATACAAGATGAAATAAAAAATCCACTGAGTCTCCATGGTTCTGAGTGATTTCTTCCTTTCTATTTCACAACTGGGGCAGAGTACAGGACACTTCCCAGTGGCGTGGCTCCCACCGCCCCTGGGATCCCTGCACATACAGATAGAGGCCTTGCTGAGGATTTTTAATGTGTTCCTGAGTTTGTTCATGCCCTCTTTTTTATTTCCACTGAGACCTTAGCATTCTTATTTTATATAACTAAATGTATTTGCTGTAGAGAAAGAAAACTGGCTGAACCATGCTGCGGACAGAAAAAACCCATAAATTAATAAGAATATAAATGACACAAAATGCAGCCCTAATTGTTGTTGAGTAGATACCAAACCCTCTTCAAGTTTTGTCCATTAAGTAGACAATGAATAGTCACATGCTGGATTCTCCAACAACTGATGAGAATACAAATGAGCAGTTACAATATGTTTTGAATATGTACCATTTTGCACATAATAGTAATTGCAAAGCATCCCTGACGTCAGTGCCTCAGGCAAGCGCATGGGGACATGACACCAGCTTGTTTTCAGCACTTCTCATCACAGTTTAAGTATGTAGGACAGAATGAATAAGAGGCGTATGAAGAAGAGAAAATAGCCTGTTGTCTCACGCTGCCATTGTAAACACATCTTTATTACAGATTACATTCTTTTTCTCTGCACGGGGAGGTGATCCGTTTATTGTGCATGTCAGGAGGGGGCTGGAGTTGGAGTTTGTTTAGTAGCCGTATCATCATCACTTTTCACTGTGGCCCTTATATCTGAGCATCTGAAAGTGACATCTCATACTGCATGAGAGTGAAGCGAAATGACACAATATTGCACATGACAGTCTTTTTAAAAAAAAATAATTACCCCACCAGAAGGCTGTGGTGATTGTAGGAAACTTTTTTTTCACAACCCAAAAGGAAAACTGTGTCTTCAAACTGTGCAGTTGAGACCACAGGGTGGGTATTCAATTCATTTCATTTTCAACTAGCAATGAAAATGCATTCTAATTAAATCTCGCACTCTTTGAGTAACTCATGACTGGTGTTTGACATTGTAAAATAAACAATTTAAATTTAAACCAATTCAATGTTAGAAATGCATAGTCTGTGTACATTTAAAGTTCTCCTCCTCAGCCATTGGACGTCTTGTCACTCCAACACCAGGCTGAATCCTGTGGGGGACAGAGTGGCCAGTGCTGCTCAAGGGGGTAAGCGAGCGTCCACAAAGCGTAGCTCTTATGGAGCCATTTTGTTGCTATCTCTCTTGAGCATGATCCCCTATCTTATTCTATAGGTTGTGCGAACATGAAATCTCTTTTTAGTTTAGTTGCTTAATGACAGTGTAACCAATGAGCCACCTGCACTCACTAGCACACACACACACACACACACACACACACACACACACACACACACACACACACACACACACACTGTGCAACTGAAAAAAAAACAACAATGTCCTTCAGAATAAAAAAACAAAACGGTGCGCCCTGGTAGCTCACCTGGTTGAGCATGCGCCCCATGTACAAAGGCTCAGTCCTTACAGTAGCGGCCCAGGTTAAATTCTGACCTACGGCCCTTTGCTGCATGTAATCCCCTTCTCTTACCCCCTTTCCTGTCTTCAGCTCTTCCTATCCAATAAAGCCCAAAAAGTCCAAAGAATAATCTTTAAAAAAAAGAATAAAACAACTAAACAAAAGCAAAGGGTTAGCATAGAGACCAAAAACAAATAGGCGCCTGCTTGTGCAGTATTAGTTTGTACCCACAAGTCCAATCACCTGATAATGGGCAAGTTATGGCAGTCAAAGGCTGTGAATGGATTTCAAGCAGGACTGGTTTTAACATGACATATGCATAGTCTGTGTACATTTAAAGTTCTCCTCCTCAGACATTGGACGTCTTGTCACTCCAACACCAGGCTGAATCCTGTGGGGGACAGAGTGGCCAGTGCTGCTCAAGGGGGTAAGCGAGCGTCCACAAAGCGTAGCTCTTATGGAGCCATTTTGTTGCTATCTCTCTTGAGCATGATCCCCTATCTTATTCTATAGGTTGTGCGAACATGAAATCTCTTTTTAGTTTAGTTGCTTAATGACAGTGTAACCAATGAGCCACCTGCACTCACTAGCACACACACACACACACACACACACACACACACACACACACACACACACACACACACACACATTGTATCAAGCCATCACCCGCCATTAGCATCCCATTGACTGCCATTCATTTTGGTGCCACTTTGACAGAGAATGACTTTAGATCTGAAGCGTTTAAAGACTCGATTTGTCCGTTGTTTATTTCTAAAGAAACACGACAATGTATAAAAGGCTCCATTACCTTGTATCTCACGTTATGGCTCCGTAGCAGCCGTTTTTGTAAAAATAACGATTGTGTCATAACCACGCAACTTACTGTCGCATAGTAGAGGAATTACCGTACAGTACAGGAGAAGCTCAGTTTCAACTTTCATTAGCTGTTTAAGTTTAATTACTAATGTTGACTAGCATTTTTGTTAGCAGTAATTAGCCTGTGCCTATGTTATCTCCTTACATATACCTACGCTATCCGTGAGATTTCTCTTGGCACAGCCACCAGAAGACTTACAACTTTCAGACAGGTTGCTCACGTCACATCTACGTCGGCAAGCTCAGTTGGAGGCTGCGCAGTAACTCTCAGCCATCACCGGAAAAGTGCTTCTATACTTCACTGGTCTCCATAGAAAACAACGGCGTCACTTTGTCCACTTCTTTAACTGTCTATGGTGCTGCTGCTCCTGTGCTCTGCAATGTTCTCCCTGCCTCCATTTCGGTTTTTAAATCTAGACTTAAGGCTCATCTTTTAGCCAAACTTATTCATTAACAAGGAATTAATGGTTAATATTATTATTGTTGTTGTTGTTGTTGTTGTTGTTGTTGTTAGAAACATGGCTGCTTTTTCCAGGTTATGGCTAACAGCTGAATGTGATTTATGTAGATTTTTTACTAAGGAGGTGGAAGATATAATGCATTTAATTTGGTATTGCCCAGTTGTTGCATGTTTTTGGCAGCAGGTGGCAGACTGGCTAGCTAAACAAGGCATATTTTTACAGTTATCACCATTAATATAATTTAGGGTTTTCAGGATAACATTGTATTACTTAATACTGTTGTTCTAATTGGAAAACACTTTTATTTTCAGCACTACAAAAACATTGATATTGAGTTCATTTAATTCTTATTTTAAGAATTATTATTTACAGGAATCATTTTGATAGGTAGAGCTAAACAATTTGATATAAACAAATGGGAGACTATAGACAACAAAGTCATGGGATTCTGAGTTGTGATTTTTTGTGAGTATGGTTAGCTGACTCTTCTTTGTTATATACTTTATTTCCTGCCATGAATTACTTAATTTAAATGTGGGTAAATTTGATTTATTGTGTAAATATAAAGATTTTGTATATTTGTGTATGCATTTCTGTTTCTATGTGTGTTATGTTATGTTTATAAAAAACAAGACCCCTGATGCCCACTAAAATTTTTTCCTAATAAACTTAATATACTCTGTATATCCCTTAACATTTTTGCACATTTTGCATTAATCCATACATCCTTTTCTTCCTAATGTTAAATAACTGTTTATTAATATATATATATATATATATATATATATATATATATATATATATATATATATATATATATATATATATATATATATATATACAAATATAACTATATGTCCATATTTGTTTCTGTATTATTGTTTGTTTATTTCATAGTATTGTTTCATATGTTTATGAACAAGGCACATTCCCTGTGTTACTTACTTCGTGTTTATGATTGTGATATTTTTATTTTTTTTTATTTTTTTTAGGCCAATTTTATTATTGTGCAGTTTTGGAAAATCAGAAACACAAGTTCCCAAAATGTGTATCCAAATGTTATAAGGGACAGCCATCATTATGCCAACCTGTTTTCATTCCTAGCCCATCTAATAGAGATTCCTTGTTGGAGTATGAGGCTTTTAAAAAAGGGAAAAGATGCCCTGTATTAATGCTTATACGGTGAACAGTATGATGTTCTCCAGTCAGACCACATACTTTGACAGCACCTCTCGTGGTAAACTTAAACCACAAATTGGTCTTTTGACAAATGGGAAAAACATGCACAATAACACTTGTATCATTATAGTTTATTGCCTTACACAAAATATAAGGATAACTCAAATTTCAGTTCAACTTTAATTACTGACTGCATTGAATTGTTATCCAGAGGCGTTGTTACAGAAACTTTTTAACTTGCAGATCCTACCTTAGCTGCTTGGTAACCATGGTAATTGGTGTTAGGACTTGATTTAGGGAAAAAGCCATTACAGATTAACAGTTCCTAAGTCAATGTTCATATCCTAACACATGCATAACGTTGCAAAATAAAACTCCCCTAACTTTAGAATAACCGTTAAAGTGTCCAAACTTGTGTAAGTTAGTTCCGGTGGCATGGAAAGACAATCATTGGGGGTCCGGGCCAGCCCACTGGACAACTCAGACTAGCTAAATGTAATGGATATTACACGCAGACACAGTATTGCCAACTTGGCAACTTTCTTGCAGGACTTAGAAACATTTCAGACCCTTTTGCGACTTGCTGCTCAGAGTAATCTCAGCCAGCGTCTCCTTTGGCAGCAGCACATTGTCTCTCCCTCCATCTCCTCTCTCGCTGTGCGCACAGCAGGCAAGAGTAAGTTACTATGGTAACAGGCAGTGGTGTCGCCAGATCATTTTGTCAGTGCTTAACCCTGAACGTTTTGAGTGCTTAAAACAGCATAAAAATAGAGCTTGTTTATCAAAAGTCCCAGGAAGGATCCCTCGGACCCTCCTACAGATGTCTGTGCTAAGCCTGTTTATGTCATGTTTACTTGTATCACTCTGCTGGTCTAAAATCGCTTTCACATCTTGGCAGTGTTCCAGAAAAAAATTCAACTGAACTACTAATACAGTGAGGAAAATAAGTATTTGAACACCCTGCTATTTTGCAGGTTCTCCCACTTGGAAATCATGGAGGGGTCTGAAATTATCATCGTATGTGCATGTCCACTGTGAGAGACATAATCTAAAAACAAAAATCCAGAAATCACAATGTATGATTTTTTTACTATTTATTTGTATGATACAGCTGGAAATAAGTATTTGAACACCTGTCTATCAGCTAGAATTCTGACCCTCAAAGACCTGTTAGTCTGCCTTTAAAATGTCCACCTCCACTCCATTTATTATCCTAAATTAGATGTACCTGTTTGAGGTCGTTAGCTGCATAAAGACACCTGTCCACCCCATACAATCAGTAAGAATCCAACTACTAACATGGCCAAGACCAAAGAGCTGTCCAAAGACACTAGAGACAAAATTGTACACCTCCACAAGGCTGGAAAGGGCTACGTGGGAAATTGCCAAGCAGCTTGGTGAAAAAAGGTCCACTGTTGGAGCAATCATTAGAAAATGGAAGAAGCTAAACATGACTGTCAATCTCCCTCGGACTGGGGCTCCATGCAAGATCTCACCTCGTGGGGTCTCAATGATCCTAAGAAAGGTGAGAAATCAGCCCAGGACTACACGGGAGGAGCTGGTCAAGGACCTGAAAAGAGCTGGGACCACCGTTTCCAAGGTTACTGTTGGTAATACACTAAGACGTCATGGTTTGAAATCATGCATGGCACGGAAGGTTCCCCTGCTTAAACCAGCACATGTCAAGGCCCGTCTTAAGTTTGCCAATGACCATTTGGATGATCCAGAGGAGTCATGGGAGAAAGTCATGTGGTCAGATGAGACCAAAATAGAACTTTTTGGTCATAATTCCACTAACCGTGTTTGGAGGAAGAAGAATGATGAGTACCATCCCAAGAACACCATCCCTACTGTGAAGCATGGGGGTGGTAGCATCATGCTTTGGGGCTGTTTTTCTGCACATGGGACAGGGCGACTGCACTGTATTAAGGAGAGGATGACCGGGGCCATGTATTGCGAGATTTTGGGGAACAACCTCCTTCCCTCAGTTAGACCATTGAAGATGGGTCGAGGCTGGGTCTTCCAACATGACAATGACCCGAAGCACACAGCCAGGATAACCAAGGAGTGGCTCTGTAAGAAGCATATCAAGGTTCTGGCGTGGCCTAGCCAGTCTCCAGACCTAAACCCAATAGAGAATCTTTGGAGGGAGCTCAAACTCCGTGTTTCTCAGCGACAGCCCAGAAACCTGACTGATCTAGAGAAGATCTGTGTGGAGGAGTGGGCCAAACTCCCTCCTGCAGTGTGTGCAAACCTGGTGAAAAACTACAGGAAACGTTTGACCTCTGGAATTGCAAACAAAGGCTACTGTACCAAATATTAACATTGATTTTCTCAGGTGTTCAAATACTTATTTGCAGCTCTATCATACAAAAAAATAGTTAAAAAATCATACATTGTGATTTCTGGATTTTTTTTTAGATTATGTCTCTCACAGTGGACATGCACCTACGATGACAATTTCAGACCCCTCCATGATTTCCAAGTGGGAGAACCTGCAAAATAGCAGGGTGTTCAAATACTTATTTTCCTCACTGTATATACAAACTGTCAATACGAATACAGCATATGACTTTGCGTGACGCGCATACTACCTATGGAGAGAGAGAATATGCCTAGATTTGTATAATCAGCCTGATTAATAGCATGTGATGGCGCCGCCTATTATGTTGATGATGATGCTTCTGACCCCAGCAGTGACCCAGAGTGATAACATTTCTACTCATCTTTTTATTGTACTTTTCCTGTGTTTGGACACTGGCTATCTATATTTAATTTGATTTAATTTACTAAAAGCTCAATTATTAAGTGAGTGTTGAAGTTACACCATTGCTTGTTGAATTAGAGTCCTGAAACAAATAGACACGGGGTGCCCTGGTAGCTCACCTGTTAGAGTGTGTGCCCCCATGCTCAATCCTTACTGCAGTGGCCGGGTTCGAGTTCGACCCGCAGCCCTTTGCTGCATGTCATCTCCCCTCTCTCGCCCCCTTTCCTATCTTCAGCTGTCCTATCAAATAAAGGCCAAAAAAGCCTAACATAATCTAAAAAAACAACAACTAATAGACGCGACACAGAGCAACAAAGCAATAAATTGTGGTTGCAGTTTATTGTATTTGGAAGTTAGTTTACTGTGGGTGGCCATGCTTAAGGGCCGTCCACGACACAACAATAACAACAACAACAACAACAGTGGCAAACTGTCGTTGGGATCACTTTCAGTGCGGTTTGAGGGGCGAAAGAAACACTGACAGCCAATCAAAATCCATCTAAATTTACAACATGACATGGCAGATGACACTGTGGCACGATTGTATATGTTCCACACAGCTGGTTCAGTTCGGGCAGTCCGGAATCTCTCACAGTTTTTTACAATTGCTTACATCCTTTTGTCCTATCTGCCCTATCAGACCATACCATTAATCTATTTGAAAAATGTTAATTAACTTCTTTACATACAAGCTTGCCCAATACTAAAGTTATGGATCTTTCTTGTCTTATTTACAAATGCTTGCACACAACACATCCGAATTGAAGGCATAATGTTCAAAACTTAAATATTTTTAAAGGAATAGTGAGCAGGTCAAGGAACTCAGGCCCACCAAGGGGGAAAAAAATCTCTCTGCTCTACATTGACTTGTATTGCGTGAAGGTGCCTCCTCGTCAATTTTGTCTGCTAGCAAACAACAGAAAAATGCCTAAAAGCTACTATGTGGTGATATCATATGTCAGTGGGGAGCGGAAAGTTATTTTCCCCTCCGGTGGAAGCGGGACTTAAATGCGCTCTGTCTCTATGAGAAAGTGTTTTTTAAACATTAAAGCATATAAACATGTTCTAGTAGAAGCGGTATACAATAGTTCTCCTATAATAATTTTTGATTAACGTTAGTTGTTGTAATGTTATCCCTATTGCTAAATCATAGCAACACAGATACATAATTAACCTCTTACTGTTAATCCAGTTCCACAGGTGAGTGAATGAGATGAATAAACAAGAGGAATATAAGGTAGAACAAAAGAAAGTCTTTCGAGTTTTAATCACTAAAATACATCAATGCTACAAACATAACAAGACACAAATATCTCATATTTTGGCTAAAGCTTTTACCGAAGTTAGTTGCTGTTCTTCACTTCCTGTGGAGTCAACGATCATAGATACAGACAGCGCCAATCTGTCAATAGGCTCGTTTGAGATGAGCCAGATCTGCGCAGAATCGATCACCGGTGATCGCCGCCCAATGCATGCCGGTTAGATTTGTGTCCAACTTGATCCCGACTTGCTCTGACGTCAAGCACACGTGGGCAACGATAACCTCATGAGATCAAGGCGGCCGCAGTTTTTAGAGCCAGGCACCACAGTTGCTCTCCACTGACTGCAAGACCCAGGCGGACCCAGGGGCATGCTGGGAAACGCCGGCCTCTCAGCTGATCTAACAGTTGATTGGTTCACAATCGACTCAACATAACGTTTTATGTAAACCTTTTATTGATTTTGATTTGGAGGGATTTTAACTATTTGTTTGATTTAAAGGCTTATTCTGTACAGAACACATGTTGTGTGGCTGATAGTTATGTTTAGAAGTCAGAGAGACTAAATCAGTTCAGATTATGGATCATCTACAGTCTGTTGTTAATTAAAATCAGCAACGGATCGCATGTAGAGCATGTTGACAGCTACTCTGTCATAATTAAAACAACTGGAGACTGTGTAGGAGCTGATATATGGGTCTGATAACATTTTATTAAATCTGAATCGGACCACAGTGTTTCTGTCACTTCCTGTTCAGCCTGAAGGCTGCTGGTATCGGCAGTAATCTGTCTGACTTGACAGCGGATTTTTGTCACCTCCCCCGGCTGCTCCCGCCTGCTCTCGTCCACTTTACAGGCGAGGAGCAGTTCATCTCGAACAAGCCTATTGTAATCCATTTTGTGGTCAGTGGTAGCCTAGAAATCTAGACGCACCCTAGCGGCAGCAAATATAATTTGCAGCCAGGGTCAGTTTAGCAGTTTGGCTTACGAGCTGGAAAAACCAAACTCTAGTCAGGCCAATCACATCGTGTATAGAGTCGGTGGACAGGCTTAACATAATGGTGGCAGAGTTGCGACAGTTCCGCAATGACTACTGCTGCTGGCGAACAGCGGTCTTTGGAATCGGCTTTGGCCACGACTCTGGAAGACTCGGGCGTCTGGGTGGCTCACCTGGTGGGGCGGGCGCCCATGTGTAGAGATTTACTCCTCGATGCAGTGACCGCGGGTTCGGCTCCGCCCTGCGGCCCTTTACTGCATGTCATTCCCCCTCTCTCTCCCCTTTCATGTCTTCATCTGTCCTGTATAAATAAAGGCCTAAAATGCCCAAAAAATAATCTTAAAATAAATTAAAAAAACTCTGTTACATGGCAAGACACAATCATATAAACACAAGATAGGTTTATATTATTATGTCCTCCTTGTGTCTGCGTGGGTTTCCTCCCTCAGTCTAAAGACATGCTGGTCAGGTGTAGGCTATTTAAAACTGCCCGTAGGCGTAAATGTGTAAATGGTTGTCTGTCTAAATGTGTTAGACGGGTGACCGGTCCAGGGTCAACCACAGGATAAGCAGGTGTAGATAGATGGATTATCTATGAATGATTTATAAACCATTAATGATGAAGTCATTAGTGACAACTAGTAAACTAGTAAACTGATTATCTGTCTGCCTTTTTGTAAAATACTACCCTGTTGTTCAAATGTAGTTTTTAAAACAAATGTTAATTAACTGATGTCATTGTGTCAGGCTAATGTCTCAATGCCGCTGTAATCCACAGCATCACTATCTCAAAGGATGGATAGAGAGAAAATGGGTTTTATTGTGTTTATGAGTGAACTATGCCTTTACTGATAATTACAGCAAATGTTAAGGATTTAAGGATTAAACACCATCATACAATGATAAACAGCAAGCACTGCACATACTTCATCTTCTCTGATACATGCTGCATTTCTTCAGAACAGTTCTCTGCTGCGATCAAAAAGCAAATAATGTAATCACACACCTTCAGCTACAGAGTGTTTTTTTTCTTTCAAAGAGATAAATATGTTTCTTGAAGGATTTTTTGCGAAACCTGTCACCATCCTGGCCTGCTGTCATCTTACGTCAATTATGGCATTTAATTAGTCTCAAAACACGTAATAACCAGGTGCCTGCACATGATACGAGCGCACAGAACAGTCTCTTCATGAGGGAGCATTTCTGCTCTGCTAGCGCACACCAGTGGAAAACCAGTTGGGAACCGTCAGGGCCCTCTAAGGTATTCTAAAAATAATATTTAAAATGTCATCAGTTATAATTTTATTTTATCAATTTCTAATTTGACAATCAACATCTAAACAAAGAGCTTTTTGAGAAAATAAACCCTTCGAAACCTACCTATTCAGTTTGTGTTGGAATGTGAAGGATTAAAATGATTGTCGACCTCAAATTTGCTGCCTCTAAAGTTGCCGGGAAGAAGATGGTATGCTTTCAGCTCTGTAAATGGTGGCCAGATATACATATACAGAGTGCAGAGCAATAGTTTACAATGAGAGACTGATTTCAAATGACAGTCAAATGGAGCAATCAATCCTTACTCTAAATGGGTGGGCTTTACCGCTGCTGAGGAGGACCATAGTTATGGGGAAGATATTGTTATGAAGTTGTTAGCCACACTTTTTTTCAAGATTAACTTTTATTAAAAAGTTGTAGTACATAGGCAAAGAAAGACCGATACCAATGTTTAATTTGGTGCAGAAAACCAAGGCTTTTGAGAGGCATTTCAACTCTAGCAATTACACCTGAACTTCGTTTTCAAGTAATGCAATTCATTATTCACATTTACTGTAATTCTGCACAATAATATTTTTTCCAAAAAAGGCGTAACACAATCTAATAATATTGTACTGACTAAGTCCTAAACAAAGTCTAGTACTGGTTGCTAATATGGCGGATTAGTTTTAGACGTGCACCATGTGCGCTCGAACATAGCAAACGGAGAGTTCAATTTTACAATTATCTCGCACCATTTATTTACCTCCATATCATACAGCGGCAATAACTTTGACTCATGATACATGTAACCAAAACAACAAAACCAAATTGCTCACCACGAGGGCAAGGCACAAAGGCACAGTCGAAAACTGTTTGCTTCCCAAATCAGCAACACCTGTGTCTGGGTTTCCTCTAGGGTAAATAGCCTACCTGGGCTGACCCGAAGTCAGCTGAGCCACAAAGCACATACAGCCCCCTAGTGGCACAGGGCAAAATTACATGAAATAATACAAAATGAATATGGCTCATACACTCCAGCCCCTAATTGCGTCTGCAAGAGCAATTACACCAAATTCAAAAGAGCCATAAATACCGAAATATAGCCCGTATGAAATGCGAACCAATTACTCTTTAGCTTCATTAAGCAAGCATATTTTGGTTATGGGTCGTTCAATGATGTTTGTCTTGGTCTGCAAACGAACCACACGTACCAGACCTCTCTTGTCAGGGAAGGTTTCCAGGACTCTTCCTAGCATCCATGACCCATGTGGTGCTGTGGAGTCCGCAACCATGACCAGGTCTCCAGGAACAAAGCTCCTCTTCTCCTGGTTCCATTTTTGACGCTCCTGTAAAAGCGGTAAGTACTCGCGGATCCACCTCTTCCAAAAGAGATCCGAGATGTACTGGGTTTGTTTCCACCTTCTCCTTGCGTAAACATCCCTTTTATCGAACAGTCCTGGTGGGAGAACCTGTTTTCCTTTTTAGAGTAGCAGATGATTTGGCGTCAACGCCTCAAGGTCGTTGGGGTCCTCTGACAGCCTTGTGATGGGGCGATCGTTGAGCATAGCTTCAGCCTCGCAAAGCACGGTATGGAACCCTTCGTCATCCGAGGTTTGCTGACGGAGCACAGAGCACATCATCCGTATCATGTGCTCCCAAGCGCCACCATGATGTGACCCAGCTGGAGGGTTAAAGCTCCACTTTATTCCCTTCTTGGACAAGGTTCTTTCAATGCGGTCATGGTCCAAAGAGGCCAAGGCTTCTCGCAGCTCCCTTTCTGCACCCACAAAGTTGGTGCCATTGTCAGATCTGAAGTGTGAGATTTGTCCTCTTCGACAGATGAACCTTCGTAGTGCGTTGATGCACGAGTCTGTGTCAAGGGAATAGGCCACTTCCAGGTGCACGGCTCTGCTCGTCATGCAAGTGAATACTACTCCATATCTTTTCACAATGCTATGCCCTCTTTTCACGTAAACAGGCCCAAAGTAATCTACGCCAATGTTAGTGAACGGCGGTAGATCAGGAACCACTCTCTCTTTTGGCAGGTCTGCCATTTTTTGCTCACTGGTTTTTCCACCATGGAGCTTACAGATGAGGCATCTTGATATGATCTTCCTCACTGCAGTAGGTCCACTTGTGATCCAGTATTTTCTCCTTGTTGCGGACAGAACATGAGTTCTACCTCCATGTCCAAGCTGTAAATGGACATGACGGAGGATAAGGTCGGAGATGTGTTGGTCTTTTGACAAGATGAGAGGGTGTTTAATGTCCTCAGAGATTGCTGCCTTATTCAGCCGCCCCCCAACTCGTAGAAGTCTCCTTCTAGAACAGGATCCAATTTGAGGATGATGCTACTTCTCGGCACTTGTGGCTTGCCAGAAGTTAGTGCAGCAAATTCAGTGGGGAATCTCTCTTGCTGGCAAAACGCGATTATGGAGGTCTCAGCCTCCAAGAGATCTTCCAGCGTCACCTTCTGATTCCCAAGTGATGTTGAGAAAACTTGCATCTCTTTTTGCACATCCAACCTTGCTGCTCCAGTAGCACTGGTGTTTGCACGCTCCAACTCTTTTCTTTTCTCCCTCAGTTTAAGCAGAGTTCCTTTCAGCTTAATGAACCATGCAACCTTCAATCTTTGCCAATCAGAGAAATGGGTCATCAGTTGCGATGGTGTCAACAAGTATTGCATTGACCGTCAGACTTCTCTTTACTTCTGGGTCGTCGGCAGTGACACTTGTATCCACAGGAAATGTTGGCCACATTTCTTCAGGTTCCCGTAGGAATTAAGGGCCTTCCATCCATCTTTGCTTCACAAGATCTTCTGCCTTCACTCCGCATGAAGCATCGTCAGCAGGGTTCAGGGATGTGGGAACGTATCTCCACTGCTCAACTTCCGAGTTGTCGCTGATGGCGGTTTTCCTGTTTGCTACAAAGGTTTGAAATCTTCGGTCCTCATTCTTTATGTACTTAAGAACTGATGTGCTGTCAGTCCAAAAGCAAGTCTTCTTTAGTGGAAACTGGAGCTCTGATTGAAGCATCTTGTCCACTCGTACTGCGACAACAGCAGCGGTGAGCTCCAAACGGGGAATGGTGACAGGCTTCAGGGGGGCCACTCGGGCTTTGCCAAATAAGAAAGCAACATGAACCCTCTCATCCATGTTCTGCATCCTCAGGTAAGTAGCCGTACCATAGCCGTTCTCGCTCGCGTCGGTGAAGTGATGCAATTGGGCGCAGACAGTCCTCCCAAATCCTTCAGGCTTCACACATCTGTGGATCTTGAAATATGCCACCTTCTCAAGATCTGTCAGCCATTTGTTCCACTTCTGCTGGGAAGCTGGAGGTATTGGATCGTCCCAATCACACTTCGTCCTGCATAACTCCTGCAACAGCAGCTTGGCGGGGAGTATTAGAGGTGCCAGGAATCCCAATGGATCGTAGACGGAACTGATGATGGATAGCATGCCTCGCTTGGTTGCCGGCTTCTTCTTGACTTTCAGCTTGAATTTGAAAGTGTCCGTCTCGATACACCACTGCAAACCCAAAGCTCTGTCCAATGGCAGCTTATCCCTGTCCAGATCAAGCTCATGTAGGTTCTTAGACTTGAGATCCTCTGGGAGGCTTTGAAGCACTTCTCGACTGTTACTGGTCCATTGAGTGAGGGTGAACCCTCCTCTGCCACAAATGGTTATAAGGTTCTTAACCATGGTGACTGCATCCTCTTCAGAGGGCAGACTCTTCAGTAGGTCATCCATATATATGTTTTGGTTGACAGATTCAATCACTTCTGTTGGAAAGTTGGCCTGATTGTCTTCAGTGGTCTTTCTAAGAGCAAGGCAGGCAACACTGGGTGATGAAACCGCTCCAAATAAATGGACAGTCATGCAATGCTCTACAAGATCTTGCTCCAAGTTACCTTGTGGAAACCATAAGAATCTTAAGTAGTCCCGGTGTTCCTCTGCCATCTTAACCTGGTGGAACATAGCCTTTATGTCTGCCATTATGGCCACTTGTTCCTGTCTGAACTTCATAAGAACTCTAACTAACGAGCTGGTGAGGTTTGGTCCTTGCAAGAGCTGACTGTTGAGCGAGACCCCTTTGTACTCTGCTCCACAGTCAAACACCACTCGTAGCTTTCCTTTCCGTGGATGGTACAGGCCGTTGTGCGGGATATACCAAACCTTCCCTGTTGGCATTTCCAACTGATGCTGCGGCACTTCTTCGGCATAGCCATTGCTAATGACATCAGCAAGAAAGCTGCTGTACTCATGAAAGCTTGCGTCTTTCTGAAGTTTCCTTTTCAGACCACGAACACGTTGCATGGCAACACCAAGGTTGTTAGGCATCGAAACATCTTTCCCTTTGAAAGGCATTTGAAACGTGTAGTGTCCGTTCTGAAGCTGTGCAGAGCTTTCCATTATCTCCACAAACTTCTTTTCTTCCCTTGACATTTCTTCCTGTTCTGCAGAAGCTCGCTCATTGAAATCGTAGTTGTACTGGCTGGTTAACAGTTCTTCAATTCTATCAATGGCAATTCTGTTGGCATAAACTGAAGAACTTCCACAGTCGCTACTGTAACGGACCATTTATTACCCACCCCAGTAGGGTTCTGATCGCGTAAGGTCCATCTTCACCTTCACGACTGTTAATCACCTCCCAAGGCTCCATCAACTTTGAGTTTGTTGATCAAGCGTTTGTGCCAATTAACAGGTCAACATCAGTGTTTATATGGGGAATCTTTACGTCCTCTAAATAAGGCCATTTTCTCAGCTCCCTTTCGCTGATTATGCCTGCTGTAGAGACAGGTATCTCTTTTTGGGTACACATTTTGGGAAGTTGATAGAAGCACTCACCAGAAAGTCCTGAAATCTCCAGACTGTCAACAACGGAGCTTTCTACTGCGTTATTATGGCCCAAGGTGCGGATATGAATCTTGAATTTGCGTCCTTCCATGTTCAACTTGTCAATGAGCTTCCTGGTGCAGAAAGTTCCTGTACTCCCTCGGTCCAGAAAGGCATAGGTTTCAATAACCTTGTTTCCCTTTGAGCACTTCACCTTAACCCTTATGTTGTCCTTCGGGTCACTGTGACCCTGGAAAGTATTCAATGGTATTTCTCCACTACCGCAGCACTGACCTTCGGGTCACTGTGACCCACACGTTGTTCCACGGTATTTCTCTACTTCAGCAGCTCTGTCCTTCGGGTCTCTCTGACCTGCACGTTATTCACTGGTATTTATCCACTCTGGCCTTCGGGTCACTGTGACCCATACGTTGTTCCATGGTATTTCTCTCTGCTACCGCGGCTCTGGCATTCGGGTCTCTGTGACCCATACGTTGTTCCATGGTATTTCTCTCTGCTACCGTGGCTCTGGCCTTCGGGTCTCTGTGACCCATACGTTGTTCCATGGTATTTCTCTCTGCTACTGCGGCTCTGGCCTTCGGGTCTCTGTGACCCATACGTTACTCCGTGGTATTTCTCTCTGCTACCGCGGTTCTGGCCTTCGGGTCTCTCTGACCCGCACGTTATTCAATGGTATTTCTCCACTACCGCGGCTCTGGCCTTCGGGTCACTGTGACCCTGGCCAGTATTCAGTGGTATTTCTCCATGGCCGTGGCTCTGGCCTTCGGGTCTCTCTGACCCATACGTTGTTCCATGGTATTTCTCTACTGTCGCGTCTCTGGCCTTCGGGTCTCTCTGACCCATACGTTATCCCTTATCCCACATGTTGTCCTTCGGGTCACTGTGACCCTGGCCAGTATTCAATAGTATTTCTCCACTACCGCAGCACTGGCCTTCGGGTCACTGTGACCCACATGTTGTTCCACGGTATTTCTCTACTTCAGCAGCTCTGTCCTTCGGGTCTCTCTGACCCGCACATTATTCAATAGTATTTCTCCACTACCGCAGCTCTGGCCTTCGGGTCTCTCTGACCCATACATTGTTCCATGGTATTTATTCTGCTACCGCAGCACTGGCCTCCGGGTCACTGTGACCCATACGTTATGCCGTGGTATTTCTCCACCACCACAGCTCTGGCCTTTGGGTCTCTCTGACCCATACGTTATCCCTTATCCCTTATGTTGTCCTTCGGGTCACTGTGACCCTGGCCAGTATTCAATGGTATTTCTCCACTACTGCAGCACTGGCCTTCGGGTCACTGTGACCCACACGTTATTCCGTGGTATTTCTCCACCACCGCAGCTCTGGCCTTTGGGTCACTGTGACCCGCGCGTTACTCCGTGGTATTTCTCTACCACCGCAGCTCTGGCCTTCGGGTCACTGTGACCCGCGCATTACTCCATGGTATTTCTCCACCACCGCAGCTCTGGCCTTCGGGTCACTGTGACCCGCACGTTATTCCGTGGTATTTCTCCACTACCGCTGCTCTGGCCTTCGGGTCACTGTGACCCGCACGTTATTCCGTGGTATTTCTCCACTACCGCAGCTCTGGCCTTCGGGTCACTGTGACCCGTGCATTACTCCGTGGTATTTCTCCACTTGAGCAGCTCTGGCCTTTGGGTCACTGTGACCGAGCAGGGAAGCTGCCGCTGGAGAGCGCAGCGAGGTCGACGACGATGACGACGACGACGAAGACGACGTGGAACCGACCGTGCCCCAAGTGGCCAGCAGGAGGAAGAGGTGTCAGCTCTGTCCAAAGACAAAGGACCGCAAGACATACACCGTGTGCGGGGCCTGCAAGAGATACATCTGCGGGAGATGCACGCGGCTCTACTGTGCAGACTGCGCGAGCCAGTAGCCTCTTGGCTATTGTGTGGCGGCGGTTTGAGCTTCGACTTTACGCTGCGCAAAAAAAAAAATCAAAAAAAAATCACAGCGACGTCGACTTTCAACTGCAATAAGGGGTCCCCGGGGACCCCGAGGGACGAGGCCGCCACGAGGGCAGTAGCGAGACAAAAATGCAATTGAATAGGCGAGGGTCCCGGAGACCCCAAGGGCCAGGCCGCGGTAGTTGACGTGGGAATGAATTCAAATAGTAGACGAGGGTCCCTGGGGACCCCGAGAGACGAGGCGAGCGTGTGACGTGGAATACAATAAGTGACCCTCACTTATTGTATTCCACGTCACACGCTCGCCTCGTCCCGGGACCCCGAAGGACAAGGCCACCACGAGGCTGGTAGAAAATGCGTGGAGTCAAAAGAAGCCAGGGTCCCCGGGACCCCGAAGGACGAGGCCGCGAGGCTGGTAGAAAGTCGACGTGACACGAAGGACATCACAAGGGTTAACAGGCAAAATGGGAAGAATTCCATTGCAGTGGCCAGCCCCTGTAAGACTACAAGCGGAGGATGTTGTACAGCTGTCAGAAGTATTTGACTGCTCAGTATTCTTCTGTTCACCATCCTTCTCTTATCCTTCTGAGTAACCCTTTCCTTCTCTCCTATGTGCAAAACACTGGGGTGCGTTCGGTTGCACTTGTTGCAAGTGATGCGCCTGTCGCAATTCTTGCTCAAGTGTCCTGTGCACAAGCAACTGAAACACAGACCTTTCTCCTTTTGATAGTCCAGTTTCTCCCTGTGTGTCTTTCTTCCCAGTATAAAACATTGTTTCAAAACGTGATTACCAGCAGCACAATATAGGCAGGAAATAGAATCAGTCTTGGTAAAGGATGTAACTTTGTTCTGAGCCTTTTCCTTCTTGTTACCATCTGGTTTGCTGCATCCATCCTCATTCTTGTGAGCGTCTGCTTTGCATCCATCCTCAATGAACACCTGTGTTGCAAAGCTGTTTCTTCTCAGCTGTGGTTTCAGCTGTGACTTGCTTACTTTTATAGCTCATTTGATAACAGGAGAAGTGTCCTGTATGTCACCAAAGACTGGATCTGAAATTATTCTGACCTGGTGCTCGATGCTCAATGTCTGAGAATTGTGCCCTTTGACCAGTTTTCTCAAGTATCTCACATGCCTTTGCTCTCCACTTGTCTTTGAGTTTATACGGAAGCTTTTGACTCAGAATCTTATGTTTTCTGGCATGTTAAGTTCCTCCGAGTACTGAAGATCATCCATAGCGTTGGAACACTCACGGAGGAAAAGTCCATAAGCTTTAAGCGCTTTGGGGTCCTCAGCTTTGATACTTGGCCATCCTGTGACCTTCTCCATGTAGGCCGCTGTTATCGTAAACTCATTTCCAAAGTGATCCTTGAGCAATTTCTTGGCAACAGCAAATTCCTTCTCTGCAGTCATATGAAGGCAGCTGCGCACGATATCCCTTGGCTGCCCCCTAGTAAATTGCTCAAGATAGTACAGTCTCCTTTACAGCTGGTCTTTGCTTCCAAGCAGTGTTCAAACGCCTTCATAAATGTGTTGAACCTTAAAGGATCTCCATCATAAATTGGAATTTCTCAGCGCGGCAGCAGTTGTTACTTTTGCATTTGAACAAGGAGAGCTGTCATGTCATTCTGTTGTTGCAGCAGATTGTAGAGACCTGCTGTCTGATTTTGGCCTTGCAGGGGTTGAAACACTTGTTGGCCTAGAGTGGTTTGAAAGCTTTGACTGAAGGTTGTCTTTGATTGTAACTGAGGGGGTTGAGAGCCTTGAATGACAGTTGGCTTTGGCATGATAGTTGGCGTGGCTAATGGTGAAGCATTGCTTTGCAGTGGTAGAGATGCATGTCGCTGTGAGGGCATAGACACAAATATTGAGGCCTGTGGATTGAGAGAGGTGAGCGAGAGCTTAGATCTAGCCCCTTTCCTGATGTAGGAAGCCATTCCATCAGATTGCCTTGAATGAACGCTGCTACTGACCAGTAGCACTGCTAGCTTAGCAGAAGTGGCAGCTACCTCAGTGTCCAGCTCAAGCTGCTCCCTTTTTCTCCTCAAGATGAGCTCCTGCTCCTCCAATGCATGCTTATCCTTTAAAGCAGCGGCTCGAGCCAAAAGCGCGGCCTGTTCGCCTTCACCCTGCGTCTGGCTGAAGAAGTGGAAGATCTGCTACTGGCTCCGCTACTTGAGCCCTGGTGCCTTGACTGCACATTTGAAATGCTGTCTTGAGGTTGAATCTGATCCTCCTCTTCCTCCTCCTTTCCACCAGCAGCTCCATTGGCATCAACCTCATTTCCAGCAGTGAAGTCAACAGTTTGAGGACCATCCCTTTCATGTTCCTTTAAAGTGTTGTCAGCAACCGTGTGTGTTTCTGTTGGTTCAATTACATTTTCACTTTGGACAGTTAGAGTTTGCTCGGTTTGAGTTTGACCTGACAAATCATCATCATGATCATCATCCACTTTGATAGCTGGACAAACTTTAGTGTCATACAACCACTGATTTGTACCCATAATAAACTCATTGGTATTCAACATTTTAGCTTGGTACCATATGTCATGTTTGTTTGCTTCATCAGCAGGCAATAAACTCAATAAAGATGCATGCCCCTGCTGTATTTGGTCACACAACACATTGAACATGTGCCCGCAAAATGTTTGTGTTGCGCAACAACTCGTCTAGACGCGCAAATTTATTTTTAGACGGTTTGCGAGTTTGCTACCAATGTATTGGGTTTACGCGAATGTGTGCACACAAATTACCATGCCCATTCACAATATCAGCGCTGATCACCACATACCCCAATCGAGCGTTGGCCGGCTTTGATGAATGGTGTCCCGGTGAGATGATGCTGGTATTCCGGTGGCCCTGTACCTCGCTCCGGTGCAGCTCCAATCAGCAATTGGCAACTCCAAACATTTGCCCACTTCACCTCCGTCGTTTCCAAACGAACACCGTTAAATCCACTATGTAACAGGTTCGCGTCCTCTCGATGAACGATTATCCAAATTGAAGCAGTTTTCGACCTAAATGTACTGACTAAGTCCTAAACAAAGTCTAGTACTGGTTGCTAATACGGCGGATTAGTTTTAGACGTGAGCCCAGTGCGCTCGAACATAGCAAACGGAGAGTTCAATGTTACAATTACCTTGCACCGTTTATTTACCTCCATGTCATAGAGCGGCAATAACTTTGACTCATAATACATGTAACCAAAACAACAAAACCAAATTGCTCACCACGAGGGCAAGGCACAGAGGCACAGTCGAAAACTGCTTGCTTCCCAAATCAGCAACACCTGTGTCTGGGTTTCCTCTAGGGTAAATAACCTACCTGGGCTGACCCGAAGTCAGCTGAGCCACAAAGCACATACAGACCCCTAGTGGCACAGGGCAAAATTACATGAAATAATACAAAATGAATATGGCTCATACAAATATTAATATTGCTTGTTTTTGGTGGTGGGTTCCAAAATTCCGTGATTGCTGTTCACTGTCCATGCTTCTGAAGTGTCTGTTGCTAATGGTTTCTTGGCTTTGTACATGCCTTATGATGTGTTGGCTTACATGGAAGTTTAACCCATTGTCACCATATTCCGCTAAAGTGTGCACACGCAGCATGTTTTTCAGCATGTGTGATAATAAGGCTATTTGTTAGAAGGATTTGTATTTCGCCACTGTCATCAGCTGTTTTTTGTTTTGGTGATAACTCTCACTCTCCGTGCTGTTTGCTCATAATATTGCTACGTCTGGACTAGCGTCTTAGATTTTGTTTCAGAGAGGAATTGTCATAACTAACTTTTGCAATACTATGAGAGGGCACAATAAGGTAAGCTGGTAGTTTGCTTTTTTCTTTTTACATTTGCTTTTCTTTTCTTACATTTGGTCTTCATTTTCTCATAGCAATTGTTTACTACATGAATCATACTGTATATGCCACAATTTACTTGTGTTAAGGGCATTCTAGAGGTGGCTTTTCCTCACTTTACCTATTTTTCTCTGACATGTTCTTCTTGATGATTCTGCCGTTAAAAAAAGGGGGTCATAGACAGGCTGACGCTGGGGTGTTGAAAGTGACCAATCCAAGGAGCTGAGACATCATCTACTGTTTATTCCTTCCCCGCCTAAAGTCTCAAAGTCAACTTCACAATCAAGTGAGTGTTGAGCAGTTGCAAGCAGTGAACACATAGGGAAGCCCTGTGCTTGTGGGACCACGATGCTCCATCGTGAGGATGCTTTTCAGCTAGTGGAAACTGTTCTGTGCACTTGTATCACGTGCATTTGCCTGTTTTTTTATGTGCATGTGTATTAAGACTAATTAAACACCAAAGTGAATCTACATGTCACAATGTTACACGGCACACGTATACATGCTGATATTCTAGAAGACTGTATTTGAAAGTCATGTAGTTCATGTTTTTACTGTAAGTGACTTGTACTTATTTTTTTTAATGTAAATCCAATCTGTTTGATTATGGGAAATGTAATTAATGCTCTTGACTGTAACACCCAACATATTTCAGTTTGAAGAAGAAGAAAGAATGTCTTTAATCACAATTTCTTCATTCTTCTGGAGGATGACATTTTCGCAGGTAGCACGTTGGAGCCGAGCAGTAGAGAGGCTAACACTGAATGTAATGAGTCTTTCCCAGACATGAGGAGGATGGCCTCTAGTTAACAATATTTTGTGTTAATTAAAATGTTAATTAGACTGTCCCCGTAGCCAGACCCAGAGTCGAAGTGCTCTTTTTTCAGGTCATTCAATCTAACCTCCCTTGGACACTACAAATGTCATGAAACAGCAGGGAAGCATCTTTGAAGTCTTATCTGAGATTTGAGATGCAGCAGTTAAACAGAAACAGAAAATGTACAGCTTTCTATAATTAAGGGAAACAGGGACATTTTTTAGATAATTGACTCTCCTTCCTCACCGCAAAGTAATGTAAAGTAATTGTGATGAATAAACTAAGTGAAAATAGGAACGTACAGTAGTAAATGTACATGCATAATGAGGGTAATACATACATATATATATATATATATATATATATATATATATATATATATATATATATATATATACACAGATGTGTAAACAGGAAAGTAGTAAATTTATATGCATAATGAGATACCTATATATACTGACGTAAACATGAATGTGCTATATGCATAATCATAAGTATAGATATATATGTACAGAGGTGATATGCATATGATAGGTCATATGCAACTAAAATGACTAAACAAGCATCTTTGCAGGAAGTCAAGTGACACATGGAGTTGCACAGGGACTCGTCAGGGTGTGTACCTTGATTAAAGTGATATTACACCGCTGGAATATATCTTTATAATATTTTCTTTGGGTCACTTATGTAGTATAAATGTGAGAAAAAAAATTGAAATTGGTGCCTTCTAGGCCGAGAAAAGCCAGGAAATGTGTTTTTGGCTCATGTGGATGAAAGACACCAAATCCCAGAATGCACTTGCTTCGCTGCTCTGAGTCCACTCCCAAGCCACGCCTACCGTTTACAGTTGACTCAATTCAACTGTGTTTTATTGTCATTTCAACCATATACACGAAACAACGTTTCACCGTGGCTCAAGTGGTTACACAATTCAAATATATAAAAACGACATTATATAAAACGACATACGAAACACATTATATGCTCCGTAAAGTTCAGCTTACACATACTAGCACTAGCGCTTGGTAGGCTGTAAACAGAGTATAAACACAGCCGTAAATTTGCGTGGAATGTAGAATGGTCTCATCTAATAGTCACAAACTCTACCAGCAGTTAGCAGTTAGTTGGTTACAAGCACCCCATTTCTGAAACAGTACGTGTAAAAAAAGCCCACCTCCACTAGCTAGTCTTACCCGGTGACAGAGCAGCACTGTTGTTCAGCTATGTTTCCACAACACTAAAAACACAGCAGTCTCTCTGAACTTGCGTTGGGAGTTTCGTTGAAGTTGGATGTAGTCCAGTTTGTTGTCCAAAGAGACACTTGCAAGCAGGATTGATGGGACAGGTGGCCGGCTAGCGTTGGCTTTCCACCTAGCTCCTGCGTATGAGCTAGGAGTATGAGCTAGGGACATCCTCTGCGTTTCACCGCTGAGGATACCCCCTTACCGGTTAGCGTCATCGAGCAACACCGCACGCTGATGTGTGAAGCCTGTCAAGTATTCCGGCTAGCGGCACCACAGGCTGAGGTGCTGGTCTCCGTAGCAGGTGAAGCCTGGCACAGGTGGCTGGCTGGCGTTAGCTTTCCACCTAGCTCCAACTCTAACTACCCTCGTCCCGCTTTCCGCACACCGCTGAGGATGTCCCCCTACTGGCTAGCGGCATCGAGCAACACCGCAGGCTGATGTGCTGGTCTCCGTAGCAGGCGAAGCCTGTCAAGTATTCCGGCTAGCGGCACCGCAGGCTGAGGTGCTGGTCTCCGTAGCAGGTGAAGCCTGGCACAGGTGGCTGACTGGCGTTAGCTTTCCACCTAGCTCCAACTCCACTTACCAGCTAGCAATGTATCCCGGTGGTACATGTGTGCGGTAGTTTGAATGCACATAATTGTTGTTCTAAAATTTCCTTTGGGATGAATAAATCTGTTTCTGCTGAGAAGAAGCGATGATTCAAGATGGCTGACACTCATTTTTACCTCGGCAATCTCCGGAAAAAGCCGAAAGTCCAACCCCTTATGGGCCATGCGGAAGTAACTGGCTGTAGTCCTTTGTGTATACCGATGATGTAAAACGACGATTTTTGCGTCATCGGTATAACTTTTTCCAGACCCACAATACAGAGATCTCTCAGGGGGACATGAGGGAGGGAAGCATGATCATTCAAAAATACTACTGTGTTTCTGCTGATACAAAGCTTAATGCTAAATCGGTGAAGTATCCCTTTAAGTGCTTTGAGTTAGCTAAACACCATAATCATGCTGGAGTTGCTTGTTCAGTGACGTCACCATATCCCCATAGGTAGTGAACTAAATGCTACCATAACCGATGGTCATGGCCCAAACTATCAAAAATAATACTCATTAACAACTTTTCCTCATGATATTAATAGAAAACGTAATCCGGTCAGCATGACATTTTCTTCACACATTTGCTCTAGCAAATTAGTTGTATATAAATGTTATTTCTAGGAGACAGGGTTTTCAGATTATATTTCATACTAACTAGTCCATTTTTAGCATACCCCGGCCTTACTCACCTTTAAAGGATAGTTCCACAATGTTTCCAAGTCTGTCTTAAAACTGTCTTAGGTTGCTTTCACACCTACCTCGTTTGGTCCATTTAAAACAAACCCTGGAGCGTTTGGTCGGATAGTCCGGTTTGTTTGGGCTGGTGTGAAAGCTTATCCGAACTCTGGTGCGGATAAAACAAACAAACTCTGGCTCGCTTAAAAACAGGGGTCTCGGTTCTCTTACAAGTGAACTAGAGTTTGGATCACTTTAGGTGAGAATGCGATCAGACCCAAATACAGGAAGTGAAACAAAAACAGAGCATTTACTAGCCTGTAATTTCAACCTTCCACACAATTTACAGACTTATATATGATTTAAGGGACGATAACTTTCAGATCCATAAGCTGTTCTGAGCACACACCGCTGGTCATCTGTGTGACATCATCATCTCTCGCTCTCCTTCACTCGCTGTCTGTCAACTGCTCATTGTTCGCCTTCTTCTAAAATATTTGAAACACTAAAGCAGAACTAGAAAACCCGGCGTGTTATAAATTTGGTGCTGCTCTGTTATTTTTGAGACCAGAAGTGTCGGCAAGTTTTGGATATTCTGTCCAGTAAACAAGGGACGTCTCAATGGCATGACATGTGTTTACAGTGTTTAGTGCGTTTGACAAAGTGTGAAAGCAAACCGAAACAAATGAAAAAGGCAACAATATTGCAACTTCACCCACCAAATTGCAATGAGTCCACCGATCTATAGGTTTGAAGGCGCCCTTAGTTACGTTTTAGAACGGAATTCCCTCAAACATGTTGTTATCTTTCACTGCAGCTTAGAATAGTTCACTTTCCAGGAAAACACAAAGAGGGAATTCTGTGCTAACCCTTGTGTTGTGTTCCCTTCAACCTTGAAAAAAACACTTTTTTTCAGTTTGTTTTTGCTTTTTCCAACGTTTTAAATTTTAAAATTTTTCTTCTACACCTTTTCAGCGCTTATTTCTACGTCCCATATTTTCTGATATAAAACAAAAATTTAAAACGGGTCAATGTGACCCAAAGTCAACACAAGGGCTAAGAAGGGTGTAACTTTGGAAGATATCCATTTCACTTGACTAAATCAGACCTATTAGGTGTCATATATACCTCACATACAATTAATACAGTTTTGCACTGAACTGTGAATTTTGTCTCTCATCACTTCATTGAAAGCACATTAGGAAGTATGGTGCTAAAACAGTCTCATAAGTATTTGCAACTTGTAAAACACAATGCACAAATGAATGCAGAGTGATTTGTATCCATAAATCTGTGTTGTATCTCTGCCTCTAATTTGTGACTTGTGAAACACAATGCAGAAATGAATGCAGAGCGATTTGCATCCGTAAATGTGTATCTGTGTCCGTGCGTCTAATTTGTAACTCGCATTTCATCATTTGTACATGAACTTAGTATTTTTCAATGTGGATATATTTGTAACTCTCCCTCTATTTGTGTGGGTACTTTTGACACTGTTTTTCCGCGCCATTGTTGTCACAAAACAATTTGTGTCTCAAGTGACGATCCCAGCACTCTCCAGTAGATGGCGGTAATGCAACACTTATGGATGCTTACCGCTGTTAAACTACATAAAGAGGCCTTGTCAAATTTTTCAGAGACGGTTGGCAGAAACTACTTGACGTTCCTCCGGGTACGTTGATATTATTAGGACTTTGTCTTCAAATAAATTACATTTATGTTTTCCTCATCATTGTTGCAGTGCATTTATAATTAGCTTTATGTTGTTATAGCTGCAGTTTGCTAAATTTTGGAGCGTGCTAACGTTCACCTTCTTGTACAGCTTGAACAACGATGCTAGCGAGATAGTGAATATATTTGGTATCATATGAAACTGGACGATCTAAGGAATCCACTGATACCAACCATGTCATGCTTGTCCATAACAGGGATATATAAAATAAGGTTCCAAAGTTATGCCATTTTCAAAGGAGTCTCTCTCACCTCAAAATATCAGAATAAAAATGGATTTATCATGTTTTACACTGTAGCTGTTGCCATAACTACAGATTTCAGATGATGTTACAAGTTAAACTATAAAGAATACATAATTTAACATTTTCAACCATGTTTATTAGTACAGTTATTGCCACGCACCAGGTTAAATACATGTTCTCCTGTAAGACAAAACGTATGTGCAGTTGTACACTCTGATAAAAAATGATAGTTTAATCACAGAATCTGCCATGTTTTACAGATCTGACTGATCAGATGCTGTCCTGAACACCTGTTTGATGAGGTTTACCTGGAACCACAAGCCTCTCCTCACAGTATGAAAGTATTGTGGGACAGATGCTATACTTCTGCCAAGCGATGGTCTGAAGACAACACAGCAGCATCAGAAAATATTCAGTATCCACAGGATGACTTCTGTGACTTGAGAAGCCTACATTACCAGCTGACACATCTTCAGTAGAAAAGAAACCCTTTAGACTGGTGGAGGACATGATCTGGACAGTTGACATCTGCTACTCTGTGCATTATGTATACACACTTTATTATTTTACTTTATTTCCATTTCATTGAATATGAATAAAGTTCTTTATTTTCAAGCAGGATTTGGTCATTTTTAAGTTTAGTAGTAAGGCTCCTTAAAGTGATGGTTCGGAGTAATTTCACCCTAGGCTGCTTTGCACCTTTACCTCGAGCCAAACAAGCCCCCATAAGCTTTTTTTCCTTGTTATAACGTTGGTCGAGTTAGCGTTATCAGCTGGTTAGCTTAGTGCAGGCTCTAATGGATCCACATTTGTAGCTCGTAAATTACCCCACTAATAATGCCGGAATGATAGCTGCGGTAGGAGCCGAGAGGAAAAATGTAACAATTAAAAACGTTGGAAAAAGCAAAAACAAACTGTGAAAAAAAGGCTTCAAAAACGCCTTAGGCGTAAGCAACACAAAACATTTGTTTAACAGTTAAACTTTATTGTTTTGACAGATGACAATATGAATAAAACGAAAGTATTCTTGAAAGGGTAGTACATCTAATCTGCAGCTTGGAAATCATTTCACAGCATAAAATGACAATAACAGACGAATAAAAACTTCAAGTGAAAATCTTACTTTGTGAAACAAGAATCCGTTTCACACAGCCTGATCAATGTCTATGGACACAGCACAGTCCTCACAGTAGTTGTTGATACTTTAGTTACTGAGCAGTTGAGAAGTATGACACCTGTTGAGCAATAACTTCCTCCTGATGGCTTCTCATACTTTGAGGAGAGTCTGATGGGTCCAAGTACACCTCAGCAGTGGTCAGTCTGATCTGTAAAACACGGCAGATTCAGTGTTAGATTAAACTAGGCTATAATTTTTTATCACGGTGTAAAACTGCACATACATTTAGTTTTGAATAAAGGAGCGGCATGTATTTAACCCGGTACGTGGCCATTACTGTACTAATAAACATGGTTGCTATATGTCGAGCAAATGTTACATTTAAATGCTTCATAGTTTAACGTGCAACATCATCGATTGATTCCTTATTTCATCTAGTTTCATATGAGACCAAATATATTCACTAGCTTTACAACTGGGCCCACTAACAGTTTAAGTAGCGCTTAATAATATTTCAGACTGCCAATTCCATACAAAGACCAGGGCTGACTTTAAAGAGCTAAGTTAGCATTGCTGTTCAAGCTGTACAAGAAGGTGAACAATAGCATGCACCAAAATGTAGCAAACTGCCGCTATAACAACATGAAGCAAATTGTAAATGCACTGCAACAATGATGGTGAAAACATAAATGTAATTTATTTGATGACAAAGTCCTAATAATATCAACGTACCCGGAGGAACGTCAAGTAGTTTCTGCCAACCGTCTCTGAAAAATTTGACAAGGCTTCTTCATGTAGTTTAATAGCGGTTGGCATCCATAAGTGTTGCATTACCCCCATCTACTGGAGAGTGCTGGGATCGTCACTTGAGACACAAATTGTTTTGTGACAACAATGGCGTGGCAAAACAGTGTCAAAAGTACCCACACAAATAGAAGGAGATTTACACATATATTCACGTTAAAAAATACTAAGTTAATTTACAAACGATGAAATACGAGTTACAAATTAGATACACAAATTTACGAATACAAATCACTCTGTATTCATTTGTGAATTGTGTTTTACTTATGAGACTGTTTTAGCATAAGAAGGGATCTGTTAATAGCCTATGTACAGGGAGAATGATTACAGCAGGCAAAACCTGTTTCGCTGTTCATATTGGCACTTGACAGTTGTTTTTAGACAGACTTGAACAATTGTGAACCTATCTATCCTTTATCCTATCCTCTTTACAGATACACTCGTCATTTCTAAAACTAAAAGGTTGTGAAAAGAAGCCATTCACTGTTTAAAATATAGAATATGTGAAGGTCAAGTTTGTACACGTAGATCTGATCTACCATTACAATTTTACATATTTTGTACTGTTTAGAAGTCAATACATAAGACAAAAACACCAAACATATTAACAAACATTTAAATATGGCCCATGCTGGGAAACTGAATGGATATCAAATTTAAAAAATGGACAAAAACTTAAATCACGCTGAAATTATCCTTAATTAGGTTCCCACAGTATCAACTTTATGTTTTGCTAAATAACCAGCCTGCTTCATGTCCCTGGCAATATCAACATGCATTTAAACACAGTCAATTATAATTAGATGCACACTCACACAGATATGAAACCAAATACTCATTCATTTACTGGATGTGCTGAAACAGTTTTATCATTGAAACCATTGCATTACAGTCATGTGCAGTTTGCTAATATTTGTCGCAGATGATGTTATGTGCAGTATTTTAAAGCGGGACTCAAAATTTTCAGTTAACTGTGACAGGCGTATGGCTAAATACCTTCATAATAAACACTATAGCTCAGCCTCTGCACAGGGACAGAAACATATTACTGTCCTTTGCAGATGGAGCCATTCAGCCTCTCCTCCATCCTGACATCTATTACAATACCAGCAATGGAAGTTTCTCCCAATATCAGCTTTTCTATCTTTGAAATGAAGTCAATGATTAAAAGGAGTAAAGAGGGGAGCAATAGGCCCTATTTGAGGTGACAGGCAGCAAGTAAGTGAGCGGGAGTTCTTCAAGTAGCTATTTGCAGCGTGGCCACAAAATGACGGCATCAATTATTTCTAAGCAGCTTGTGTGCAGAGGCAGGTGAAAAATGAACCCTACTCACACTGTTGAGTAGGGTTGTAATTAAGTATCACAAACAAAGTAAGAAATTGTGAATAGCTCTCACATGCATTACTAGAACAATCTGTAAAGGCTGCTTCTTATCTGTGTACAGTTTATAATACTCACAGCCGTCATTTCCACTTGAAAATATTCTATTTTTGTGTCTTTTCGAATCCACTCTATACAGTGGAATCGCCATATTGTAAATGTTTAAAAAAGGCAAAAGTGTTTCTATCTGTTCTGACTGGCCACACAAGGCGGGGTAGAAAATTAGCCTACTGATGTCAAAATGAAGATTTGTGAAGCATTTCTTTATTTTCTGAGCCCAATAGATGGCTCTGTTTGTTCAACAAAGGGTTGAAAGCACACTGAATTGCCATTCCTTGAGCCTTTTTCTTTAAACCAAGAGTGGCATCTATAGTTGGGTCTTCAAATACAACTAATGGTTGAGGCATGGTAAAGGAATGGCAATCCAGTGCGCTTTCAACCCTTTGTTGAACAGAGAGTGACATCTATTGGGCTCAGAAAATAAAGGAAATGGTAAAGAATATGCTTCACGAAGCTTAATTTGGACATCACTAATGATGTTTCACTAGAATACTGATGCAGATGCATTCAAATGCATTAAATACTCAAAATGCCCTATCAAAAGACAGAACAGTGAAATATACAACCATTGTTTTATGAACACAAGCTACAACTCCCTTCATCCTGTTTGGTACAAAACAATAGATGTCTATTTTTCTTTAATACTAATATTGAGCAGGCCTTTGTGTGGTAAGGCTTCTCTATATCTGAGGTCACTGAGATTTCTGTCACAGTCTTTTCGCACCCCAACCTTCCTTGTGGTTCCTGAAAATCCCATCTTTGCTACAGAATTATCTGACCGTCACAAATTGTTTAATTTACATCCAGTGGAAAACATAATCAACCTCCGATAAAAAGTCTCCTCCCTGAAATGCATATGCAAAATAAAATGATGCAAACTTTAACTGCAACCTAGAGTAGTCTCATATTGCCAGACCTATCTCCACAGCACTGTGGAGTAAGGTCTGGCCACACCACAGATACATTCCAAGATAGGAGAAAAAAAACGCTCCGGGTTGTTCTTATTTCTTTAAACCAATCACAATTGTCTTGAGCAGCGTAGCAATCCTGCCAATCCGTCCCAAAATGTCCCAGTTGGAGAGTAAATGCCCTAAACATAATCTTTGCAAATCTTTATCCGCTAATCTCTCTGCCCAAGTAGCAGTGCTTCGCCTTCTGAGAATATAGTTCCCAGTTTGTATACTGTTAGAAGATGGCTGTGTCTCATGTGACCTTGTTATTTGTACAAGCTGTGACTATACAAATCACAACATGTAAATAGGAAAATATTGGCATTATTTTGTCACTTATTTGGAGCAGTAGGCTAGATGGAGCCGGTTACCTCCAGGATCTGGGCTAAGCTAGGCTAGCGGTCGGTGTGTCAGACAGAGTTACAAAACGCACAGAGATGAGAAGGGTATGTATGGACTTATCTAACTCTGAACTCTAAGCTAAAGTCCCAATAAGTCGGCGTGTTCCTTTAAATGGTAGAGGTTTTAAACACGTCTGTAACGTTGTGAAACGGTTGCATTTTTGTTATGCACAAAAACCACTTAATAAGGACGTTTGGACAGTGGCCGTCAGCGTCTGATGCAACGTAAAAGGCGTCCTTCGGCGTACTTGTGCAACGCACCGGGAAGAGCAGCAGTTAGACAGGATTTAGTGAGTAGTATTTAAGGCGAATTTCCATGCTGGGAGGGTGGATGGGTCAAACACAGGACTTTCACCCAGGAGAGCGGGGTTCGCGTCTGGTTTGTCACGCTTGCTATAGTCGTTTTTTTCTTTCCTCCCGCGTGTCACAGAACTGTACGGCCACCCACAACCCTTTCTTAAACCCAACCATTCTGTTCTTCCCGCGTGTGTCACGGAACCGTACGCCCACTCATGACCACCCACGACCCTTTCCTAAACCCAACCGTCCCGTAGTTCCCGTATGTCACGGAACCGTAAGCCCACCCACGACCTTTTCCTTAACATAACTGCATCAAAAGGGACAGCAATAGTCCCGACCAAGCGCGTCTACTTAAAGCGCTAAAGGGATGGCAATAGTCCCGACCAAGCACATTTACTTATAGCGTCAAAGGGACGGCAATAGTCCCAACCAAGCGCGTTTACTTATAGCGCTAAAGGGAGGGCAATAGTCCCGATCAAGCGCGTTTACATAAAACGCTAAAGGAGACCTTTAGCGTCAATAAGAACAACAAAGGCACCTGACCAAACGTCCCTATTTTACAAGATAGGTGTGAGAATGTGTTGAAGGTACAAGATACTGTATTAAATAAGGATAATTGAAATAAATACATTTAAATATAAGTTGAAGCCAGTGCGTGTGTCTTCTACTACTTAAGTGCATTATACATTATACAGTGATGAGTGAGATAAGGACATCCAAGGACAAATCTGCAAAGTCTATTATATACTGTGTTAAGTGGAACAATGTCTGAGTTAAATGCATTTTGATATACAACATCACAATAGTCAATAATTGGAAGTATAAGTTGAGAAGCAAGTTTTATACGAACACTGCACGTAAAGCAATTCTGAGCTCGAAATAAAACGTTCCAAAGTTCACTTTACGTAACACTTGTTCGCTATGTAACTTGAATGAGAATTCAGTATCAAGCCATACACCAAGATATTTAATCTTATCAACTTTATGCAGAGAAGAGCCATCATTACAGGTTATCACACAGGAACCAGGTTTTGATTTGAGTTTTTGTCTGGTAGCAAAGATAATATAATAGGACTTATAGGATTTATTATGTAAAAGCCAATCTTGAAGGATAATGAAGTCAGACTGAAGAGAAGCTTGAATTTGTGGTAGATTATCTTTAGATATATATATATATATATATATATATATATATATATATATATATATATATATATATATATATATATATATATATATATGCCAGTGTCATCGGCATAAAGTTGAACAGAACAGTTTTTAAAAATTGATGGTAAATCATTTATATAAATAGAAAAAAGAAGTGGACCCAATGTTGAGCCTTGAGGCACTCCTCTATCTTGAATCAAAAAATCTGATTTACTTCCCTGTAGGACTACACATTGTTTTCTATTATGCAAGTATGAATTAAACCACAATACTGCATTTTCAGAAAGGCAGATATCATAGAGCTTATCTAAAAGAAGATAACAATCAACAAAATCAAAAGCTTTAGTTAAATCAATAAAGATGGCACCTGTGAGTTCACCATTATCTGCAGCACAAAATACATCATTAGTGAATTTAATTAGGGCAGTAGTTGTGGAGTGATTAGACCTGAAGCTGGATTGAAATTGTGATAGGATATTATTGGTAGTAAGAGTGCGAAAGTTGATTATAAATATTTTTTTCAAAGACTTTAGCAATAGAACATATAATGGCTATAGGTCTATAATTGTTTGGGTCAAGTACATCTCCAGTTTTAAAGAGTGGAGTGATGCGTGCACATTTCCAGACAGCTGGTAACTCACAAGTAGACAAAGACATGTTGAATAAATCAGCAAGAAGCTAGTTTAATAAACCTGTTTTCTATTCCATCAAGTCCAGCACCACTGTTAACATTTAGATCGTTAATGGCATTCTTAACTTCAGTTGGTAAAATGTTCCTAAATGAAAAAGAACTGCAGCGGGGTGATGTATTACCAATGGAACTTGTAGTCAAATGAGTTAGGTAATAAGTTAGAACAGACCGAGGAGAAATGCTGATTGAATGCTTGAGCAACAGAAAAAGAGTCATGAAGTACTGTATCAGCCACTCTTATTCGATTAATACAGTGTTTATCTGATGTATTAATAATGGTTTTAATTTTTTAAACATAGCTCTGTTGCTTTGACGGACAGTCGGAGAGCGATGAGCCCTCTCAATAACCGGCGGAGTGGGAAAGTGGTCTCACCCCAGAAGCTCTGAAATCAGCTGGGACATGAAACCAATAATATCGCTGCCTTCAGCGGACTCTGGAACACCAACGAAGCGGAGGTTCGAGCGTCGGCTTTGGTTCTCCAAGTCATCAACTTTATCCATCAGGTAAATGTTGTCTTTCTCCAGCTGTTGAACACAAGTGGCACACTCCTGCACATTGTCTTTATTAGCCCCCACACACTGCTCTAGCAAATTGACTTGTTCTCCCAAAGCATTTAACGAGTTTTGGATGATGCTCAGACTACTCTGAATGGGATCAACTTTTGCATCAAAATGTGTTAGCATTTCAGTCTTGATTTGTTGAATGGCATCCCACAATGTTTGTAGTGAAATATGTTGCTCATCCATTGTATCAACAATGCAAAAGAATATACAAATCGCGTAGCTATTTAGAATAAATTAGTTGATGCCTAACTTAATAAGAGTCAGTTTGAGTCAAAAGCATATAGATCAGGATAAAGGAGAATTAACAAGGCTACTATAAGAGCGACATGCAAACTTGAGCCTGAGACACCTTCACTCACGCTGCGGCCATCAGTAACTGATGTTGCTTCAGATGACACTTACATTTAAAGGTCCTATGACATGATGCTTTTATATAAGCCTTAGTGGTCCCCTATACTATAACTGAAGTCTCTTTCCCGAAATTCAGCCTTGGTGCAGAATTATAGCCACTAGAGCCAGTCCCACAATGAGCTTTTCTTAGGATGTGCCATTTCTGTGTCTGTAGCTTTAAATGCTATTGCTATTGAGGAGCAGAGAGGTGGGGGGCAAGGTGCAAAATATTTTTTATAAGACAGGTGCTTGAGGCTAGTAGTTTCCCCCTGCATCCACTCTTTGTGCCAAGCTAGTCCAAACATATTCTGGATGGATCTTTCTGCTTCATGCGGATGAAAGTGATATTGATCTCCTTCATTTATTTTCAGTTCGAATGACAAAAGACAAAACCATTGTAGTAATTTAAGTCTTAAAACTGTATATAGGCAACCACTCAGCGCAAAGGTAAGGGACCTGTCTGTCACTAATTTTATTTTAAATAAAAACCTTGAATTGATTTGACAGCCAGTTGTCACTCACCTCCTGTGTATGCTGTTCACTTCCTTCATACTTGCCCCTACATGCAAATTTGTTTGCATGTAAGGGAAGTGCTCAGGAGAACAGCACATGCCTGTCCCCAGTTCTATAGTTTAATGAGGCAGGCTTCACATTCTGTCAACACAGGTTCGTAAATCCTACAGCATTGAGAGATGCTTAGCATTGATGGGTCCGCACAAACACATTTCCATTCCTCTGGGCATTTTGTGGAACAAAACAATCAAGCAGGGTTAAAAAGTCACACGGTACATTGCAGTGACGGATTCCTGAAAGCCCAATAAAGACCCTTACATCAATGCCAGTTCCAATTGATTACTTTTAATGAGCGCAAATAAATAATGCAGGACTGTTTGCTCTCTCTCTCACACACACACACACACACACACACACACACACACACACACACACACACACACACACACACACACACACACACACACACACTGGCAAGCAACAGAAACTTTAGTAAAGTTGAATGCCCTTCAATTCATTTTCCTTTGTTAAAATGTCTTAGAGCAGAATTGCATGTTAGCACATTGCCAGCCACCAGATCGAAATCGCACCAATAAGACGGTGTCAGAGGACCCTCCATCCTGTTAAGTCAGAGGCATGGTCAGCATTTTTGAAATCATGTGGGCGATTCGTCTTGATTTTTTGGGAAATGCAAAATGGCCGGAGTAGTATAACTTTTTCAGGCATTGCTAAGGGTGGATCATAGATTTGTTCAGGGTAAGGTTTGCAGAGTAGGTTTGTTCTTGCGCCTGTTTCTTTGGGGAAAGTGCATAATCATAAAGAAAGACTGTCCATTCATCTGTACCATACCTGGGCCAAAAGCATGTTAACTCAACAGTGACTGGTCAGATTTCTATTAAATTTGGTAAAGATATTCATGGTCCTCAGAAGATCATTTTGGTTGTCATCCTCTGACCTTTCATTCAGTGTCACAATCAATATCTGAAAGTATAAATGCTGATTATCCATGAATTACCATTAGTGTAGGTAGATGACTGAGTCATGCTGAGATTTGTTGTTCATTCATGCTTCACAACCACTCAATCACCTTTTTGGCTACAAGCTGAGATGTACAAGGTGACTGCTTCTACCTGACATAATACTCTGCTAATACTTAATGCAATTAACACTGTTTGCTCCCACAACTACCTTCATCACCCTGTCTTCCTATGTGCTAAGCTTTGGTGTTCATTTATGATTATGTGATTATATATGTGTTAAGTGGAAGTTAGTTCTGCCAGCAATCGTCATTGCTGTTCAGATTCTTTGAGAGTTCCCTCAAAGAGCAGAACCTTTACTGTCCAGCTTATTTAACTCTGGACGCAATTAGATAGACTTACTACCAATCAGAGCAATTAAATGTTAAGTACAACCAATCAGAGCAATGAAATGTGAACTACAACCAATCCGAGCAATGTAAAGACTTAGGGGCGGTGCTTGGTCCATTTTGAAGAAGGAAAAATGGCAGCCGGATCACAAACTTTCTTAAATTACACCTGAACACTGCACTGAACAACTGCTACACTAAAATGTGTTTATAATAGGGCTGTCAAACGATTCCATTTTTTAAATCATGATTAATCGCTGAATTTCTATAGTTAATCGCGATTAATTATGGGGTGCCGAATGTAAAAGTTCAGTTACAATTTTTTAGCTGATACATTTTCAACATTTAGCTCACTTTCCTCACATTTAGCGCATTTTCCTCACATTTGAGACAGAAATTAAATATTATATCTAAATGTTAAATCTAAATGTTATATCTAAATCTAAATGTTAAATATATATCTAAATGTCAAATGTTAAATCTAAATGTTATATCTAAATCTAAATGTTCAATTTATATCTAAATGTTATATCTAAATCTAAATGTTATATCTAAATCTAAATGTTAAATCTAAATCTAAATGTTATATCTAAATCTAAATCTTAAATTTATATCTAAATGTTAAATGTTAAATCTAAATATTATATCTAAATCTAAATCTTAAATATATATCTAAATGTTAAATGTTAAATCTAAATGTTATATCTAAATGTGTCGCCAAGTGTAAAGCTAAATATTTAGAAAATATTCAAATCCCAAAGGAAACCACGCCCACTGCAGTGGCTTCAAATCGCGCTGCACCGCCCCCACCCCGCACTAAAGGGACTAAAGCCACGCCCACTGCCAACTCGGAACTTGCAGACAGAGCAACAACCAACAGCGGAACATTTTTAACAATTTTCACCATCTTATTCATCATTAAATTCACTTCTGACAATGTTTTAGGCGAGAAATTAACTGTTTAGATTTTCGAATATAGGCGACAGCCAGCAAGCGCCTGCCCCGGCCTCTAGCTCGTCGCTCGGTCAGTCATGCTCAGACACCTCGCTGTAAGCTGGAGGTCTCTCAGACTGCTCTCGTAAATAAGAAGCTTTTATTTCACCGTTGACGGTTCGTTTGCTTAAATATCACAACACATGTCCATCATAAGATTAACGGGAACCTGTGGTTAACTGTCTTTTCGGAGTTAAACTCCACAAGCGTGTCCTACGGCTCTCCGGCCATCACACACACACACATCCACAGCGCAGCAGGCAGAGGCGGGGTTTGTTCTGAGTATAATAAAGTATAATAAAGCCCCGTCTGTGTTGAGAAAAACATTACGTAAATTACTACGAGAATGGACGGAATGCGGAATTCGGAAAAGTGGACTGATGCGGAGGTGCAGGCACTGCTGGCCATGTACACATGTTGTTGTTGTTGTCGTTGTATGTGGCGCTAAGGTCTATTGACGATGCTATAAAGACCGGACAAAATAAAACACCAGCATATTACAACATGAGAAACATCACATTCATAGCCTTAAACATTACAAGCCACTTCCAAAAACGCATTCATAACGAATCAGTACAATTAAAAGAAAGGCGAAAAATAAAGTTGATCTGTATATGCCTTAATCGCCTCACAGTGATTGCTAACATCAAAACAACATTTTGTTTTGGGTTGATCTGAAACAATAATAGGCCTATATAATTTCCTCGAGTCTATTGTAATATTGTAGCCTCCCTTTGGTGTATCTTAGAAAAATACCCGACATAACTGCTGTGATTTCTCTATCAACACTTTGTAAATGTAGGCTATAGCTTAATGTCCACAATCACATTATGTAGCCTATATTAGTTTTTGGAAGTGGCTTGTAATAATTAAGGCTATGAATGTGATGTTTCTCATGTTTTAATATGCTGGGGCCTGTTTCACCAAAGCAGAATTTATAAATCCAGGATAACTGATAAAGCGAGGCTTGACCTAGTCTAATCTGTGCATCCTGGCTTGGTGCGTTTCACGAAGGCCAAGCCAGGCTGAGGAAGAGGTTGAGCCAGGCTGAAGTAATTCAGATAGATGCGCGTCCACGGCTTTCCTCAAAAGACCGTGAGGTCGATCACAGATTTACTGATGCCAAAATGGAGAATATGCATTGTACATACTTTATACAGAGTGAGCAGCAGCTTCTTGTGGAAGTATGATGACGTGAAACACATTATTTGTATAAAAAGAAAAGAAACACGGCCGCTCGCCGCTGTAATGAAACAGCGAGAGAAAGCGTAGCAGACGATCACGGACCGACTAAATGCGTAAGTAGCCTAAATATATGCATTAACTGACCACTGCTCTGAATTGAAACCGTCATAATCATTCTATTCAAGATAGTTAGTTAGTTACTGGTCCAGTAAACTAAGACTATAATTTGGGAGGATTGTACAATTAGGATATGTTCTTTAAATTGTACAGTCCTCCCAAATTATAGTCCCAGTTTACTGGACAACACAAATTGTGTGCTAAGAATGCCAAATACAGTGCACATGAAAGCTGAACAAACATGATGCTTATTGTTAAAGAATAAAAAATAAAAAAAATCAACTAAAATAATTCAAGGTGCATTGGTCAACTATAGAAATGTACAGCATTGTATGTATTGCCCTTAGTAACAGACTTCATTTAAAACACATTTGAATTTGTATCAGCCTTTTCTCAACAACTGTCATAAAATATTCATCATCATCAACTTCTAACAACAATATGAAAAGCAGTCTTCATACAGCAATATAACAGTAACAATGACTGTTAAAAAAAGAATAATGGTCCCAACTTTAAATAATAACAGTACTTAAATGAACAGCAATATGCACCTGTTGTATTTTAATCCAGGCTGATAGGGTAAAACCACTGCTGGGTGATCAGAAAAGGTTCCTGGCTGTTAGCCTGGTCGGGAGCAGGCTAGTTGTTAGCCTGGTCGGGAGCCGGCTAGCTGTTAGCCTGGCTGTTAGCCTGGTCGGGAGCAGGCTAGCTGCACAGAATAAATCTCCATGGTGATTTATGTGCCTCCGCTTTCGTGAAACCGAGTCAAGGCTAAATTCATCCAGGATAACGGGGAAATCCCAGTTTAATCCCTTATCTTGGTTTTGTGAAACAGGCCCCGGGTGTTTTATTTTGTCCGGTCTTTATAGCATCATCAACAAGAACAACAACAAATGCGTACATGGCCAGCAGTGCCTGCACCTCCGCATCAGTCCACTTTTCAGAGTTCCGCATTCCGTCCATTCTCGTAGTAATTCACGTAATGTTTTGCTCAACACAGACGGGGCTTTATTATACTTTATTATACTCAGAACAGACCCCGCCTCTGCCTGCTGCGCAGTGGACATGTGTGTGTGTGTGTGTGTGTGTGTGTGTGTGTGTGTGACGCACGCGGAGAGCCGCAGGACACGCTTGTGTAGTTTAACTCCGAAAAGACAGTTAACCACAGGTTCCCATTAATGTGTTGTGATATTTAAACAAACGAACCGTCAACGGCGAAATAAAAACCTCTTATTTACGAGAGCGGTCTGAGAGACCTCCAGCTTATAGCAAGGTGTCTGAGCATGACTGACCGAGGGACGAGCTAGAGGCCGGGGCAGGCGCTTGCTGGCTGTCGCCTCACTTCATGGAGCTCCTCAACTGTCAATTCGGCATCAATTTTTGCAAGACTGCCTATATTCGAAATCTAAACAGTTAATTTCTCGCCTAAAACGTTGTCAGAAGTGAATTTAATGATGAATAAGATGGTGAAAATTGTTAAAAATGTCCCGTTGTTGGTTGTTGCTCTGTCTGCAAGTTCCGAGTTGGCAGTGGGCGTGGCTTTAGTCCCTTTAGTGTGGGGTGGGGGCGGTGCAGTGCGATTTGAAGCCACTGCAGTGGGCGTGGTTTCCTTGGGGATTTGAATATTTTCTAAATATTTAGCTTTACACTTGGCGACACATTTAGATATAACATTTAGATTTAACATTTAACATTTAGATATAAATTTAACATTTAGATTTAGATATAACATTTAGATTTAACATTTAATATTTAGATATATATATTTAACATTTAGATTTAGATATAACATTTAGATTTAGATATAACATTTAGATTCAACATTTAGATATATAATTTCTGTCTCAAATGTGAGGAAATTGCGCTAAATGTGAGGAAAGTGAGCTAAATGTTGAAAATGTATCAGCTAAAATATTGTAACCGAACTTTTACATTCGGCACCCCATAATTAATCGCATATTTTACCACATGATTAAAATTCTATTATTTTGCATTTCAGAACAGTTTTTAAGTACATATTAACAATCGAAAGCAATGCAAAGAAAGTTACTTTATGAACTTGATTTTAAGATTTGTAATTATTTATTTACTGTAAACAAAAGAAAAATGTGTGAATCTATCATTATTGCACAATTCCTCCAAGTACCTAACTAAAAAACTAAAAATCCCTATCCTTACTTGAGTCAATATAGTGTTTAATAACTTCTAAATAATGTTGATTACTCACTGACGTCCAGTGATCACCGGTTAATGAGACAGCGTTTGCAGCACCTTGCAGCAGTTCCATTTGGGCTGCTTTCACCGTACAGGCTGTGTGTCCGTGAAAACTACTGTCTTCCTCGACGGCAACGAGACAGGTCAGAACATGCCAACCGTAGTACGTCTTTAAGACCCGAGTCCTCTACGAGGCTGACAGGTCTGCAGTTAGTTGCCACCCGTTTCGCAAGAGCTGTAGTATTTTAGGGGGATTTGGTTTCATCCACAGGTCGGCAAGTAGCACTCTCCAAAATAGTGCTTTGCCTGTGTGGGTAGCATGCTAGCGGGTAGCATCACGTTAACTGTACTACTATGCTTAGCTCCGTAGGTGGTAGCTCAAGCTTGGCGTGATTCCATCCATCCATCCATCTTCATCCACTTCTCCGGTATCGGTGATTCGGTGATATTTTAATTTGGCTTTACACGATGTGCATATGGCTTTCGACTTGTCTATGAGCCATCCGGGAGTTTTGGAAAATAAAAAGCGCCATTCAGGATTTCATTGCTGCTGTCTTTCTCCATCATGCCTGCAGCCTGCAGCAGCAGGATGTGTTACGAGGAAGTGGCAGCTTGATGATAAGTAACGGTGCTGCAAAGGGTCAAAATAGTAAAGTGTAAAATAAATTAATAAATGCCGGCATGCGATTAATGCGATTAAAAAAAATTAATCGCATTGCGTCGGCCCTTAATTGCATTGCGATTAACGTGTTAACGCTGACAGCCCTAGTTTATAAAAACACTTTTAATAGGCAATACAGTAACAGAATCCTGAATCATATTTGGCAGCATTGCCTAGTTTGACAGTTTGATCTGAGCTTTTTGAGCCTGGTAAGTTACGCTGGACGGAGAATGCCAGTTATGTCCAAATTCAACCATGACACTCCTCTGTCAATCATCATCTTAAACCGCCCAACATTAGATAAACTGTTGTGATTGGTCTGCCGAGGGCCTGGTCAACTGGAAGTCTGTCTGAACAGGAGGCGGGCCAGACGTATCCACCAGAACAAATGAGCATGAGCTCAGCAGATTTGTCTGGTTCCCAGGCTAGGATACTTGTGCTGTATCCAGATGATGAACCCTAGTGATTTAAGACTCTCCTCACCAGAAAAATTACAACATTGATTGATTGTACAAATACTTGAAACAACCTATGTTTTCCTTGTCCTACCAGATAAGAAATTCCTATTGCCATATGAATGAGGACTGTGACTGACCTTGTAGGAATGAAGTCTGGGTGGATGGATGGGTCAACAAAAAGTATGACTTTGACACGAGAGGCCCCTGTTTACGTTCTGTTTTAACCAGCACTGAATGTGCTTTCATTCAACCATGACCATGATCCTTCCCTAGGCTTAACCATGTAGATTAGGTTGCCTAAACCTAATCAAATCTTGATCATAGCAGTGCTAGATCTAAAATTGGCCCTATGAATAATGATTGCAGTGGTTAAGGAGGGCACTGACAAATTATGTCTAGATCAGAAAATGTTAAAAGGGCTTGAGCTTGAAGCTTTGTTTTGATAACCATCTCCATGACAATTCAGCAAATCCATCCACTGAGGAAGGACATGAGGTGTGTTTGAAAGATTCAGATACAAGTTGGACCTTTTTTGGGATTTCCTTTTTTTTTGGCCAAAACCTAGATTTTAAAGTGTAGTGAACTGATTGCCTTGGCATTTGATGATCACAATTATAAATAACCTGTATGAATTTAGGAATTCTATTAACTGTAATACAGTGACTAACTAAACTAAAAATGGCACAATAAGCCCATAGATGCTACTTGTGAGGATTTAGACTTTAAGGCAGAAACCACTTCTCTAACCTTTAGGCAACTGCATCCCCACAGTGTTGTTATGGTAAGATCTTCCCCATTTTATCTGATGTACAATGTTATTCTCAAGGTGTGAGGAAGCAGTTGAACACATTGCCTACAACATGCAGTGCTACCAGTGGGGTGCTTTGCATAAAGGCTGAAATCTCAGCGGCTCTCTCACTCAGCATGGATTCTTTCTCTACAATGTATGCATGTATATTTCATGAGCATATGAAAATGTAAACCCAACTTATTTCGCTATTATATTTTTCCTCGATGGAAGCATATAAAAAGATGAATAGATCTATGCCATCTATGATTCAACATTGCCACAACACAGCATATTTGAATATGCAAAACAGACTAAGTCATACAATAATCTCCACCTTCCCTCTTTCTTTGTGCTGCAATAGGACCAGTGGCCTGATTAGAGTGCCAGAGGCAGGATGGTAGTTTTCCCTCTCTTTGCCTCCACATAAATAACTGTGTCATTGCTTGCTGAATTAGCAAACATGGGCCGAGGTTTAATTTTGCATTGTTCCTCGTTTATCTTGCCTTCGTTCTCTTTTGCTACTTGGACTGCTTTTGCATTCTGAATGTACTGCTTGAGTAAACCTGATAGACTGAGCCGCCACTTCCAAATTCCTCCTCAATTCCAAAGAGGATCTTTTTTTTCCTCTCTTCATTTTCCATTTCTCTAACTTGTCTTTCAAACAGATGAATGGATAATGAGATTTGACAGGCCCATTTTTACCAAGAGAAAAGTAGTTTCCTGTTTCCAAGGTTTTCAGTGATGAAGTCTGACTGCCAAAACCAAGAGACCTGCAGTTAGACTAATTTGTAATATCACCTGCAACATGTTACCCCCCCCCCCCCCCCCCAAAAAAAAAGAAAAGAAAACATCACAGGAATCATTTGTGAGGCGTCTGGATTGGTTTGTGTTTTGGAAATGATCTTAGTCAAAATGTATTGCTCAATAAATGTACAGTAGATATTTTTGACTTTGTATACATCCGTACCTGTACTTGTTTTATTAGATTTCACAAAAAGCTTAAAAAACGTTTTATTCTACATGTAATGTTCATATATCAATACAAACTTAATCTAATGCAGTATCCAGTTTTTTCATAAAATCTTTATAAATGTGTTTTCATTTAATGAGCAATTCCTAAAATAGTTTTTTAAAAGACACCTTTGTACCTTCTCCTACACTTTAATTAATGAAACCAATATGTCAAATTGTATAAAATTATATGTGCATGGGTGCTTATCTTATTAAAAATGGTTAAGCTTTATGAATTCATATTTTATTACCATCTTCATAGACATCCGTGGGATTTATATCTCAGCCAGTGCAAACTTCACAAAATGTCTAATTGAATTTATAACACCACCTGTATTACACATTATGATTTAGCGTTCCTGAGTCATTATAAGTTATATACTACATCTACTACAAGTATATGGAGGAACATTCAGTCCCAATGGGTTGCCACAAAACTGGAAATTCCATTGAATTCCATCTTGCCCATCAGCAGCTATACACACAGCAATCACACACATTTTCTTTAGGAAATGCTTTTCTAATGTTATATTACCACCATCCTTTTCTGTTTGTTTTTTCTCCATTTCTCTGAGTAGTTGCATACATGAAGGAAGGACTGATTTTAAATAATATGTAGCAGTACTATCAAATGAAAAGTGGATAGAGAAAACTCAAGTTGGAAACTGGGCCAGTTTTCGGCGTAGTCAGCACTCTCTCCAGTTCACTCACTATGAGCTCAGTACTAACCAAACAGATGGAATCCCTGTATTTGAATTTCATCTGTGAAAATGGTTTATTTAAATATTATTCTGATTTCGTCATTATAATACAAACTGTTGCAATGTTCCAGTACAGAAGCCTCACACAATACGAAAGAAAAGAAACTATAATTCATCAGAATTTTTGACAGCTCAACAAACAGACAGGACCGCATTGAAATGAAATACATTAGAATAAACAAATACATCTAGAGTGGATGAGTAGCATGGTATATCAAACAGAAGAATGGCTGTGTTTATGAAATAACATCCTAGATGAAAGAACTGCTGCTGTAGCCGTCATTGTGAACTCCTCTTTGGTAACAGAGATCTTATTGCTCATGAGCAATTCAGCCTCCATCACAACCCAAACTCATGACTCAGTTTTCTACCTAAGCATCATTTTTCATCACTCCAATCACAGTATCAAAACAATCTTTGCTCCAATATCTCCTTCTTTGTTATTCAATATGTTGCAAGGACCCACAGTCAAGTGACCCCTAGATCAGTCCCCTAGATTAGGATGAAAGCTTTATAAAGGAGATGTTTCTAATATATATAGATTTTTTTTGTCATATACATTTACCCAAGTTCAATTTGAGGAGATGAAAACCCACTTTGGACTTGTTAACACTTGAATATGAGTACATGACACCATTGTTACAAGTACAGAACATCACTGGCTTCTGCCTTTTTAAATTGATTAAAAAAAAAAAAAAAACGTTAACATGCTAATTATTTCATTTACAAGTTGTACACATCTGTAACTTTTTACATGAGGGTTGGACAAGCTGTCCACTCAAACTGTGCACACTCTTTAAAGTGCTGGTGCACTTTTCCAACAGAATCAACATCCTCATCCCATTCTACGTTAAAATAAGCTGTACGTTTTCTGAAATCTAAACATTGTGGATCATATTACATAACATGTTCTCATTTCAAAACACAGCAATCGATTTCCAGTCGCAGCAGAGTGGCATATATATATATATATATATATATATATATATATATATATATATATATATATATATATATATATATATATATATATATATATATATATACATGACAGTGATGCTAGATTACACCCTGAAGCTATTTGGAATTTGAGGGATTAGACAGGGTTGCCCTCTATCGCCCACGCATCTTGTAGCCAGGCTGGAAGCTGCTGATCAGTAGATGTCTCAGGTCTGATCCCAAAGCATGACAAGGACTTTCAGCCTTTGGACTTCGGTGCTGAATCAACAAGTTTCCCTCCACAGTTCTTTGGGAATGCAGTACAACTATACAGGGGGATTTTTGCTTTGTCTGCATAAAAGCTTGAAGGGAGGTGAGTATTTTGCTTTTTAAAACACACAGCAAGAATGTTAGATTATACCATACAACATATGAGAAACTACATACTCATGCATCATGTTAGCTTAAGTTACATGATGGTGTACATTTTGGGAATTAACTGAGCAGAAAAATAGTATGGGTTTCGGAGTCAGTGTCTACCAAAATAAAATATTGAACTCATTGCTGGGCAACTGCCGCATTCTGGCAGCATGATCCTCAGGGTGGATAACATTCAATTAGAATATGATTCTTGAGACATAAATCAACATATCTATGAATATGAATAATAGATCAAATATCTATTATTTATAAATATTTCAGTTTGAATTGGAACATCTGCATTTCTGATAGATGGTTCACAATTTCCTTTTTAGCTCAAAAGATAAAAAAAAAAATTCCATTTATTTCAGAGGTTATACTGTATCTGTTGTTGCACTATGAAACAAAAAAAAAACACCTTTGTCCGTGTTTGAGTCAGATTGTCAAAGCGTTTTGCTCATAAATGCTCTGCCTGGATAAAAATCTCTATGATATATCATCTGAAAATAAAGCTAAAAATGTAATTTTAAGAGAAGATTACAAGAAAACTAACTAATTTCACCCAAACATGGGTCATATATAATGTTAATGATAAGCAAGTCTACTCTCCGTGTTGCACCATCCAGTCACTCAAATATCTACCTGCAAATGTGTGTGTTTGTTTGTTGGAATCAAAACAGTAAAAACTTGCAATACTCATGATCCAAAGTTTGTAAATACTCATTAATTATCTGTAATAATGAGAAATACTAGGGAGGTGCACAAAACTGAAGCAAGCATGCTATTTGAAAATGGTGCAGGTCGATTAAAATTAATCATCCAATGGTCACATATCAGTATTTTCAATGACTCATAAATTGTGACATCCTTTTTATTCCTACTGGAGGATGCAATACAAATTAAAACGACAAGGGACAATGTTGTTTTTTTTTCACATCAAAGCTAGCACATTAAAATAAAGCTAAATTGAACATAATGTAACACTGAACTCCAGAGTGATGACTTATGTAGCTCAAATAACTTATGTCCCCCTCTTTTAAGCCACTCAGACCAATACGCATGCACACCTCTGTGTGTCACTAACAAGATGTAAACGTATGCACATTAGATCATTTAGATGGCCAATACAGCTTCGGAAAAATTAGTATCTTAACCCCTTTTAACCTCATGATTAATGTTAACAGTCTAAATTAACATGTACTTTAATCTCTTTTCTTTTCTGTAGTTTCTTTGAGAGGGCCAGAATGCCTTTACGATGCAGTTTCGGGGTCAATATGGTGAGTTTCAGCTATGTATACAGCACATACACTAATTCTAGGTGTTTCAAATAAAACAGACATATCTAGAATCATATGTATTACACAAATATAGATACTCCTTTTTTCTTGTTCACTTTTTAGCAATAAACACATGAACTGGAACAGCGAAACCATAAGAAAGTCATTCTTCCATGAGAGTTATCCAACAAGATACAGAGTCCATTTTCACACTGAGCGTTGCACCTCGGATGGTGTCGAGTCGACTTCTGTACAAAAGGTAATCCAACCGGTTTAAAGGTGACTGGTGTTTGCAGTGGCTAATAACAATGTGCTGGGTGCAAGAGCAGTAGTGGCAGGGAAATGAGGGCCAGCTGTGCTGTTCACATGGTGTGTGTGTGTGTGTGTGTGTGTGTGTGTGTGTGTGTGTTTGTGTGTGTGTGTGTGTGTGTGTGTGGGGGGGGGGGGGGGGGCGGGGATAGAAGAGACAATTTTCTTGTTCACTTTGAGAGCAAACGGAGAGAGAGTAGATCAGGGTGAAAACCATTTCAGTTCTTGAAATTATAACAAGGCATCCCTCACCAAACCACACGCCAGGAGGACAGTCAGCCCATAGGTGGATGATATTCTTGTACCTGAGAAGAGAAAATCAAAGGATTGAAAAATGTACTATGAACATTACATTTTCTGATATAAGAGAAACATATTTCTCTCTCTCTCTCTCTCTCTCTCTCTCTCTCTCTCTCTCTCTCTCTCTCTCTCTCTCTGTTGCCAGATGTTACAAGATGTGTCAATTGTCAGAGACTTTGCCACAAATTATTTTTTTAAATCTTCTTTTAAAAGAGACCTGAAAACATACAAACATACATACAGCTTGCCCTCGTACTTTATAATACTTTTATAAAATACACATTATTTAATGCAGTGTTACAAATGTGTCTATATTGTTTTTTTTGTGTTATCTAACATTTGGTTGTCTCTTTGTGTTTCACCCTCCTCTACATTCCAAATATTACACCATATGGTTTCATTAAGTTTGGTCCATAAAGCTGCAGTCACCTATAAAGCCTGTGAGCACTGCTTGGCTGTGAGCACTGCTTGGCTGCGGAGTATAATGACACACATTACATTGCAAAATACATCTAGGTTATTTTTTGTGTGAGTCAAATAGTTTTTAACAATTTGCCAAACAATATTAAACCATTAAACATTCATCCATCTTGTATTTTAACAATTTTTGGTGAGTTACTTTATTGACTTAATTGTTTTCCGCTGTTATGACACAGACAACTGGAAACATTAGTTTCTTTTTCTACTGGTGAACACATGCGCAGCTCCTCAAGCACATACATTATGCCAAGGCAGCTCAATGTAATTGCAGAATTAGAGTAAATAGAACCTGGCACCTCATTCATACAAAACTGTCAAGGTCTAAAATTGGCTTTTGACGAGTTGACTTAAACTTAATATTATTACATAAATTCCACTATCTTTACCAAACAACCACATAAAACTACAACTGTAAACATCCTTTGAAGTGTTATGAAAATAATTTACATGGGCAGCTACTGTTGCCTTGGCCCTGACAAACTGTTATCACCACTGCAGGCAGCGCTGACTGTTTACTGAGCATCTGACATGACTAACAACTGCAAACTAGAACACAGCCTCCTCAGCCTACTCTTTGATTCCCCTGCTTCTCGGGGACATCCAACCTGAACTGATGAGAGCAAAGCAACCAATGACAACTATAGAATTCTATGCAGCAGAATTCTTTGTACAAAAACTATTTTACTCTCCATCAGCAGAAACAGAAAGAAAGGATTTGATAAGCTTAAAAGGAAGAAGAAGTGCAAAGTTGTAATCCTGTGAAACAAGGCAGGACTTGGGAAATACAAAATGAAATATTCACTAAATCATATTGACATTGACTAGATTCCTGTGTCAGGCCGGGGGATGGTTCTAAGAAGGACACTTTGTACCTTGCGGCCCAGCTCTGTCTGGGCTGCTGGGGATTGGGGGAGGAAGGGAGGAATGGTAGGGGGAGGGCTTAAGACCCTTTATTCTTCCCCACCACATCTCATTTGGCTTGAGGTGATCTAGAGAACAGGAGTGCCACAGAGGAGCAACAATCACTCTGGGCCAAAACATCCTTCACACAGAGAATAATTAATCAGCCTCCAGCTACGAGTCAGAGCAAGACACAGATACAGACAGTACATAAAACTGTACATGGAAAAACATGCACTAATTCACTTATACCAAGTTTTTTTACAATCGTCCAATCAGTAATCAATCAGTAAAGATCTTAAAGATGCACAATTTCATTTGAAAAACAGAAAACCTCTTAATTATTTCTAGACAGTTGTGACCTTGTCCCATTTCTTTTTTCTTTGAATGCACCAAGCAGGTTTTCCTGAGGGCCATTAAGAAAGTGTGAGACCCCGAGCAGTTGCGAAGCTATCCTATGCCATTCTTTTTTTGAGATACATTTTTTATTAGCACCATTTACCATTCAGACATACAGAACAAATTCCACAGTATGTGCCAGGTAATATCAGATGGTGCACAGAACATGAAACACAAATTGAACAAGAACAAAAACCCTTTCCCACCCCCCACCCTCTGCGGTCTCAAGGAAAACAAAAGAAACAAAGAAACAAACAGAAATCACTCCTTGCCTAATCACTCTCCTCTAGTTCTTGTGGCGTTGAGGTCATTAGGTCTGATATTTGTGCTGCTGTGCTTTTCCATAGGTTGATAGTCGCTGATTTGGCTTTGTTAATCATTGCTGTAGATAGCTCAAGCTTAACTATGTCTAGAAAATACGCCAACCACTGTTTTATACAAAGCGATGGGGGGGAGCCAGCGCTGAACTGTCATTGGTTGCAGTTGAGCCGGCTAATCCTTTGCCATTCTGAACATCTTGTACCATTTCTATATGTATGATATGTGACCCATACATGAGGTCACATATCTTAACCTAGTACAGTTGAAATGCAAACCTATGCTATCTGTGTTCCACAAAAAATACCTGTATTTGATTTTACAGGGGAAGTTGTAAGGAATCAGCCAGACATTTTTTCTGTTGTGTTCTACTGTCATTACTACTCCTCCTACCATACTGTACATCTATACGTTTAATTCACAACCATGTACAGTACCTGTTAATCAAATCATAACAATGAAGCACCATGCTTCAACAACACCTGGTCAACTTTATCCTGCACTGCATGACTAATCTGGTGAAAATGATAAAAGGTTTTTGAGGATGAATCTGGCTGAGTGTTTGAGTATTGAACTTACAATTATTTACACCTCCATGCTTTTAGTATAGCCTTTCTTTACATTTTACCAAATCTTGGTAAAACATGATGAAAAGTCCTGCTGCTTTGGCTACTCACAGTTCTTGTCCCTACTGTAGAGACAACAATCCCCTGGATTCATTATTGAAAAAATGTCTAAAGTTAAAAAGAGTGTTAATCTTCATTTAATTAATTTTTCTAAAGAAAATAACGGCAACAGTTTTGATCCTGTAAGCATCTGTGACAGGGTTTCTGCGGGGCCTTAAAAAGTCTTAAATTAGCTGAAGTTTTGTGTCTAGGTCTTAAATAATTTTAAACAGGTCTTAATTTTCCTACGTCCATGTAACGTTACCTTTAATGCTCATTGAAATGCTCCCGCAGCACTTTAGAATATTTTTGTTGTTGTAGTTATTTCTTTTTTACTAGTGCAAACATAATTCGCTGTATAACAACTACAAATGAGACCAAGATGCAACTTAAATTGCAGCCAATCAGCTTTCGTGTGATTGGTGTCTCTTTTAGATTGTACCACAGACATAAACCGATTTCATTCTTTAGGTATGTGCAAGTGCACGCTTAGTGATACTTGGCTTGAAAAACTGAATTTAGGGCAAAAAGCCAGTTGCTTACAATGTATTTGAAGCCAAGTGCTTCTTATGCGAGCAAGAAACCAATTAAACTATGAACGTTGAGTGTAGGGGCGCTGGAGTCTCATGTAGAAAGTAAGAAACATGTGCTGCTGTGAAAGGTCTCCAGCAAACGACAGCCATCAACCAGTTCTGCCAGGTTTCTGGCAGCGGCTCCAGCCCTGGCCCCAGCACTACCTCCACACAGCCTAGGTGAGGCCCACACAGCAGCAGGTAATGTTAGCCCACCAGTAGCTGCTTATACGGTTAAATGCTGAAAGCTAAACGGTGTGAAGTGTGGCAGTATTTCACAACAGTCTGCAGTTAAAGATAGAGAGTAGCTGCACTGTAGACACCGGTGGTGCTCTCAGAGTTGTCAGAGAAACAACACAGACAGGACGAAATGGTACATTCAATTACAGTTGGTAAACTGGTGGTGCATTTAATGTTATTGGAAAATTCCCTTTTGTCATCTGTTGTTCTTTTTGTCGTGTAACTGCAATTGACAGGTAAACTAAGTAAGTAATTGTTATTACATTTTACATAAATCATTTTAATTAAACCATATGGCCTTAGCAATACACAGGCCGTGCTCTTCTTTATTTTAAAGTATCGATTCAGATACTCAGAATGAGAGTTGATTTCATCCCTTTTTTTTGCTAAACTGTAGATAAGCAAATGTTTTCTCTATGCCTAATTTGTGTTTTTTCCTATGCAAAAGGTTAATCTGTTTTGTCTAGTTTGTTGAACATGATACATATGTTGAAGCTAACAGCAACAGCCATGGGGAGAATCCCACAACCTGCATGCTGTAAGAATGACTCCTACTAATGTCAGGTTAAATTGATGCAATATATGTAGCTGTATCTGTTTGGGGTATGCTTACATAAAGTAGTACTAGCCTTATTCTTTAGCCATATTTATTATTGCACGTGTACAATACTCGATTTAAGGAAAAAAAAAGTTTAATTTCATAGTTCAGAATTGATTTAGAATTCATATTGTCTTATTGTATACCAAACTACTGTAAATCAAGTGTTTTTGTTGTTGCTGGCTGATCTCACTGTGCCACCTATATCAAGAAGTATTGAAAAAACAAGTCCATCTATTTGTGTTGATGTATTTATATTGTGAAGGGTTTACACACTGCCATGTATGGCACCAGCCTTCTCACTGGGAACACATTTGGGGTTCAGTGTCTTTCTCAAGGATCCTTTGACATGCAGACAGGAGGAGCAGCTGGGTCTACTGCTCCAACTGCTTCAGAGCTTTGAATAGTGTAGGCTGCATGGACCTGGATAGTAAGTAAAAATTTCCTGAAACAACAACTAAATACACTAGCAATAAATTGAGGCAGGGCTGCTGGGTCGTAATGACATCCTTCTGGGTACAACATGATAGGTCACCGCACGCTGCACAGCTGTGATGAGTCAATTCTTTGCTGTCAGTTCTGCCATCCTCCAGATGTACTTTTAAAATCCATTGAAGCAACTCTAAATAGTGCTACACTCCCTCTAGAATCTGGGGATTAAGCCACACTTGTAGAGAACAGAAGGGAGATTGTTATTCATACATTATTGATTTGCTGTTGACTACAAACACTAGGTTTCTATTGCTTTTGTTGGTATTTGCAAAGTCATTTTTCAGTTTGGTTGTCTGAGAGAACATAAAAAGTAAAAGAAGGTGCATGTAGATATGATTTTATCAGGCAAAATATAACCTGAGTGTAGCTGTAGCTGAAAAATCCAGTCAAAATAACTAATATATAGCGTAAACACACTGTCTCTACCTGAAAATTCATAGAGTGAGGTGCTCCGAAATCCAGTCAGACCCCCATCTCTATTCAGGGGGTCTGCATTTTTATTTGTCTTCTGATGTTCTTCAGTTTCAGAAGAATGTGTTGACGTGCAGACAGACAAACAACTATTTTTCCAATTATTTCACAAAGGATGAAGAAGCCATAATAGCAGAGCCAGTATAGCAAAGTTGACCATTTTCCTATTTAAGATTATGATGGGGGAAGATCATTTTTTGTATTCTGTAAAATCTGACAAGTTGATTGACAATTTAGAAACCGTCTTTTTTGTGTTTACTGGTGTATGCTGGTGCAATGGAATGGAATAAACTACTTTTAAACTAAGGAGGCAACAAAACCCCTTATCTTCAAGGTAAAGGTTAAATGCTATTTGTTTTCAATAGTTTTGATCGTGCGCTGTTGGCTGTGAAAACACTGTTGTATTTATAATGATAAATAAGTCCAGGACTTTATCCTTCTATCCCTGGGAAAGTCTGATTATGTTTTTTTTAATTTTTTTTTATAATAAACCAAATCAAAAGCCAAAGCCAAAGCCAATGCAATAACAGAGATCTGGGAGCACACAAGTTTGCTACAATGAAGTCACACAGGGAAAACGAGTGTTCGATCATCAGAGAGCATTCAATATCCTGAATATTTTTACTTCTAGTTACCAACATTTTTGGGATGTACCCATTCTAGCTAAGAAATGTCTCATCGCAGGTTGCATGAGAAAAAGCAAAGATTTGAGAAAAGTCCCAAAACAATGGAGGACATAATTTTGTGTTTAATTTAATATTTTTTCTCTTCTTCTTCCCTAACTTTTAAATCATTTTGTAATCCATAAGATTTATCTTGTGACCCTCCAGGGTTGAAACCTCAATTTGGAGGTAAAAGCAAATATGAAAGGCACTCAAAAACTCTGTTATAATTCTACAGGAAGACTGTATGCAAGCAACTGTGGTTAGTGAGGTAGGTCAAAGTTGAAGCAATAAATCTGTCTGTAGCCTGTGATTGGTGTTTAATAATTTCACTGTGCACCTGCATTTTCAGGCCGATTGTACAAGCAGCTCATAACGACCCATATTTACGTTTGCTGCAACGTCTTGTGGCAGAAGTAATTATCGCAGGAGCAAAGGAGGAAGTGAGGTAACATATAATGCCAAATTCCACGTGAAGCAGTAGGTTGGATTAATGAAAGGGTCAAACAAACACAGGACTTTCACTCAGGAGACCGGGTTCCTTGCCAAATCAACATCAAAAATCAACTGTTACCTTTTGAAACTAACCAACTTTTACAGAACTTAATACGACGCAGTGCAGCACTTTGCTGCATGTCAATCACCCTCTCTTTCCCCTTTCCTGTCTTCAACTGTAATGTTTAATAAAGGCATAAAAATGCCCTAAGAATAATCTTTAAAGAAAAAAATCGGCGGCCGTTATGTTAAATAGAATGGTCATATAATTAAAACTTCATTTCCTGCTGTCTTTTATTACCTTGCAGTATGCGTTATTGAGACTGTTTTAACATAACAATGACGCCTTAGCAAGACATTGCAATCCTGTATCTGCGCTAAAAGGGATCCGCTGGAGTTATCTGGAGGGTCTTTTATTTATGATTCTTACGCAAATGTATAGTATGGACATTTATTCACTGTAAGTCATACTGAATCTAAAAATATGTGTATAATGTTTGTTTGTTCAGATTTGACAGAGTCATAATTCCGGGAAGGAGTAGAATTGTTGATGCAAATTGCAGTAATCAGGTGCTAAAGGTTTTGAAGTAGCTTAATTGCCTGTGTGTCACAGCAACTGCTGCTGATTCTGCTGACCTTGTATGTGAGCGATTAATACTACTGTAAGTAACTTCTGTTACTTTTAGAACACCTGTATGCACCCGTTCATTTTCACCTAACAAGATGGCTTTGCCTCACATCACATGTAGTTTACTTAAACTACATGAGTCATTTGGATTCTTTGCTTCAATGCTAGTCACATTGAAATACAGTTTGATTTTATGTGACTTATATAACACATATGAGATTATATCAGCTTACTCTACCAATTAGCATGCACCTGGTGTGTCAGGTTGTCTCATGTTTTCTCTCCTTGGCACAGAAAATGCATTTAAGCCATCTACAAACAACTGAAACACAGTTTAAGCCATTTTTCTCATATAAATCACACATTATCTTAGCTATATATTTGTGTGAGCTGTTTTTCACTTCAAAATTAATCGTGCCAGTGAGCATAGTAAAGATAAAGGTACCTTCTGTGTTCCTGTGCTACTTTTAGAAAACAAAGGAAGAACATTTATGAATTATTGTTGTTTTTGTACACTAGTATGCATTTTAATTGCTGAGTAAATAACAAATACAAAAGGAATCCAGCAATACAGTTGAATACACAAAAAACTACCTTGTATGTGGGCAGTAGTTGCATTATTTCACCTATCACTCATCACACATCACTGTGGCTACAAGCATCTCCACACACTTCATGACATAGTTTGGTTGACAAGGTCACTCTGTCTCTACATGCATTTTTTACATCTGAATTATTACATGGTTATTGAGCTGAAGAAGGGAATCTCAAAGAGAAATGAAAGCTGAAGGAAAAACTTTCCATGGCAGATATGATTTGGAGACGTCTGACTTTTTATAGGATGTCTCAGGGTTTAGAACTGCACGATGCATCTTTGAGTTTGCATTTTCTCCATGTATTTTCCTGGCTTTCTTCCACAAGACTGCAAACTACTTTAGCTCTGTAGCTGTAATGAGTGAGAGTATCTGTCTGAGCTAGTAGAAACCTTTTCAGGCTTTCACCACACTCGGTGCATGCTGTCTTTGAATAGACCCATACTGAATACTCTTCATTTTGTCCTACTTAACCTAACATAACTCTACATTTTGCCAAAATGTTTTTGGCTCAGTGAAATGGTGATGTTGAATATCAATTCCAGGCCAGCGAGGCAGTCAGGTTCAGTGAGGTAGGGAGATGAATCACCACAGCACCTCTACAGGGAGCTCAAACTGGCTTAGTGCCAGTTCCATCTATGCTGATCCCTGGCCAGCTGACTGGCTAGCTGACTGTCTCTTTGACTCGCTTGCTTACTTGCCTGGTGGCTCTGTTACGAAACCTGCTGTCTGATTTGCTTGTGGACTGATACACTCTATATCTGACTGTCTGGCTGCCTAAGCCATGACTGGGTTTTTGGCTGACTGACTGGTTAAATACAACTTGATGTCATTCTCTTGCAGCTTGACTGTTCAACTGTGAATGAGGGTAAATGCGATAACACAGTCTGGTGGGTAATGCAAAAGCTTCAAAATTACCACCCACTACGTTTGGAAGGATCCCACCAGCAGTTTGGTGTGTTTCATTACTGCAACCATTTTCCAAACCATCTAGCCATAAATGGCATGAGGAACAAGCAGCTGATTAGAGCTTAATGTGGGGCCCAGCTAAGAGGTAGTTGTACTTATCTCAGTCTGTTTCAGTATCACCGTTTCCTTCCTAAACAAAAAATACTGATTCTATGAATGTTTCAGCTTATGTCAACATCCAATTTGCAGCTCTTGCCATGTATTAAGTAACATCACTGTGGTCGAATGTAACAAAGTACATTTATTCAAGAACTTGTGCTACTTGAGTATCTTGATTTCATGCCACCTGCTACTTCTGCAAACACATTTTATTGATTCTCAGCAGAAAACTAAATACATTATGCAATCCAACAGAAACAGCTCTGCATACATACAGATATGCATGCATTAACATTAGAAAATAAATAAATGAACAAAACAAATCAATCCATCCTGTCTTGCCCATCCCTGTCCATCCCCCTATGCAAAGATAAACACAACCAAAGTATGTTTAAAACAGTCTCAGGTGAGCGACTCCACTGCTGTGAGAATCTGCTTTTTAATACAAATTCTTTAAGGTCATCAGGTAAATAGTCCAACAAGGGAGACCACATCCTCGTGAAGGACATCTCATTACCTTTAAGAACTGTGCTAATTATCTCATCAGGGAGAACCCTGAAGCTCAGTACAGTAATGCCTGTGCCTGTTAGACATAAACTGCCACTGTTGCAGACATTTAGCCATTTATCTATTGTGAGGCTTCATTGCATCTTCAGCTCTGAAATGAGCTTTTCCCCCCATGTCTGTTCATCTTTTTGTTAGGACCCATAGAGGCATCCACATGAACTCGAAATGACACATTGACATTGCATGCGACTGCTTGAGCAATATGAATGCAGCCATGAACAGCAGTCCTGCGGTTCCTAACCACCTACTGAAGTGATGACTCATTGGTGTTCTTTCCTTAGACATATGCAGTCGAGGCAGTTTGAAAAAATGTGGTGGTTCTTTAAAACAAGGTCAGTGATTTTTTTGTTTGGATGAATGCTTATGCAATAAGCTGAGTCCATATTTGTTTTTCTTTCATGCAGGAACCAGGCTGGCCTCGGGTCTGGGGGGACAAGTCTTGCTTAGGGGACATTCTTCCTTTTTTTTTGCTCGCATTCAGCTCTAGTCACCTCTGAGCCTTGAAAAAACAACACTGCCAGGAATGATGGCCGAGCTGTGATCTAACAACATCTGACACACTGGTGGGGACTAGCTGTGAACAAACCACTCGGTTCCTGCTGCTGCCACAGTCACATTCCCCCCATCTGGAAAGTGCCTCATTGTTTACAGATGCAGCAATGCGGAAAAGGAAAATATCTGCACTCTCCCAGGTTTAATTTCATCTCAGCCCATTTACCTATTGTTGCTCATCTGCCTCAAACCTGAGCGCGGCAGTAATAGAACTCTGTCGCCCTCAGCCGTAACACCTCTGTGCCACTCAGAGAAGGTGGCTTAGGCTGCCTGAGCAGACACAGAGAGGCATTTATCAGTGTCAGACACACCACACAGAGGACTCACTGCAACAAAGTTGTCAGCATAATTTGGCTGCCTCATAATCTCTGACTCTGCAGCCCCGGGGATTATTCAATTTTCTACCCCTATTCAGTGGCAAGTAATATCTTTCTGTTTTGCTTCAGGGTGCAGAGGGCTATCTGAGCCCAGAGCAGGGCTGACTTTGTGTTTGAACTGTCTGACCAGGAAGAAAATGATTGGCATTTATAGATGAGGAGGAGGGGTACTGTTGTAACATAGTTTGATAGTCAGAAATGAAAATAATGCAAAGAGGTAATGAGAGAAAATTCACACTGAGCCAAGACTGATTTCCTCTATCATGCTGACATGAGAAATAGATGAAGCACTACAAAAACACAAACTTACATCACATACATGTAAAGGAGGCATTATAAGTGATAGACAATTGTGTATTTTTAAATAGTATGAAAATACAGCCACATTTTAGATCAGTTAGGTTAATCCAAATATTTTGGTTGAGATTAGAGTAAGGTTTTTATTGATACTATTGTGACTGCCCTCTCCAGAAAAAGAAAACAGCATTGATTGTTTATTTTCACGACCACAAGAAGTTGGTCATGTCTGAACAATCTCTCTTAGTAACAAAGGTGGCAGTAGTGTACCATTGTTATACTGAAAACCCTCTTAGGGAGATGGTGAGGGTGGCTGCAAGGGCGTACAAAGTGTTTAATCATAACGACAATCATTCCCTAATCTTAACCACGGTTTATTTGAAGGGCAATAAACAACCTATTGTGTCATTTAGGACTCAAACCTTGGATGGTGTCACTTATTGGACTATATAAAAAAAACTATGATATGGTCTAAACCTTTTCTTACTTAAAAAAAATTAACTAAACATTGTAAGTTTCTGAAAACTTTGTTTCGATCGTGCAACAAGGCAGGCCAGGTTGGTTCTTTCGGAGAATGACTGTAAAGATTTACAAATATGTTTACAGTATTTACTCTCTAACAGACATTTTGGGACCGCTCGGTGGACAATACACTGGTAAGAGCAAATTAAGTTTAACCAGACCCGGGTTCGAGTCCAACCTGTCATTGCTGTTATCCCCTCTCTTTCTCTCCCCCTTTCCTGTCTATCCACTGTCACTATTGAATAAAGGGAAAAGCCCCAAAAAATAAGCTTTAAAAAAAAAAAAACATGTATCCAGCTAATTTAAATAGCTCACGTTACTGCACTGTGTGAACAGTTAACTTCATTTAATACTATATGTGGTGTTTTCTTTTGCGGGGTGCAAATGTTCCACCAAAACAAGTTCATTCCTGGATCTGGATCTTGAGAGCTGTTCTTTCTCCTATCCCAATATGTATGTCTAGCCAGACCTAACTCCAGAGTACTGTGGAGATAGGTCTGGCAATGCGAGACAGTAGTAAACACCCAAGTGCGATGCCATGGTTTACTGTCCACTAGTGCTGACAGAAAAATCCTATTTTCATCATCATCATTGCAATATGTACTATGCGATAAACACATCATAAAAGACTGCCTGAAACGCAATGAATAAAGAAAATCACTCTATTTACAGTATAATTAACCCTGTTCAACAAGTTTTAACATGTAGACATTGAGGAAGCAATATTTAATGTTTAAGATTATTTTTTGGGCATTCTGGGCCTTTATTATTTAAGACAGCTGAAGTTGTGAGAAAAAGAGTGGGAATGACATGCAGCAAAGGGCCGCAGGTTGGAATCGAACCTGCGGCTGCTGTGACAAGGACTGAGCCTTTGGACATAGGGCGCACGCTCCACCAGGCAAGCTATCCAGGTGCCCCAGGAAGCAATATTTTAATCTGTTCTTCTGCAGTCTCTCATCCACTGCTGTAGCATGTTTTACATGAGCACAGCGCACTAGCTCAACTAATGGCGAATTGTGACGAGCTAAAACATTAGCTGTCTGTATGAAGTGTAACTGTTTCTTAGTTTGCCACATATCTTAAAATTGGCAAATTATTGTAAACTTAGCTGCTGGCTGAGACAAACCAGCCCCACCTCCATCTTTCAGTAAAATCTACATGGCAAAGTATTATTCACGTCAATGATGTCATCGGACATCAGCAGAGTGAGGAAGACAAAGGACAGACATCAGTCATTAATACATTTCTAGAATCTTCATTTTTTCTAAACTTAACTAAGTATTTTGATGTCAGGAATATTATTTTATTGCTATTTTAGATAGTTTCCAATGATATATTAATATGTTTATATAGTGACTTTGCTGTTGTAAACATTACTGTTGCTGCAATAGAAATTGTATTTTAGCCTAGTGATATTGTACATTTTCAGTTATAATCCAGATCAGAATTTAAAGACAACCAGGCTGACATAGGAAATATATAGCTTATTTGCAGAATTTCCAGCAGCACCGGAGCAATTTTGGAAGTGGAACGTTTTGGATATAGACTAACTTCTACATAACTGCAGCAAGGTGAGAGGTTATAGCACTAAAGCTAAAACAAGATTTTTAACTGGTGTTAAGTTAATCTTTTATCATATTATTTGTAAAAGGACAACATAAAAGTGATTCAGATGCAAATAATATTGATGTTACAGGTATTAGGGTTAAATATTTCCTTGTACAGTTTGTTCATTCAGAATGCATGCTCCTGTTCACTAGCTTGATTGTGATCAAACTAAAAAGTCAACTTATAAAAGGCTGCACAAAAAGTTTACAGTTACAATTGAGTAATTAATCATTTTGAGATTCTACAAGTTAGCGAGGAATACTATTTTAAAATGGTTGGCAAAGTTGAGTAAGGAAATACACATGTTGAGCTAATTGCAGCTATTTAACCTGATGTTATATTAAATATACCCATAACTCCTTACAGGTCAATATGTAAACTGTTTTCTGTCTTTGCTGCTATATTTATTAATCATGCCATATTTCATAAACAATAACAGTTGGCCCTTCCAATCATTTGATTTGATTGTCTTAATCATTAAAAAACTAATCAGCCGTCTCATTTAACTTCCACACATTTCTGTTAATACAGTAATTTAATCAACCCATAAAGCATTTATTTTCAATGTAAATAAATGATTACAAAGAAAACGTGTTAATTACTTAATTATTACTCATTAAAATAATTTTAAGTAAAATTTTTGTTTTGCCATAGCTTTAGGGAAATAGGGAAATATTACTGTATTTTACAGATTGGTTGCTGCCATAGGTGCCGAAAATTCTGAGCACCCAGTGCCAGACTGCTAATAGGCTACATTCATTTAAAATTAAACATTGCAGTTGGTGCTAAGTGGAGCGTCTGTCATAGTGTGCCTAGAGGCTACTAGACAGGTGGAATTGATTCTTAATTTCCCACGAAGCTGATCGCGGTTACGTGTTCATCTCCAATCCTATCTGTATTTGTGAGAAGTGGCGTTGTCCTGAGGTGAAAGGTTATTATCAAGTCAATAGGCGTATGTGTTCGTGTTGGCCGCTGTCCATTTCCTAAGGTTCTGAAATGTAAATATTTTTTGACTACTTTTTTTTAAAAGGACGTGCGCCCGTGAGCACCCACGGAGGAAAACATAAATCGGTGCCTATGGTTGCTGCATATTATCTCTCATTTAAAGAAAGGGCTTCCTTGAATAGGTGCAATATGTTCATGTTTGTCAAAGAAATCCACTGGGAACACAGCTGACCTCAACAATAATGAAAGGGTTCGATTATCCTCCACCAGCTTGGTGTGCACGTTTTTCATTTCTTGCAAAGGCTGATGATGTTTGCACTCACCAAGACAACTCAATAGCTATTACACTGCACACATCTTTGAAAGGATTTCAGCCTTACTGTGCTTGATGAAAGACAAAGGTAACATTGATATTCTTTGCAATCTGCTGAATGTAATTACAGACTGGGTATTCAATGATGGAGACGTACTGCTGTTAATCTCATGAATTCCAGTTGTTAAAGTTCAATGAAAATAATGATAGCTTAAAGTCAGTATGTTTAGCATTTTTATATTTATAGCATCTGTCAAATTATTCTAATGGGTTTTTTTATGCAGAAAAATTTGAGAATTTTGGAGGAAATGTGTTGCTTTCAGTACCTTATTTTACAGTATGCCAGGTTAATATTCAGAGGTGTCTTTCCATCAATATGGGCATGTTCAAATTCTACCCACAGCAAAATTTTTAAGAAATTGGGGATAATAAAAAGGAGCAATGACATTCTTACCAAATAAATGTGGGAAATAATTTAGAAATGTGCTACTGATTTGGACTAGCCTACTCAGGCAGGGAGTCCCATAGCCGAGCACCCTGCAGCAAGGATACCCTGGGTAATAAGGTGAGTTTCAAGAAGCACCAGAGGAGGCTGCCTGGGGATCTCAGAAGCTGCTCATGGGGGATAACTATTTCTATAATATAGCTGGGAGCCTGACATATAGTGCTTTAACATTAACAGTAACATCTTAAAATGAAAAACAAAACTTACATGCAGCATGCAAAGAGATGCATGAAGGGTAGAATGTGTTCTCATCTCATAGAATTAGTTAAGAGCCTAGCAGCAGCATTTTGGGTATGCTGCAGGCAGGCAATTGACTTGTAATTTATGCCTCAATAAAAAGAATTACAACACTCCAAACGAGATGAAATAAAACCACAGACTTCTTCAATATCTGTGGTGACTGAAAAAATAAATAATTTTGGCTCTGAGGGAAACAAGACTGCATCACCCTAGCCCCTTGCTTATCAATGGTTATTATTATTATTATTATTATTATTATTATTATTATTATTATTATTATTATTATTATTATAGTTTCTCTAAACAGATTGTACTTATGTAAGTCAGAGGAAGAAGCAGAGCTAAATAGCGGGGTCTCATATTTTGATTCATTGATAATGACACAGTGACAAGGCCCGCTGCATGGTTCTCCAATTGGGCTCCATAAACATGCATGCCCATTATAACTTCCGCAATTATGCAATTGCAACTATAAGACAGAATTTTAGACGGTAACTCATTTCAAAATATTTCTATAAGGATTCTTAACAACATTGATATTAACAAATTATTTGTCAGAATTAAGGTAAAAGCGTCTCTTTACCTGAGATGCTGAGCTATTATATTTGCATTAAACTTCAGGATTCTCACACCTTGGAACCTGAGGATGTTCCTATGACACACTGAGCTTCTCTCTCCTCCTCTCTTTCTCTCCATCTGTGTGCATTCATGTCCCATTATTACATGTTACTAACTCAGATTCTTCCCTGGAGACCTTGTGCTTTCTCGCCTTGCAGACGCTCATGGATTGTGGTGGCACCTGGATTTTGGTCCTGCTCGACGCCCACTGCTACTACTATTATTTGTCATACTTATCTTTAGTGTTACTATAATTGCCACTGTTCATCATGTCATTCTATTATAGCCACTGCTATAATTATTATGAGTCATATTTATGTATAAATAATACAGAAGTATTTGTAATATTTATAAAAAACTGTTAACTGAAGACTGCATTTGTATTATGCATCTGTAGTTTCCTTGTCTGTTTTTATTTTGCTCTATTAAATAAAGGTTAAATGAATAAAGTAAAAAATGCGAGTCTGTGCGTCTGTTTTCTAAAAAGGCCATTTTACACTGGACAGCTGTATAAATGCATGCTGAAGTCTGTTGTTGGTTGTTCTATATCTCCCCCAAACAACTTTATTTTAGGTAGGTGACTCACAAACGTGTCAAACAGATCAGGAACATTGCAGACCAGGCTATATGCTGGTAGTAAAACTCTGACTACATGAGTTCTTTTTGTCTTCCACTGTGCCCTCATTAAGTAACCTTCCCCCAGGGCCTTACCTGAGCTGGGGTTGTGTTTAGCTGTATTGGAGGATGTGTGAGAGGTGGATGTGGAGGCCACTCTCTGGTCTGAACTCATGCTGTCCTGACCCAGAGATGAGTTGGACTTTCTTGGCTTCTTGTCTGTCAGGTGCAGCGGGGAGCTTTTCTTGGGAGGCAGCAGTGGTCGTCGAGGCCTGGCCGTGGCATTAACCTTCAGCCAGGCTTGGGCTTTGTACTCCACAATCTCTCCGTAGTTAGCTCGTGTCACCCGGCACTCGTACAGTCCTTCGTCACTCTTGCCGACTCTTGAGATCTGCAGCTTGTGTGAGATGTCGTTGCCCTGGACTTTAACTGTCTGTTAGAGTGATTGAAAGAGACCAAAGTGTCATAACAGTGATGGAACCAAACGAGACTTCATGACACATCATTCCAAGTTATTCTGCAACATACCTCATTGTCATTATACTTTGGATACAAACATATTGAGGGGAAGTTGGACTCGGACATATAGACATATAGAGAAGTGGCAACGATAATTACAGCTTCAAATATATTGCTTGATGCACAGGTCAAAGTTTGAATAGTGGTTCTTAACAGCGTTCCATAAGCATACTGCATACAGGTTTTCCTTCTCTCTTGTGGTAAACCTTGAGGGCTCCGGACTACTTTTTGTCTTTTCTTTTTTTTTCAGTAATATTTTATTAATTTTTACATTAACAAACAAAGAACCAGACAGCTCAGATCTTGCCAAATTACAACAGTAATGCGTAATAATGTACATTGTACATGTTACATCAACACATATGAGGATCATATCATATACGTTATTATTTGCATTAGAGTCATGTCAAAGGAAGAAGTTAAACAATCTATGACTTATTTATGAAGGCAAGGTGCGGACGCCCTTTCTGCAATAGATCAACAATCACAGACTTTTTTTGAGATTGTTACAGCCCAAAATGTCTGATTTTGCAGGAGCTTTTGTAAAAATTTTGATAAAAGTTGCAATGTCTTTTGTATTTTTGTTGCAATGAAGTTGAAAGAGACAGTGAAAATTGCAAAAAAAGTGTTCGTATACTTCTTTAAAAATAAAAGGAAACTTGTTTTGGGCAGAATAAAACTACTCTGGGCTGAGTTTTCCTAGTAACCTTACCAAAAAGGCTCAGGATGCTGAAAATGTTGGTATAGTATGAAAATGGCTGGTGGATTAAAAAAAAAAAAAAAAAAAAAAAAAATAGAAATAATGATAATAATAATAATTTATTGAATGAATCAAATTTGAACATATGTGTCAGTGGCTTGTTGATCTGTTATTGTTAGTTAATGTCCTATCCTGTCCTGGGAAACATTCATACGGTTTGATAAAGTACTTATTGGACTTGAAATTATCATTGCACTTACAATAATGGGCGTAGCTGTCCTCAATTTAGGTCATCGTGTCTCATCTCGTGTGTGTGTGTGTGTGTGTGTGTGTGTGTGTGTGTGTGTGTGTGTGTGTGTGTGTGTGTGTGTGTGTGTGTGTGTGTGTGTGTGTGCGTGTGTCAGTCGTGGGGGGGAAATGAGCAGCAGCCTCCCCCCCCCCCACTGCAGAGAGCCGATAGGATTGAAACAACAACAACAGCAGCTTTCAGCGACTTTAGAGTGAAAAAACGTTATAGCATACATTGATGTTAAAATGTATACAAGTTGGCAGGTTGTCTAACGCTGTACGTTTCGTTGGTAAAAGTGAGATGTTCGAGTCACACACGTCTCATCTTCATATCAGAAACAAGGAAATTAATTTGGTGATGTACGTGTGTTACGTCAACCCGTTCTCACTCCTGCTTGGTCAGTGGCACTCAGAGTCACATACTGACGCAAATTCTGGCACGTGGGACTGCTGTGATTGGTTGAAGTTGCGGGAGACTTCTTTTATTGGTCAAATTTGCGGAAAAGTTGCGGTGATTGGTTAAAATTGCGAGTCGCACCAAATTTACAGTGATTGGTTGAATTCGCGTGAATTGTTGCAATCGTGACATTGCAAAATCCTGGAGGGACTGATACACTGCTTTGCCAAAAGCAGAAGTTTATACAATACAGTCAGCTGTCCAGTAGACAAAGATAGCTGTCCCCTATGTATACTCAGAACAAACAATAAGCGACATTTTTCCAATATCTGGATTGCCAAATTGCTATTGCTTTATTTCACTTAACTCAAAGCAGAGAAACCTGGTGATTTATTTTGTGTAAAAAGTGAGGAGTCAATAGACTCTCCCGAAGTCTATTGCATGTATATGTTCTTAGCAGATACAAAAGCAGTGGACCACAACTCTGTGCTAAGTTCAACCTCCAAGTCCTTTTCCCATAGCTCCCTCGCCCTGTCAGCATTGACAGACATATAAGAGGTTAATTTTTCATGTAAAAAAGAAATGAATTTCTTCTCATTTAAGACAGTTAAATTAAAATGAAGGAGGAAGCTTTCAATAGGACTCAAGACTGGTTGATCAACTGGTAATTTAAGATATGATTTTACAGAATGCCTCACGTGGAGAAAATGAAAAAAAGTGGTTACATGATACTTTATACTTATTCAGAATTTGTTTGAATGACATACAATAATCATTTTCAAATAAATCAGAAACCAATCTTAGTTCCTTTGAATACCAGTCATCGAAAATGCTCACTACTATGCCTGAGGGAAAGCTTTAAAAGGTTGTAACGCTTAGAAAAAAAATCTCTCCGGCCAGAGTGTTTAGTGATATCACGCCAAATCCGAAGTGTGTTAAGTATAATAAACACCAAGTATCCACGGGGGGTTCCCTTTGATGTAGGAAATATTTAAACCAACCTGATATTATGCGGCATGACAAGCCTAATTGTAGTATAGAAAATTAGGGCGCGCTTTACCCCCCTTGTCTATTGGTAATTGTAAAGTCTTAATTTTCAATCTAGATTTCTTTCCATGCCATATGAATTTCGACAGCAATCCTTCAATATCCAAAATGACTCCTATTGATCTTTAGTGGCAGCATTTGCATAAGGTATAATATTCTGGGAGGCACATTCATCTTAATCAAACTTATTCTACCCATCCAGGACAATGGGAGATCAAACCACCTGTCAAGCTCATTTTTAATTGATGTCAAAGTTGCCTTGAAATTTTGTTTGTACAGCTCTTTAGACTCTGATGCCCAGATAAGTAAAACCTAAGATTGACCACCTGAAAGGTAAATTGACAGGAGTTGCCCAGTCCTTAGAGCCACCCAATGTTAAGGCCTCTGACTTGTTATAGTTAATTTTATACCCTGAAATCAGGCCAACCTGATTAATGACTTGGGGAGTTTTTAGGTTTAGCAATAAACACTAACATGTCAGATGTCAGCATAGCGAAATTCTGTATTCAATGTCTCCCAACTTGACACCAGAAATAATAAAGGTGAAAGGGGACAGCCCTGACGCGTACCCCTAATCAAGGGGGAAATGTCTGACACCGAGCCATTCACCAGCACTCTCGCAGCCGGAGATTTGTACAACACTTTGAGCCACTCAACAAAACAGGCACCCACCAGGCGGGAGGCACGCCCCTCGGCCCCAAACTCCTGTGCGCCCGGTCAATTTTAATACGGGATTTAACACCTGGACTCGCTTCTATACCGAGCACGGTGGGCAGCCATGTTTCAAAGAAGTGGATAGGGCGTTTTCCCTCTGTACCTTTTTCAGGTTGAGAACACAAATGTTATCCCGCCTGCTGCGGTTCTCCATATCATCCATGCAATCAGCTTAATTTTCCTCTCTGCTTCAGCGAACCTTCCTTTTAGACCGGTCACCGTATCCCCCACATCCAACACTCTCTGATCTGCCTCGGTAATGGGTTTCGACAGGCTTGACAGTGTCATGGATATTTTTTCCAAAGTCTCTGTAAACTTGGAGAATTTCTCTTCAATCATGTAGCTAAAGTTTTGAGTCACCTCGCAAATCAGAGATGCGGTGTTTACCGCCGAGGGCTCCTCACCTGTAAATGGCGAGTCTGTTTTTTGGCTAGTAGTTGTAGCATTAGTCATTCTTCATGAGTTGATTTTCATCTGTTTCATCACTTGTTGTCAGAAGGGTACTTTTTCTTCTTGCCGCTGATTCTTACACTACTGAATCATTATAATAAGCCGAAATGGGAACAATAAAGTTAGTTAAATATAAATATAAGAGGAATGGGAGCAGGAGCTCGGTGGAAACACGTCTTCTAGCCAGCCATCATCATGTGACTCCCGGACTACTTTTTTTATACCAGGTGGCACTCGAGCCAATGTCTTACTGGCTTACTGGCTTAAGCACAAAATCTTAAGGTGTCTTGAGATGGGTGATCTAAATAAAATCCTCTATCACAGTACATGTATTTGATTTTAAATATAGCAATTTTTTTTATCTGTATCATTATAGAGGAAGTTTTCTGGAAAGTCAGTGGAGAAATTGTTAATCGATAAAATAGCTAAATGGTAATATGTGTTTTTGGCAGACATTAAGGTACTTAATCACAGATATGCAGCAAGCGGCAATGTCAGCGTCTGCATTAAACCTGCATTCTATCTCATTTCCAGCAGGGGGCGACTCCACTGGCTCCAAAAAGAAGTCAGTTTCTATAGGTCTATGGGGAAATGATCCTACCGCTCACTTGATTTATTGACCCAGTAGCTTACATTTTTTTATTAGAGTTTATGGTCTCAATCGCTAGTTTTTAAGTCTTCTTCAATACAGCATGATGTTCATTTTGTAAATTATGTTCCCAATTATTTTAAAATAGATGATTAAGCAGAGGATGCTTTAAGGCGTGGCTACACGCCGACCTGTCAATCATGATGAGGCTTAGCAATGTGTATACATGGCACTGTGTAAATTAAATAGCCGTGAACTTGTTTTCGGGGTGCTGTCCATATTTTTATCTTAAACTTTGACCCTCTCACAGTGTGTTTTCACTTCATAAAAGTTAGTTGGAACATTTTGGTCACCTAAAAATGTCTTGTTCAGTGTTCGGTAGCATCAACCAGAGCTAGCTAGCTACCCCTAGCGTTAGCTGGTAACTTGAGGGAAAGTCTGCCAAATTTTCATTACTGCTGTACATGCAGATAACCGGCACCAGTATCCGGAGGTCCGCGTTTGACCGCCGGTGAAACTCTGCTGACTCGAGCCAGTAGGGTTGAAAATCGGCAACTTTCCCTTTTTAGCATTTAGCTTAGCGCAGCGCCATTGAAACCATAGAGACACTGGCGTAGCAGCGTCATTCTCCCCCTGCTCCGGCCTTTTTTCCCAAAATGGTCCAAAATAGAAACTTCAGTCTTCAGACCGGCAGTCCACAAACCAATGGTCGAGGTCACTGATACTACGTCTATTATTTTTAGTCTATGCAATGGAAACTTTTATTTACATTCTGAGTGCTGCATGTGGTTAGGTTTAGAAATGTAGGGTTAGGGAAAGGTTGTGGTTTTAGTTTACGATGTTAACATAGCTCATAGAAATGATAACCCAATTGCAATAAACCATAATTTAAAAACATCTATGTTACCTTGATGCAAGACCTGTCACTTTACATTGCACATGACTGCTTGACTATCTGTGGACTCCAGTGAGGTCATTGGAAGGAAGTGTGTTGCACTGGGCACAGAATGCACATACAGAGAAACAGGAAAAAGGGGCAGAACGGTTGGCAGGGCAGGAACGCAGGAAGGGAACCACTCTGACAGTAATAATACACTGCCACTGATTTCACTGATTAGCTCCTTTCTCCGGTTGAAGGTGTATTATTCGGGGTAAATCAGCTGCTGTTGTGTTTGCTCGGAATGAAACGCTGCCAATAACGTGGCACACATTTGAGAAGCACTAGGTTGCAACTAGGAACGCATGACGTGCTATTCAACTTACACTTATTTTTGTCCCCTCGTCATCAGGATCAGGCTCTGGTATCATCTCCATCTGGGAACACACAAAACAAGAGAAGGAGAAAGAGAGCATTAGTATGCTGTAGTGTCTGCTGCAGTGTAGCTCTCAAAGAGCCATGCTGAGGACACATTCAAGTATGTATGTTATGCAAGTCAGACTTCCTAAAACCAGCTACAAGATTACTACGACAACTTTGAAAAAAAGGCATCATCTATCTGCTGACAGTTATAAATATTTCATTCCAACATCAACACACAGTTTACAAACTGAGTGATTGCATGGCTACTGTTCTTTTGCCTTTAAAAATAAATGCACAAAGATGTTGCTCATGCAACTGTATTTGATTTATTTTTAGATTCTTTGAGTAGTTCTGTAGAAAAAATAGACAGTTTCCAGATGATGCAGTGAATCAAGGGGAAAACTGGTTCAGACCAGGATGCTGTGTGACAAACTAAGAGCTTCCTGAGACAAATGATGCCTCAAAACCTCCATCAGTCTCTGCAGTAAAAGTTATATTATCAATGAAAACTTATGACCAATAATTAAATGTCAGAAGGACTGGAATAGCTTTTCAGGAAAAAAAGAAGAAGAAATTCAAAGCACAAAAAGTACTTAACAGCAGCGTAGTTCTGTTTGAGCTCCGGTGGCATAATTCTAGCACGGTGGCAAGCACTAAGTCTATAGCCTACATCATGGACTGGGCATTGATTTTAGAGGCCATAATTTATTTATCTTACATCGGATGCCAAATGGATGTTTGCCCGGAAAAAAAGTCTGCTGACTACAAAGCTGAAGCTGAGCATGAGCAGTGCAGCAGAAAAGGCTTGAGAGGAGGAGGAAGTTTCTCCAGACGACATTAGGGCTCCATAGCTGAGACAAAAAAGGAAGGGTAGGAGAAGGATAAGATGGCTACTTATGAGCATTTGCAGCAGATAGCGTGTCTTCAAGTGCTGTAATTACCTCGGAGGAAACAGGCGCTTTTCTCTTGAGGATGTTCGGCAGACAGGTGATTAATGAGCAGAATTAGGAACCATATTTTTCTCTGTCTGCATGTATGCATGACTTTTACATCTTGACTTCACAGATGGACCTGGCATCCGCTTTTGTATCAGGGAGACATCTTTAACTGTGAGGAAGGATTAATTGTCCTCAAGTCTTGGCATTGGGCTGTTTCAAGTCATCAATTTCAGCCTCCTCTTTTACAAACTTCTCAGTGGGCTGGGTGTGCAGTCTATATATGTCACCTGAGGAGAATAAAGTTAGGGTTCCACTTGAAGACAGATGTTTTACTCTGGTCTACACATAGTGGTTGCTGCAGGAAAACATGGTCACAGTGATGAAAATGGTGGAAAACGGTTTAATTGGTTCTCAAACATTTCATTATGGAAAGTCCTATGGGGCTATAAAAAAGCTTTTCATTACCGCAGTGTCCAGTGCAATACAAAATTGTTTTTTAATTAATTATTCCTAGTTCTTTGTTTTAATTAAACTCTTTTACTGACCTTGGTCAAAGCAGTAACACAAGCAACATGTTATTGCTTCATTGATTATTGCAATTTGCATTATGTCCTTCTGACTGTAATATGTAATATGTTCTTTAACTATTTATAATTACTGTATGTCATTGTCTTTATCATTGCAAACCCTTTTGATGCTAAGAGCACCAAACTTGGAACTTTGGGCTCCATTCTGGTGTTGGCGCACAATGCAGGGCCGCACTAGTGAGCTGGTATTTTCCTGCGGCGCCCTGACGTTTTATCTCTTCGACTGCGCTGGTTTGGTATCATAGTGACTCGCCATGCATCCCAGCAGAAGCAGAGGTGCAGGAGAGGGTGTAGATGAAAATCCAGTGGTGCACTGCGATCTTGGTGTCACTAATAATTGCGTCTTGTGTGGTCCACTGCCTGCCTGCTCAGAGCAGGGCGGCAGCTCATCACACTTTTGTTCCTTAAACGCTTAGTAAATCTATGTGGTGAAGGCACACACCCATGTAAACCTTGCTAACATTTCACAAACTCATTTATTAATGTTTTGTTAATCTTTCCACTTTTCTACATTTACTTATCCATTATTCTTACCAGCTTTGTAATCTACGACAGTAAGTAGCCTGTACTGAAGGCCTTTCCTTTTCTCTGGCCATCTGAAGGCAGCAGGTATCTGTTCCATCTGCACTCTCTAACTGAGTGATGATGTGCAACGTCAAGGGGCAATTGTGCACAGCAGATCAATTGGTTACATTTTGTGCAACCAGCACCAGACTATTACAAAATACCAAACTTGTCATCATGATGAATTATTCTACATTTTCTACTGCAAATCACCAGTTGTGTTGGAGATGGATGCATTCACAGTCTTATGAAAAATCATAGATTAATTTTAACTTCTTTCTGTGCTAATAACTCCCTCAGGGCTGTCCGGTCCTGCCAGTTCTCCCTCTGTGTCTCCATCCATAAAAAGTATGGTTTGAGAGACCGCATGATGAATGGATAAATACATATTTGCCTTCATACCAGCAGCCCAATTCGTGTCCTGTCTCAGACTAGAGATGGTACGTGTCCACTGGCAAGTGTCATTTCCATGTGATTTTAGTTGCCTAACTGTACCATACTGTTGATGCTGTATGCAGATGTTGTAGGAGTGACCAAGTAAAAAACACTGGCAGTGAACGTTTTGCACTGATTTAATTAAAGAATGAGTACACTGACTATACTAAATACGTTGAATAGGTTTTAAGATCTGTGTTCTTTTAATTTCATTTCCAAAGCTTAAAATAAACCCAATAGTGGCCAAAAGTAATTGCCGTATTTGGTGACTAAAAGTTGTCCATCATAGCAATGGTAAAACACTAGCTTGGGACAAAGCTGAAAAGCTGAAAAATATACATAGACTGGGCAAATCACAGATTGTTTCTACCAACTTGTCTTTGACTGTCCTTACCACTAAATACACTTTACTACACACTGAACGGCTGGTCAGTAACCACTGGAGTTCTGGAGGTAGACAACCACACAAATCCTGTGAGAACATCAACTGCTGTGTTCTTTGCACTGAAAAGGCTAAAACAACAAGGAAAATGGATGCAGAGGCTGTTGGGGAAGCAAACTGTATTATATGAAGTGAACAGAGGGAGTTGGAGAAATCCCCATTCCTCTTCTTCTTTTTTTGTAATTAACTATTTAAATTCCTCTTCTTTTATTATTCACCGGTATGTCTCACGCAGCAACACACAAGTGACGCCAACGGTCACCGGTATCAGTCACAAATATCAAACATGTTTTAAATAATCGTCTTGTATCTGCCAACTGTCAACACCAACTGACCAAAAATGGAACAGACCCCGTACACCTTGGTTCTGTTAAGCCAAGTTCAGAACAAAGCTTCGCAACACAACAAAACCGCTTTACAACATCGCAGAGAAAGTTTGCAGTAGTCTGAAACGGCCCGTCTCAATTCGACATTAACCAGCTGATGACGTCACCTGGGACTCAGCCTGTCAAGTCGCCAGTGGCTGGTTTTAGAATGTAAGGAACATCACCTGCCAATAGAGAAGTCAGCTTGTAAAGTCAGCTTACAAACTACAGAAATAACACCGGTCGAAATGGAGTTTTAGAAAGAGGGTCAGCAACCGCCGTCAGTGACTAAAAAGAGGGAGTGTGTTATGTGGGCTGGAGATGGTGGACCCAAAATGCAGAGAGAGAGAGAGGGACGGCAAGCAGGAGATGGCGAAAACTCACTGATTTTAATAATACCAAAAACAGCAGAACAAAGGCAGGAAAAACCAAAGGGCAGGACGCAGAGGAATTCACATACAGGCAAACAACTGACAGCGCAGGAATAAAAAATGATCTGACACGAGACAAAAGGAACACGGGGGTTAAATACAAGAGGTAATGAACAAATGAGGGACAGGTGATACAACAGGTGAAACACATTAGGGCGGGGCAGGACAATCAGACAAGGCGGGAAAACAGAAGGTAAAACTAGACAAGACAAGATCGAAAACAGACTATCAAAGTAAAACAGGAAACTGGGAAAAACAAACAGGAAACATGACATAACCTAAACACAGAAACTTGACACAACACAACAGGGAACACAGGAATTAACCAAAAAATGCACAATACACAGAACATGGTCAAGACAGGGGAAACACAATAGACAAGGGGATAACTAAACAGATATATATATACGGATACAGAATAAATATACAAACACAGGGAACATGCAGAAATAATAATACAGGCAACCGAAATAAACAAAACCAGGCAACAGAAATGGAACAAAATACAAAACCAAAATACCAAAACCATAACAGAGTGCCTAAAACAAAGTAGTGAATCAGAGAAATAAAACGTTTTCGCTGATTCACCACTAGAAATGCAGCTGTAGCAAGAATCTCACTATCACTAACGTTATTCGCATTCATATTTTGACACAACAAATAATATCCAGCTAAAAAAGAAATACAAAGAGTCGTTGCTATGGAGATGATACACCGTCTCGTCGCATTGGTGTAAACTGGCAGGTTTCAGAAGATTGCAGAGCGGCACGTTGCAAGTACTTGCAAGTTTCAACTTGTCTCGTCGCGAAACTTTGGTCTAAACTGGAATAGAATTGGCTCAACAGTCCTAATATGTAGGAACTAACATGTCCACCGCTGTTGCTGTGGGCATATGTAAACAGGGAGTTTGATGCTTTTATTTGTTAAAATCCTAAATTACCAATTTTAGAAATATGTACTCACTGCACCCACCCTCAGAGATATTTTTTTGATTTAAGGATGTGTTTCTTTACTTTTGGAGCTGGAGCTGTTCCTGAGCTAATAGACATCCAGAAAATTAGCAAAAAGAGAAGACTTTCAAGAGATAACATACTAACTCAAAAAACAGAACTCTCCCTCAAGGTTTATCAAGACACAGACTAATCACACAAAACAGTATTTTAAGGAACAGACAGCTAAATGTGTGTGTGGAAACAGTGGGGGAGGATAAATTTTGATTTTGATTATTTTTGTTTTCAGGACAATATCTCTCTGCTCAGTCCCCGGGTCAGCTGACTGTGCTCACCTTGTTCACATATTGGTAATAAATCCACATCTGGTTTCACCTCTGCCTTTCAAATATTTTAAAATATTTTATCCAAATTGACTCTTTGAATTTACAGGCACTAAAACTTAAACTTAGTCAGTATTTTATGAGTGTGAACCCATTAGTCACCCAGCACTGTGCAAATGCAATTAAGGTAATTGTGACATAATGAATGTCCAATATCAATTCAGAATCCTGGCATTTATCATCCGCTGTAAAAGGCATTTATCTGCCACTAAGATGTTGCTGCTGTATGTCATAAAAAATAACAGATAAAAACGTTAAACCTTTTATAGAGAATAATCACTCTGTTGCATTTAACAACAACAAAATAATGACTTTTTCTTTATCTAAATGTACCTGACAAATGTTCCCAGAAGTAAGTTTGGAGCCTGTGACAGAAATGTAAAAGTTTTCAATGACACTGTCGGAATAAACCTCCATTATTTTCCCATTTATATTTCATTTCTATCGCATGAGTGCCTTCTGAGCCAAAGCCACGGCCGCTCACAAGTATCTCAATTTCAATCTCTTGTCTTTTTATTGCAAAACTCTTCCACCATGACACACTGCCATTCTTCATGCAAATCTCAAATTGACTTCTTGTAAAATGTGCTCTGCAATTATTGTGCATCAAAAGAGCTCCATTGAGTTGCTGTGACTAAATTAACGTCACATGAAGAAAAATTGTTATCATTTAAACTGAAATATAGACTAGACCACCCTGTGTTACTGTGATTGTATTACAGCTTTTACTGTGACGGGATAGGATATCGTGTGAGAGCCCTGAACCCGGATGATAAGACATGCACGGCCATTGAAAACACATTAAAAAGACCAAATATTTAAACAAGTTTATCCAGCAATCATCAGTTTTACAAACACCAACACTCAGTGGAGGTTAAATTGCAGTCATGGACTTCATATGACACATTAAACCCTGTAATCTTAAGCTATGGGGGTGCAGGAAATGGGTCATTATATACTGCTGTGAAAAGCTTATCATCACCATTTCACATTTCCATAATGTGATGCCATCTTAGTATTTTATTGAAAGACAGATTAAAAAATAGATAACCCTGGACACATAACCCTACATCTAAATTGTCCTTTAAATATCATAGGAAGCAGTAATATTCCACTTAAATGCATCTGTGATGTGATACACGACAAAATCAATCTCAACACATATGGATTTAAGTATATGTTTGTGTACACCGTGAATGAAGCTGCATACAGAGTTAAACTCTACAATTAATTTCAGAATTAGATTAGACCACCTTTAAAGGTACAGGATACTCAAAATCAGTGGGACCCTGGGCCTTCAATAGGTCCATGACACCAAACAAATCAACAACAATCAAACAAAGCAATAAAAAAAAAAAAAAGCCAGAACCTATGGAAGTTAAGCATATTAATTAATTATTACATTCACTGCAATTGTTTCTCGTAAGTTTCATGTGACAAATAAATGTATTAAATGTTGGAGCTTCTCCCCCCGCGACCCGATACCGGATAAGCAGACGAAGATGGATGGATGGATGGATGGATGAAAGATGTTGGAAAATGATCCCACCTAAAACTTAACAAAATATGATTGGCTAACCATCTTACTCTTTACACAAAAATATCTATATCTGTAGGATCCTTTCAATAATGTTGTCATACAGTTTTAATAACAATCTGAGCTGTCAGTGGCAGCACATTTAGTGGATGGAAAAATAATGGTGCACATTTGCCTTATCATTGGATTAATGACTTTATCCTGACTTACAGTAGGTCCAAGTAATACTTTGTGTTAATTGTTTTTTTAACTGATATTTGATGTTTTGTGAAACTTGTAATGCTCTGCACAGAACATCACACACATTATATATTTAGATGTGAAAAAAATCCTGTACCTGAAGTTCCTAAACAGTTTAACAGCTCTTGGCTATGTTCCCTGCACATCTGGATCCATTTTGTTGTTAGCTGGTGTCTCTCTTATCTTACAACTGGCCAAATGTGCACTCTGTGACAAAATGTCATGATATTCCCAGTGCAGCATCAACAGGGTTTAATAGCAGAAAATGTCTCAACGATCTGAACCACCATGTTTTGGTGTCAGTCTCTCAGAATCAAAGAGCAAGGCTTTCTTTGTAGAGCCGCCATTTGCACTGATTCTCAATAATGATAAAAGTAGGAATCCATCGTGTTAGAGGAGGAAAACCATCCAGCATCTGCTGTAGCAATATGATGATATGTTTTGCGTAAGACAAATGTAACTCATTCTATGACAGCAACCGAATATGTACACACTCGTCACCATCTAACGTAGCTAATATCAAACGATCCAACACAATATGATCAAGGTATGGACCAGCACCACAAAGGTAGGATGATGAAATGTGTTTTCACTCACCAAGGCTAAGGGCTAAGTGTTCTTCCTCTGGGAAAACTTGACTTATTTTGTAAGCTAACCACTCCACGTTTAACCGCGGTTACTTTTACCAGCAGTTTGATTGATGACAATATCCCAAGGCTGGTGGGCACCAAGGCGTTTTAATTCCAGTTTCTCCTCCAAAAGGTTACAACCTCTGCTTGAGTATTAATTCCACTTTGATAATTTTTCAAGTTAGCTAGAGACGATAACACAATCTCCCCTCTTCGCTCTTCTTGCTGACTGTTGGCGCCGCGCCAAACAGCCAATCATATCTGAGACATGAAATGACACTGTCATGGGGCTACGTGCAGTCTGCCCCACTGGCCACCAAATTTGTGTGATCTACATTAAACACACTAACACTTTGAGCATGCATATTAATAATTTCCCATGTAATATGCACATTGCATTGTGTGTGAGGGGCTAGCCCCATTCTGACACATTCAGGCTGCCGTAGTCTACTGCGAACACGGGAGAACGCAGTCTGAAGCAGCAAGGCAGGGGCAGAATGTGAAATAAAATCCTACCACAAATGAAATGCAATTTAGGAAGAGGTTATATTCATAGAAGACAATACATTATAGATGATAATTATCTTGAATTAATTAAAAATAACATAACATAAAGTATCGCCACTGATACTTTAAAAGAAACAATGTCATCATCTTAAAAGAGGCAACCTGTCTGAAAACTGATCAACAATAAATCAAATGCACTGTGCAAGACATCAAATGCTTACATCAGCAGGCTTCTCTGCCCACTGGCTTGAAGACCAGTGGGTTAGACAAGGCAGTCAGCCTTAATGCAGTACATATAATGTCATACTCTAGTAGTTGTTATCAATACTGGCCAGGAAGCAATTCCTTCCCAATGTGATTCCAACCTCAGAAATTAGGAACAAAAACACACTTGTCTTATGGTCTATGAACCCTGATGGCAAGAAAGTCCATATTGGACAATTCTGCCAAAGCTTGGATTATGTTCAAGATACCCACTTGATTTGGACAGAATGCTAAGCTTCATATTGACTTCCACTGAAGTTTAGAATACATTTTTGCACATAAGGACTGTGGGTTTTTCTACAATGGTGTAGTCAAAAGGGATTACTTCTCAGCCAGTATAGACAAGAGGAATCATTACAGCCACCAATAACTCGTGCACTCAGACAGCCTTGAAAAAATCCAAACCTGTCCATGCACACTGCTTATTCCATTTTATAGCACGGGTATACAAAAGAGAACCTTACCAGTTATGCTCCTAAATCTGTAAAGGTTTAGGTTTGCTACACTTGTTCTGCCATTGTGAGACTGACCTTCTCTTACCTTATCAAAATAAGTGGGACTGCTTCCATGTAAAATCCTGTGAACTGTATAACGTTAGATTTTATATGCTCTTTTCCTCATTTGAAAACCAGAGTAGTTCTCGCAACGTATACAACTCCACTTATCCAGTGCAAGCACAACACTCGTGAGTTTGTTTACTTAGTTCAATGCAAAATAATTCATCTTATGAATACATATCACCAAACCTCTAGGGCAATGCAATAGAGGAGTAATCACTGCATGTGTAAGCGACCTACAAATTGACAGCATATTGATACTCAGTGACACATCTCCAATTATGATGGATATGTTTGGCACCATCAAGATCCTTTACAGCCAGGACAACTTAATCACATCCGATAATGAGCTATGAATGTTTTTAATGAATTTCACATTCACTCTCTTCTCCAGCTGAGGCTATCGGTGGCAGTGTGCCTCCTCTTTAAGAACAAAGTGAGGCTGTAGTGGGTTTAAAGTTAGAGTACATAAAGCACAGTAGTGTGCCCTGTAAAGTGTTTCCTAATTACAATGCTCACTGACTCCCGCTTGAAGATGTTTTGGGTCTAAGCTTAGTTGTTAACCCTAATTACATCCCACAGCTGACATGGGTCCCATTCACATGCAAACAGTAATCCCCTTCACAGTCCATTGGTTTATGACAAGAGCTATGTTAATTACATGTAAAGCCTGCAATTGTGCGTGTAGAAAACATGAAAGTGCTTGAATTGTGTACAATTACTCCATTACTTAATCCAGTGAAGGGGAAATGATCCTTTGACAAGCCAATGTTACAGGAATTAAAGACCAAAGGACCGATCTCATTGAACTGTGAGATGCTCTCAAAGCAACCAAAAGAAGAGGTACAAGATGGTTCTTGGGACTGACACTAAAATGCCATAAAGTCACATGCACTGCATCGCTGTTATTATCTCAGCTCTATTCATGACACCCAAACACACTTTGGCAGCCATATTACTGTTGCAATGAGGACACAACAGTCCCAGTGTGCAACGGCGAGGTCAAAATCAGAGATTTGCCCTCTTTTCAGCTACTGCTGTTGAAACAAGCCGTGCAGACATCCTCAGACATGCACTTGACTCTCTTTGTGTCGTAGCATCAGACTTCCATAGCGTTAGCGTCATCAAATTACAATTAGTCGCCCGGGCCCAAAGGTCTGCTAGAATGCTTTCAGCTCTTCCATCATCTTTTCAAGTTTCATCAAAATTGCTGCACATAGACAAATACTTTATTGTGTGATTATGTCTCGGCATGTATCAACATTTCAGTTTATAACATGCCAAATGCTTCTCTAAAACATGTCTTTTTATTTAGATAATTTTGTTATTTTCGTAAAAATAATTTGTGCAGTAGAGGACCTTTGATGACTATCACCCACTTAAAAACCTTTTAGTTTGAAACTGCCTTTCTATGCCATAAAATGCACAAAATGGTGGTGCTTTATCAGCCATCTTAATTTTTTAACTTCAACACACACAAAAATAACATTACAGGCTACAGCATTGCAACCTTGTTGGAATGTTACCACACTGTACATAGCTGTACATATCTGTATCTATGGTTCATTCAGAATATCCATATTTATTCTGTTTTTCTTATTATATATTCTGTTAATACACTGCATATATCTATATCTATATTATTCTTACTATTATTATAATGTCACTGCTACTACATACATGTTGTTCATACATTGTTCATATTACATAGCCATAGTTTTTCTGCTCTTATAACACTGCAATATATTTCTTGTCCTGCCTATGCACCAACTGTCTATGCTTTGTATATCACATTGCACTTTTCTGCTTTTTTTGCACTTCTGGTTGGACTGCATTTTGTTGTCTTTGTACTTGTACTCTGCACAATGACAATAAAGTTGAATGTAATCTAATCTAATCTAATCTAACCTTCAGACACATGTACTCACAAGAAAGCCAACAACCAATGTACTTCAAATCCTTTAACCCCACACTTTTGTTCTTTAAAATAATAAGAACAAACTTGCCAAGTATGACAATCCACTCATTGAAACACAATTTAGATTTGTTTTCCCCTCAAATATATAGACTGGAGCCTGGTCATTGTATTGCTGATTGATTAATGAAGACACTAAGTACAACCCTTTTTAAACATGCGTCTGGCGCACGGACCCTTTTCCCCCCGTTAAACTAGCAAAAGTGGATTCGTACACGCCCTAAACGCACCTGTGCAATGTGCTTCCCGCTGTGCGCTTAAATTGTTAAAATAGGTCTAAGTGTCTCACTGGCCAATAAGTAATTTTGTATTGCAAAGTATACGTAATTCTTACTATAACATACAAGGAGGAGAAGAGGAAGAAGAAGAAGCAAAAAAAGGAAGCAGAAGATGACAACACTGTTAATAGAAGGTGCAGGGAATTTTTATCGTGGCTTGGTGGTTTACGACACATACAATATGACAACACAGTCTCACTCCCTACTCGTCAAATGTATGACGCATGGTCAAGGAACCCTGGTGTTAATTTTCAACACCAGGGGGGTACCCGTTGCGTTATTTTTCGACGAGATAGTCCGCCAAATCCTTCACCGTCAGATATCGACGAAAGAAAAAACACGCCCCCTTAACTCGAAATCTGTTACAGTTTTATTATTACTACTTCACTTCCGCGGATGTTTTTAAACGTTATTACGGTGCATAACTTACTGGAACAAAGCTGAGCAACGTGTTGTTGCTGGTGATACAAACACTGAGTATATATATGTATATTGAAGCGATACTGGCGTTAAAGACCCGTTGATCGCTGCCCTATTCTGTGAATGAATGGCCGCATTGCATTGTGGGAAATCAGCTTTGCGTGCGGCCAGCATGGATCATATCGTGTTCTGTATTACAGCATACTGTAATATTTCACCGGTAATAAGACCGAAATAATACTATTAAAATAAAGAAATTAATACCATGATAACATCTAAATAAATGTTGATAGATGTAGCGTTATAGTTTTAAAATTATCAATAAACAAAAAAGCAACCCAGCTTCCCTGGCCGAAATAGACCGAAATAATAACATTAAAAGAAATACATATAAAACATAATAAGATCTGGTGAATAAATGTTGATTAAAACAGCGGTTATTAGGATAAAAATACCAATAATAAAACTGTAACAGATTTCGAGTTAAGGGGGCGTGTTTTTTCTTTCGTCGATATCTGACGGTGAGGGATTAACATGAGGGTCTATCTGACTGACCCCCTCGTCGAAAAATAACGCAACGGGTACCCGTTGTTTGACCATGCGTCATACATTTGACGAGTAGGGAGTGAGACTGTGTTGAATATGACCACATGGAAAGGCCTCTTTCCAGATGGGGACTTTTGTTATGTTATCCACCTCTCTATCCCCCCACATGTTTCCCTTCCCTGTCACTTGTGAAATAAATGCAACATTTTCAAAAATATAAAAATAATTCAATAATACAGCCAAATTGTTAGTGGTCAGTTGTAAAAGCGTCATGAATGGAAAGGTAATAAATCAGACAGGAACACAGAACAATGTTACACACACACACACACACGCACGCACACACACACACACACACACACACACACACACACACACACACACACACACACACACACACACACACACACAGGCAAACTCTCCAAACTCCAAGAACAAAATATGTCACCTGTCATGGCCTTCTAAAACAATACATATGAATGAGACCCCTATCACAAGCATTACATTATTTGTTAGTGTTATTCAAGACGATGAAAATGAAAACGATTATTCATATGATCGCTGGGGCAATAAACCAGACTAATGCTAGTGCATTCGAATAATGCATCATTAAGTTTGCCAGCAGTGGGCACACTGTCAGCCACAAAAACAGTTTCTTCCCCTCTGCAGTCAGCCTTACTAACAAGGCCCTGGACTCCAACTGACCTTGACTCTTAACCCACCCCATCCTGCACTAAACCATTCAGCCTCTTTCGTCTTAGTGTTCATTTTCTATATATTTTTTTCTGTATTTATTGTTTATTTCATGTTCAAGATTTATATATTTATGTTCATTCATGCACCAACCACCAAGGCAAATTCCTTGTAAGTGTTTTCTGATTCAGATTCTGGTTCATAGCAGATAACAACAGGTATCTTTAAAGGGGCTATACATGACATTTAGAACAGCAAACAACTATTTGCTATGTAAAGATATAAATATAACTGTAAAGATTAAGTGAAGTAATGGCGTCCTAAACAGAGAATGAAGACACACTCCCTCTGATTGTATTGTAATCCGAGCACTTCGGCTCTTTGTTTTGGTAGTCGGACTGGCCGCACTTGCATGTTAGTGCATGTGAGTGTAAGTAACAAAATAATTATTAAACTATAGCAAGTTTTGTATTGATAGTATTAATAATGGTCCAAAATGATGTGAAATTGGACGTTAGAAAATTAATCAAAAATTAATCAAATGTAATAAATTACATTACTTTGATGAAGTCATTTAGTTCAGTGGGAAACTTGATATGCAGACAGAAATGCAAGATAAAAATAAACACATTCACACAACTTACAAATAAACAAGGCAACAATAAAAAGACATGAGTAGAACAATGTTTCCTGTATGTAATACACACAACACAATGTATCACCACTGGAGCAATCTCTAAAAAATTCTACATTACATGTGCAAACTAAGCAGAGTTATTGCACATAGGACAAAGGAGTTTTTACTCCAAATTGCTCTTGAACCGGGATACTCTAAATATGCGACCTGATGGGAGTGTTACGATAGGTAGTTTGTACAGTCTAATATAGACCGGGCCTTGCAGAGTACTTGCTGGTCAAAGATAACTATCATTTGTGGGAAACCTATCACCTTGCCAGCCACCTTTACAATATGGCTGAGGTGGTTTTTGTCCCTGATGTTCAGGTTACCATAATACGCAATCATGGCAAAAGAAAGAACAGATTCAATAAAGGACTTATAAAATAAGGATATCATTTTCCTATCTACATTAAAAGTGTTTAAATTCCTAAGGAAGTACAAACGTTGCTGTCCCTTCTTACAGACTGTGTCACAATTCACATCAAAATTCAGGTTTTTATCGATGACGGTTCCCAGATACTTATACTGTTCAACAAACTCAATTCCAGTTCCTTTAATGAAAGTCTGAGATGGTAGGAGGGATACTTTCCTAAATCAATGACCATATCCTTGGTTTTTGTGGCGTTTAATTGGAGAAAGGTCTCATCCACCACTGGCCCATGCTCAGATTTGTCTTTACAGAGCACGCTAATGATGACCGTGTCATCAGAAAACTTCAGAATGTGCCTGATCTGATGCTGGCTTCTACAATCACTGGTGTAAAGAATGTACAGCAATGGAGACAGGACACAGCCCTGAGGGGAGCCAGTGGAAGAGGAGCGCTGTTCTGACAGAGAGCCATTCACCCTAACCCTCTGAGATCTAAATGTTAAAAAAATCTACAATCCAGCCAACAAAATTTACATCAAGATTAAAATAGGTAAGCAGTTTCCAAGCTAAAAATATTTGGCTGCATAGTATTAAAAGCTGATGAAAAATCCATAAATAAAAGTCTGGCATGGGTGCCAAGACCTTCCAGGTGCTTATACAGAAAGTTAAGTAAAGTGATATAGGCAACTTCAACCCCCATCCCTGCCCTATATGCAAACTGCATGGGGTCCAGAGCCCCCCACCACCATACTTAACAGTTCCGTTTTGACCAGCCTTTTCAAATGACTTCATGACCAGTGAAGTGCTCTCTTATTTGTCTAAACTCTCTGAAACTCTACCTTAACATCATGGGCATCAGATATCTGGTTTAGCTTTATGGAAGAGGAAGACTCTTTGCATATTTCTTTAAGTTGCTCTGTGAAGTCATGCGTATCAAATCTTAAATAAAAGGAGTTAAGAGCTTCAGCTAAATCTTTGTTGCTATCATAGCCTGCAATACTAACTGGCTTGTTTTCAGTATTATTATGCTGGCCCGATATTTTCCTCATCCCGTGCCACGCTGTCTTCAAATTGTTGCAGCTTAAATTTTCCTCTAGCTTATTTTTATATTGTAACTTGGCCCTCTTAATTTGCATTCTGACCTCTCTCCTTGCTTCCTTTTTTTCTGTCTCATCACCTTTAAGAAAGGCCTTTTGTTTTCTATTCAGTGCATTTTTTCAGAGATTTAGTGACCCATAGCTTGTTATTAGGGTACACTTTAACATGCTTTTTAGGAATAACAGTATCTTCACAAAATGTAATATAACTGCATACCATGTCAGTGAGTTCATCAATATCTTTAGCAGAGTCCTCAAACACAGTCCAATCAGTACAATCAAAGCATCCCTGTAATTTAGGAACAGCATCTTCATTCCAGACCTTGACTTCTTTTGTCTTCACCTTCTCCCTCTTGAGCATGGGCTTGTACACAGGGGTGAGATAGATGGTGCTGTGGTCAGACAAACGTAATGGGGGCCTAGAATAAGCTTTATATGCTCCTTTTATAGAACCGTAACACAAGTCTAGTGTCTTATTTTTTCTAGTTGGGCAGGTGATGTACTGGTAAAGATTTAGGGATTTGCTCAGTTTACAATTATTAAAATCCCCCATTACCAAGCACGGGGCATCAAAGGAAGGGGACTAGAGACTTAAGCCTGGTTCACACGGGACGATTTTAAAATTGTCGGCCGATTTTCCAATCCTGAGAGACCCCACACACGGCGATAAAAAATCACGGGTCTAACAGTTTTGGTCGTACAGTGTGTGGTGCGCAGCACACGGCAAAATCAACACATCACACACGAACCGATTTAACTCCCACTGTTTTGATTTTGTTTCCCGGTGCTTTCCTCGCCGCCTCGTCACCTCGCTTTCTGATTGGCTACACGCCACAGTCCACAGCCTGCATGCTCGTTTGTCCCCAGGGGACACCACACACAAGGAGAAATTGGGCCAAAAAAATCCAACATGTTGGATATCCCCGATTTGAGATCGGAGCGGTCCCGACGTCCTTCCAAGCAGACGAGAGCAGTCTTAACACACCACACACGTCAGGAATATCTGATCAGATTATTTTACGATAATCGGAGCATCCTTAAGATTGTCGGAAGGGGTGAATCAGGGCTAAAATCGGCCTAATTATCCTGCCATGTGAACCAGGCTTTAGTGTCACTCTGTACACAGTGTCAGCAGCAATTTGTGTGTTTGATTTTGGGTGTATATACACAACTGTCACAAACAACTGGGGGAACTCTCTAGGGGGATCAAATGGACAGACAGAGACAGACAATAGTTTGTCAGATGTGCATATGGACTCCCTGATTGTAACATTATTGTACCACTGCTGATTTATATATAAACAGACTCCTGGGAGACTCCTTGAGATTTTCCCTTGGCATTCGCATCCCTGTCCAGCCTGACAGGCGCTCCAAAGCCACTGATTGTCATTTCCGGGTCCGAGTCTGTAGTTGTGAGCCATGTCTCACTTTAGACCATAATACAAGCATCTCTGTCCTCGTGTAAATAGTTAGTGTTTGCTTGCAACTCGTCAGTCTTGTTCCTGACTGACTGAACATTTGCGAGGATGATAGAGGGGAGCGGGATGCGCCGCTGTTTCTGACTTTTTAATATTATACGGACGCCTCCTCTTTTCCTTCGTCTCCTCATTTTAGCTGAGTTTTTACAATCCCATTTATGAGACTTGTGCTTAGCGATCTCCGAAATTTACATCTTGAATGAGGAGTGGATCCATATGCATGTCCGCATGCATATGGATCCATGGTTTGGATCGTCCCGTTGCATCAGAAACTCTCGAGAATATTGCCTTAGTGGGTGGTGTGGTTGAGGTTGGAGACTCTGCGCGTTATTGAGCCATAGTACCACTATGTAAAATATATCCATGACTGCTTACATAAACAGACAGTCATAGAAAGTCTGGAAAATGTACGGCAAAAAACAATGACGACAAGCTACTACAAGCAGCCCCCCTGTTGGGCATAGCGGCGCAAAGACAGTGATAGCTTGACCTGCACTTAGCCTGGCTTATGCCGGGTACACACCACACAATAATCAAGCCAATTTTGGGCCTGATTTTCCAACAGTTGTTAAGATATTTTAGTCTGTATCAAAGTGGTGGACCGACCAACAGACAAAATCATTCTATGGATTTTAACTTTTATGTAAGTTTTGGCACTATAACTTAGGGAAATATTGTCGTTTATGAGCTACTTTTGCTGCTTGTCCTAAATCAAATTGTACTGTGCCTAACTTCAATGGAGCTCTTTCCAAACCCTGCATGAAAATGCTCTCTTTATATTTAGCATCTCTCCTTTTAAATGTCTATCTTTGTAGGTTGGCACATAGCAAAAGTGCAATCAATAATCCAAGGATGAAAACAGACAAGTGTAGAAAAGGACGTGATGAACGAGCACGAAAATGAATCTGCACCTTTGAGAAGCCCTAATTGATTTGGCAGTTTAATTTTTGTCCTGTCTGGCTAATCCATTTCCAGGGAGACAAAAAGGTGAAATGGCATGGCTGGAAATGAGGGGACAGAGGCAAAGACAGTCTCCGAAGAATACTGAATGAAATGAGAGACACTGAGTGAAATGTCAATTCATGTCGACGGCTAGAAGAATGACAAAGTACTTACTACTTGCAACAGGAATGCCTAATGAGAGCCGAGAAGTGACATTTGAGGGTAACACGGAATTGTGACAGCTTTAGTCAAGTTTTTAAAGCTCAACTAGACTATTTTGTACATTGACAGCTCCGATTGACAACTGCTTGAAAAAACCTGAACTGAAATGCCTAGAAATCCTCAAAAATGTCATCATTCAGTGTTCTCCCCAGTTTTATCATAGTTGCTCACTATGTAGGAGAACCCTTTAGACAAGGTTAGATTTCTCTCTTCCTGTGGACAGACTTTTCCATCAGTGACAACATAGAAAATAGCATTTCATTTGGACAAACAGGTGAAACTACAGCATTACAATTAACGGGTAGCCCTTTTCTCCTCCAGCCCCACTTTGTAATTTAGGTGGGTCACTTTCACATCAATGTTTTGCCTATTACAGCTTTACATCAAGCCTTCCGACTTCCAAATTAATTATCTGCTCTTTATGTGAGGAATCCAATCAGCTCATCTCTTTAGATACCTACATTAGAATATGTAGCAATCTTGGTTGAACAACAACTAATGAGATTGCCTATATTTTAGATCTAAGCACGATATGGTCCAAACACATTGAGGAATCTACAGGATAGATTCCTAATGAGTTCACAAAAACTTTAAAAGATTTGACGCATACTCCAGAAGACTGGAATATTCTTTGTTCAAAACACTACAGATGGCTGTAGTTTGCTTACAGTAATTGTGTAAGACTGTTAAAAAAGAGCCACAGGGGTGGTGCAATCTTAGAAGCAGCACATGAAAAAGGCCTTTGAAATGACTAGATCACAATTAGAAAGGCAGCCACACAAGCAAGTCAGATCAAGTTGAATGACAATTAGCAGTATATCTGTCAGCAGGGAATAAGTAGACAAAGTTTGGCAGTCATTACAGAATGTGTTTTTACAGCCACATGAAGTAATAGATTACAAATTGTCCTGACCTGCAAGAGAACTGGTCACAAAAACAGCACATTTTCCTAACCCCCCCCCCCCCCCCCACAGTAATATTGATAAATCAATGTTAGGTTTGGATTTGAAGAAATGGCTATTACTGGAAAGAGCAACTACACTAATTCCACCTAAATGCACTACCTGATGTGTGCACATCCTAAATTGAATAAATACTCTGACGATGGATACATGTTGGCCTACACTGGTCATTAAAGGTTTAATGATTGCTGAAGAACAACTCTAGAAAAAAATAAGCCACACAATGACAACCTTATTGAAACAGATGTGACAAATAAAAGCTAACTGTCGAAGTAGAAAATAAATAAATAATCTCACAAATTACCGGAGAAATGGATAAACACCGTCTCACCAAAAGCTTCAAGACCTAGTGTAAGGAGCACGATCAATGGCCATCATCAGTGGAAATAAAAACAATCTTCCCATCTATGATTTCACTTATGTTGCCCTCCAGCAAGTTCAGACAAACTCAATAAAGTCTTCAACCCACAATGTCTGAAACAGCTGCCAAACATGGTGGTGGATCTGTATGTTCATTTATCGAGCAGTATGAGGCTAGAAGCACAATAGGGTACAAATACTGCTCTTAATAAGTCCGCATTTTATCATCATGCTTAACTGCTCAATAATTAAAGAGTTGTTTCATCAAAAACAAGATATAGCCAATCCTCTTAAATAGCCTCCCAAACTAGCAGATCTAAACAAGGAAGGCCCAACATGCATGAGACCATAAAGCACACCAGCAGAACACTAGGGGCAAAGCTGCAAAGGGTTAACCTGGACCTTGATTTTATTACAATCAGCGCATCCCTATATCTGAATAATGAAGTTGGAGGTTACCTGAACCTTGGCTATCTTACTGTAGCTACGGAAAGCCTTCTCTTTTTACCATGTGGTTTCCAAGTTCCCCACAGTGCTTTTTAGTGTCTTTTGCTGTTGTGGGAAACATTACATCCAGCATTGTCCACATGGTTGCTGGAAGGAGAACCCTTAGAGAAGTGTGGTATTCTGAGTGTCTTGTTGTAATTTCCAGACCTATGTATAATGTTCAGTGTTGGGAGTGACGCGTTACGAAAGTAACGCAATTACAGTAATGTATTCATTTTTGCTGTAAAGCAGTAATATAACGCATTCCTAATACAATTTCAGTAATATCATACCTGTTACAATCTCAGTAATGCGAGTTACAATGCATTTTAACCCGAAATTACGTGGTGTTTTGTTTTTTTAAGAATTCACCCACAACGCGAAACATTTTGGCACAGAAAAAAAAGTCTGTGAGTAAAAGAGTAACGTTTCCTCTGGCTGGAATTCAATGGTTGAGATGACAGCAGAGACTGATTCTACATTTGCCAGATGGTAATACGTAGGCCTAGATGGAGTTATTACGCTGCGTTGAAACGAGGTGCTGTCCCGTCACTTTTTCCGTGGTCAGAGCCAGAGATGGTACGGACAACATCTCCCAACGTAACGGGACGTCAGCGCAAACAGCCGTGTGTCCGACCAACTGACACATATAAACATGTTTGGGAATTATTTTCTGGCTTACTACATGTAAATATTAGCATTACATTTATCAGCGGTGGAAATTCTATACCGTACTTCAATACAATAAGGCAGATACTTTTAATTATTTTTATTTTTATACTTCTCCTACAATTCTGAGTCAAGTAGGCTTATTGTACATTTAAATGCGATAAATTAAATGTAATACCGCACCCGCTGCGCCGATTCTCCGACCAAACTCCCGCTCCATTGTCCCCTCACTCGCGAACAAGACCCCAAGGTACTTGAACTCCTTCACTTAGGGTAAGGACTCATTCCCTACCTGGAGAAGGCACTCCATCGGTTTCCTGCTGATAAACATGGCCTTTAGAGGTGCTGATCCTCATCCCAGCCGCTTCACACTCGGCTGCAAACCGATCCAGTGAGTGCTGAAGGTCACAGGCCGATGATGCCATCAGGACAACATCATCTGCAAAAAGCAGCAATGAGATCCCCAGCCCACCGAACTGCAACCCCTCTCCACCCCGACTACGCCTAGATACCCTGTCCATAAATACTACAAACAGGATTGGTGACAAAGCGCAGCCCTGGCGGAGGCCAACTCTAACATAAAACGAGTCTGACTTACTGCCGAGAACCCGGACACAGCTCTCGCTCTGGTCATACAGAGATTGGATGGCCCTGAGAAGGGACCCCCTCACCCCATACTCCCACAGCACCTCCCACAGTATCTCCCGGGGGACCCGGTCATACGCCTTCTCCAGATCCACAAAGCACATGTAGACCGGTTGGGCATACTCCCAGGCTCCGTCCAGGATCCTTGCGAGAGTAAAGAGCTGGTCCGTTGTTCCACGACCAGGACGGAATCCGCATTGTTCCTCTTCAACCTGAGGTTCGACTATCGACCGAACCCTCCTTTCCAGCACCTTGGAGTAGACTTTACCAGGGAGGCTGAGAAGTGTGATACCCCTGTAATTGGCACACACCCTCTGGTCCCCGTTTTTGAAAAGGGGAACCACCACCCCGGTCTGCCACTCCTTAGGCACCGTCCCAGACTTCCACGCAATGTTGAAGAGGCGTGTCAACCAAGACAACCATTTCTGGATGGATCTCATCAATCCCTGGGGCTTTGCCACTGTGGAGTTGTTTGTACCTCAGCAACTTCCACCAGGGAAATTGACGACAATCCCCCATCATCTTCCAGCTCTGCCTCTACCATAGAGGGCGTATTAGTCAGATTTAGGAGTACCTCAAAGTGCTCCTTCCACCTCCCTATTACCTCATCAGTTGAGGTCAACAGCGTCCCATCCTTACCATACACAGCTTGGATGGTTCCCCGCTTCCCCCTCCTGAGGTGGCGAACGGTTTTCCAGAAGCACCTTGGTGCCGACCGAAAGTCCTTCTCCATGTCTTCTCCGAACTTCTCCCACACCCGCTGCTTTGCCTCTTTCACGGCAGAGGCTGCAGTCCTTCGGGCCATTCGGTACCTTGCAACTGCCTCCGGAGTCCTCTGGGATAACATATCCTGGAAAGACTCCTTCTTTAGTCGGACGGCTTCCCTGACCACCAGTGTCCACCACGGTATTCGTGGGTTACCACCCCTTGAGGCACCTAAGACCCTAAGACCACAGCTCCTCGCCACAGCTTCTGCAATGAAAACTTTGAACATTGTCCACTTGGGTTCAATGCCCCCAGCCTCCACAGGGATGCATGAAAAGCTCCGCCGGAGGTGTAAGTTGAAAGTCTGTCAGACAGGGGCCTCCTCCAGAAGTTCCCAATTTACCCGCACTACCCGTTTGGGCTTACCAGGTGTGCCCAGAGTCTTCCCCCACCCCCTGACCCAACTCACCACTAGATGGTGATCGGTTGACAGCTCCGCCCCTCTCTTCACCCGAGTGTCCAAAACATACGGCCTCAGATCAGATAAAATTATTATAAAATCGATCATTGACCTTTGGCCTAGGGTGCTCTGGTACCAAGTACACTTATGAGCATCCCTATGTTCGAATATGGTGTTTGTTATAGACAATCCATGACTAGCACAGAAGTCCAACAACAAACAACCACTCTGGTTTAGATCAGGGAGGCTGTTCCTCCCAATCACGCCTCTCCATGTGTCTCCATCATTGCCCACGTGCGCGTTGAAGTCCCCCAGCAGAACTATGTAGTTCCCCCACTGGAGCCCCATACAGGACTCCACTCAAGGTCTCTCCGAACTCGTGTTTGGTGCATATGCACAAACAAGAGTCAGAGTCCCCCCCCCCCCCCCCCCCCCCCACAACCCGCAGGCGTAGGGAGGCGACCCTCTCGTCCACTGGGGTAAACTCCAACGTAGTGGCGCTCAGCCGGGGGCTTGTGAGTATCCCCACACCCGCACGGCGCCTCACACCCTGGGCAACTCCAGAGAAGAAAAGAGTCCAACCCCTATCCAGCAGTATGGTTCCAGAACCGAGACTGTGCATAGTCTACCAGATCTAACCGGTAGCGCTCCACCTCCCGCACAAGTTCCGGCTTCTTCCCCCACAGAGAGGTGACATTCCACATCCCCAGAGCCAGCGTCTGCCGCCCGGGTCTGGTCCGTCAAGGCCCCTGACCTTCACCGCCACCCGTGTGGCAGCGCACCCGACCCCAGCGGTTCCTCCCACAGGTGGTGGGCCCATGGGATGGAGAGATGGATGCCACGTAGCTTTTTCGGGCTGTGCCCAGCCGGGCTCCGTGGCAAACCTGGCCACCAGACGCTCGCTGACGAGCCCTCCGTCTGGGCCTGGCTCCAGACGGGGGCCCCGGGCTTCCTCCGGGCAGGGTCACTCCATCTCTTCCTCGTTGACTCATGGGGTTTTTGAACCATTCTTTGTCTGGCCCCTCACCGGAGACCACTTTGCCTCGGGAGACCCTAGCAGGAGCACAAAGCTCCAGACAACACAGCCCTCAGGTTCATAGGGACACACAAAATAAAAAATAAATAAAATACAATACGACAACACAATACAAATATGCAAGTATACACATAAGATCAACACTCTACCTGGTGTTAAAAGCCAAAGAAAAAAGGTGGGTTTTAAGAAGATTTTTAAAATTAGACAGAGAGGAGGCCTGTCTAATGTGCAGAGGCAGTCCATTCCAAAGTTTTGGAGCTGCAACGGCAAACGCTCTGTCCCCTCTGAGTTTAAGCCTAGCTTTAGGGTAAGGTGGGGGGCAAGGCCATTCAAGGCATTAAAAACAAATAAAAGAATTTTAAAATGGATCCTCAAATGGACAGGCAACCAGTGGAGTGAAGCTAAAATAGGTGAAATGTGCTCGTACTTGCGTGTGCCAGTTAAAAGACGTGCAGCAGCATTTTGTACCAGTTGAAGACGAGCAATGGAGGACCCACTAGCCCCTATATAAAGTGCATTACAGTAATCCAGCCGAGTCGTCACAAAGGCGTGGATTACTGTTTCAAACATCACCACAGCTTTAATCAGGCTGTCAAATTTGAGGTCTGAGTCCACTTTTACCCCCAAATTTGTCACAATTGACTTGCGATACTGTGCCAGGGAACCCAGATCAACTGGGGGGGGGAGGGGGGGTCACAGACGAGCCACCAAAGACCATGACTTCTGTCTTTTCTTCATTAAAATTTAGAAAATGTAAAGACATCCAAGCTTTAATGTCATGTAAACACTGTAGCAGATGGTTAACAGAGTAGGAATCAGATATTTTGAGGGAGAGGTAGATCTGGCTGTCATCCGTATAGCAGTGAAAAGAAATGCCATGTTTCCTGAGAATGGAACCAAGTGGGAGTAGATATAGAGAAAATAAAAGAGGGCCAAGCACCGAGCCCTGTGGGACCCCACATGAGAGAGGAGCAGTGGAGGACACCGAGTCATCAAGGCCGACACAGAAAGTCCGATGTGACAGGTAGGACCTGAACCATTCCAGTGCTGTGCTACCGAAGCCCACCCACTGCTCCAAACGAGCAATGAGGATGTCATGGTCCACTGTATCAAATGCTGCAGTCAAATCTAAGTCAAATGACATTAACTAGTAATCTATAATGTATTACATTTTGGAAGTAACTTGCCCAACACTGATGTTGTTATACACATAGCATCCACACCTACATACATACCAAGGTCATCACCATAGCTACGTAGAATCTGCCTGATGTGTCCATTCATTTTATGTAACACTAAGTGGTGAATATACTAAATCACTTCAGTAAGAAAACTACTGTGTCCAACATTAGCAGAACAAAATAGGAAATTGTTTTGGGTGTCACTAAAGTTGGTAAAATGTTAAAAAATGATGGTAAATTACTAAAAAGTGGAAATTTAGAGTTTCTGGTTGGGTGTGGTTAATTTCACTATCAAGTGTAGATCACAGCTGATTAATATCAATATCGCAACTGATGTTTTAACTTATATAAAATCTGCTTTGACGCCTCACTTTAAGATAAAAGTTTAGTGAGGCTTTTCGTTGTCTTCAAACTTATTAATATCTTATTTTCTGTGGTACTTTTGAAAGGTATATCCAAACCATTTTGTTTTCAAAAAACCAAACCCTCCAACACCCCCTTCAAAGCCACTATTCATAAAGTAGTGTGCCTCCAGGCAGCTGTAGCATTACCTACGTATCGCAATAGTCATCATAAATGCATGTCTGATGGTCACTGGAGAGAAGGGAGGATGAGTATTTTCTGTTTAAAAAAGCAAACTGAATCTTTCACCACAAGCTAATGTATCATAGATTACCTTATAACTTGACAACTTAAGATGCAAGATTTCAAACACCCCAAGGGGTAAATATTTCACTATTGATCACTTAAAACTGCAGTATATTGCACAGTGATGCTCATGTTTACTAACCAGGCTGATGTGTGGTGCTTCATATCAAAACCACCAAAGGTAAAACACAAAATAATCCACATCTGAGGTTGCTTCTTATGTCATATTTTTCTGTTCTGCTCATAAAATGTGTTCATTCAATACTATCTGTTCTCTAAGGTTTCCTGGCATTTGACATTTCCAACGTGAGTTTGTATGGATAAACCGAGGCTGTTGTTAAATTGCAGTCAGTGCTTCCTGATATACATCAACATTGTGCATTATGTTTAAATGCAAATTTTAGACTTACAGAGCACAATCTTCCAATCTACACCTTGCTGGCTCAGTTTTTACTCTGAGGTTTAATGATGGAAACAATTCACTGAAGCACTTATTCAGCCCAGCCAGTTATGTGTTGGCACAGTCAGTGAACTATGGGGAGTTGCTGCTGATGCATTTCAAAACTCCCGATTAAGCAACTGTATGACCTATTTCTAGCCTCATAATTTTCTTTGACGCAGATATTGATGGCTACTTTAGAAGAATTGACATTTTTAGTACATGTGCTGTGTTTTTCCAATTTGAAAATCAGATGCAAACACTAGTGACAGTTCGGTGAGAGATGCATGCATCCAGTCAGATATGTAGCTCAGCGTAAATTCTGTCAGGGAGACTTCAATTACGTTATCTCTCTTCTCTTTAACTGATCAGCTGGGCAGTGGGTGTTACGGTTCTGTATACCAATTAGATGTTCTGACCAATCACAGCATGACTACCATGTTTTAAATCTGTTCTCTCTCCTGCTTCTGTCAGTTGTATTTTCAGACGAGAGTGCGAGTGCAACTAGTTGTTGGTATGCGTTAGTGTTTTTCTGTGTTGCGTCGGGTGCGGCATGTAGGTCGTTTCAGGCTAAGAGCATTTCTCTTCACCTTTTCCGGCCGTATCTCGTGGGGTAGCAAGAGATGTCTATCCTAGAGGGTTTTTTCTCTCGCACTTGTCCTGCAAGCAGTTTTCTGTTGCCCTGGCGGTATACACGCGGGTGGAAACAGTAGCAGCCTGGCAGGCAAGAATCACTCCAGAACTACTTTCACACGACTGCAGTCTCAGGGATTTTGCCTCGTTTGCAGCTACTGACTCGCCGCACGGCCCGCTCTGAACTGCACAGCTGGCCAGCCAGCGACTCTCAGCCACCGGCGTTGTATATACTTCGGTCAGTTTCATCATGGCCTGGAGTCGGGCTCTGTCTAAACTCTGGCTTCTGCCGCAGATTCTCTGCGTCTCTGGGGCCTTGTTACCGTAAATTCTATGATAGAGACAGCCGGGGACGTGGTTTACTGCTATACATGCAGCAAGGGTAATTATGCACTTAGGCAGGGCTCACTAGGCAAGCTGTTTTTATCTTTGCTGACATTTTTTTGAGCGTGCTCTATCATTTCAGCTGACGTTTTAAATTCAGTGCGCATTTACATGCGCATTTACGGTGGATTCAGCTTTTCAACAGATGTTGCTCTGCTCTTGGATGTATTTGCTCCATGGATGTTTTAAGGTATATTACGATTTGCTCTGGAAGGTGACAGTGAAGTATGTTAGGGCTGAGCGCTACTGTGCAGCTGCAAACTGAGCTTGCCTACGAAGTTGTGGTATGAGCAGCCTGTCCGAAGTAGTAGTCTTCTGGTGACTGTGCATGAGTAAACTCAATCGTTTCAATCTTGCAGAGACGGAAAGTGAGTCTATGCTAGGAATAATGTAGGCATAATGTAACTAGAAGCTAGTTAACATTAGTTATTTATCAACAGCTAACGGTAGCTTTTTTACTATAAAACGTCTGTATGGAGCACACAGTGAAATACAAGCTATGAAGCATTTATACATTGTTGTGTTTCTTTAGATTAAATGTACGAATTAAGTCTTTAATGCTTCAGATGTAAGTATTGGTGTCAAGTGTTGTCAAATATGGCAGACACTGGAATGCTACGACGGGTGAATGCTTGTTAGCATCGAATGGGCTTAGGTGGTACGTAAGGGTTTTTGGCCCATATGCGTTGATATTTCTGGGCTAAGTACTGTTCTAATACTTGGGCAGGTGCAAGTTTCTTTTCTCGATAGGGAATGACTCGTTAAGGTTGTCTTCGGAGCTGTCGTGATATTCGTCAGTAGTCATGTGGCGTCAGCAGAATGCATAAGGCACTTACATTCTGCATTGTACATAAAATACTCATAGTCGTGGTTGCCTGGTTACTATCGTTTTGTGCATTATGCTCACTCATAATGGGTAGCGCACATTTATATATTTCATATATAGCTTTCATAGCAAGTATTCTCAGCATATTATTTTTATTTGACGTAGTATCTAACAAGCTGATTGCTCGCATCAGCTATTTACTTTTATTTTCATCTCATGTCTGTGGGGACCTCATGGTGTTTATGTTTTATTTAATCTCTTACAAAGATGTGTGTTGACATTTTCTCTAAACTTCCTATGTTGGCAAAATATATGGCGCGAGTCCTGCAAATCAGATTCTTACTGATTCCCCGTAGATGTGTTGGATCTAATCACTACGCTGTATTCAATTTCGGTCATGGCTGGCCTCGGCGGGTAGTCTTGCATCATTAAGTGTGTTGTCTTACCGTGCGTTCATGGACATCGGAGAAATGTTTTTCCGAGTGGAAACGTTCATTCTCGTCCCTTTCTATGGGAATCAGAGGTGGGAAACTCGTGCCAGATTTTGCTAACCGAGTTTCCCAGTTGGTGACGCGTGGTTGACAACTGACGTTTGATGTAGACGACTTTGGTTCACTGAACATATTTGAATGACAATAAACTTATCTATTATGGACAAACACCTTTGCTGAGAAACATACACAGACATAACATGTTTCAAATTATTCATAATAGGGCTATATATAAAATCCGTATCCGTGTGTTTTACCGTTCGTTGTCCTGCAGATAACACAAACACCTGACGATGTACTGTTTGTATGCTCGCATAAGATAACAGCAGCAAATTGTTGTGGCCTCCATGTTTTCACCAGGTTTTCACACACCTGATGCTCTATGCTACGCCTAACAGTTGGTGGCAGTCATGCAACAAGTAGTAATGCAAACGGCAATATAACAGAAGATGAAGAACACGCATCCCGACATGTGAACGCTGGTAGTCGGGAAACAGCGTATTACGGGGGCGGTCCCTGTCATTCCAAGGTGGCATGAACGTGCCATTACTCATGGGTGTGGCAAACTCAGCGTGGTGCATATGGGTCGCGTGTCCTCCTATCAGCATTATGGTCATTGCTACCTCCTATTTTCATGGATACTTCTTGCGGTATCCTATGTCTGATTTTGTTACTTTTACCTAGATTCTGCGATGTCCGCTGAAGGTGAGTATTTTGTGTATCTACCCACTTTCTATCACTTATTAAGATTACTTTGTGGTTGGTATTCGCTGCTTCGCATAATCGTCATTGTGCGGATGGCTTCTCTGTCTTAACTACGCTAGTGTCAGTAGTATCTGGGTATTACTAAGGCCCTTTATTAATAATACATGTGTGGCACTCGTTTTCTTTTGCTGAGTTCAGTTTTGGGGGAATCCCTATCCTAAGTATGGTGGTGGTAGTTCAACTTACTGGGCAAAAGGTGGTCATTATTGTCTTATGTTATTGATCGAATTTAGCAGGAAGGGTACAGTCATCAATGTAATATGTTTTAAACAGTATTCATCTTTGCAATGGGATTTTCATAGTTGCTACACCCTATATATCTCATCATATCAATGTGTCATCATGAGCATGTTTTACACAATGTCTTTGCAACACAGCCAACTATGCTTGATATTCTGCACGTTCAAATTGGTTCTTCTTTGCAGCATGTTTAACCTGTTTTTCTCGCAGCATGGGTAAATACCTCTATTGTAACTCTTCAATTATGCAGTGCATTAAATAACGTTATAACTGACCTTGGACGCAGGTAACTTATGACATTTGACCTCATTCAAGTAGTACTCCTTACAACACTAACCTAAGTCGCAGAGACACTGCTTCTTTTCATTGCTTTTAATTTAAGATTAACTACTTATTGCCTAGGCTCATTTTATAGGTTTTCCCGGATATATTTCGGTTTAGCATCATTAGTAATTCCTAAATTTTACCTCAGCATTATTCGGGTCATTCACTCAGAATAGGGGCAGCTACTAATGCGGGAAATCAAGGCATTTCATGTACGTCCCTGCAACAACTCTGCATATGGTCTTCCTCTGTTTACTCATCTTACATTCGTCCGATGTCTGCGACGGCATCACAACCCAGAGATCTTTTAGGCATAATCTTGATAAGCATGCATATAACTGGTGGTGGTGTATTGATCTCTGAACAGTGATGGAGGAAGTACTGAATCTCCGTACAAATAACCAGACATATATTTATTTTAGTAAATACAATGAAAACCCTTCTTTAGTAATAGTAACAGTACCTGATTTTAAATGTACTTTAAGTATTAAGTAAAAGTCTGCAGAGGTTCTGTGTTTGTTCCGGCCGAGGTTTGGTGTTCAGCCTTCTTAACGTGGAGGCGCTGGTCCAATCATTGTTACCCGCACTGACACACAGTTTTGCCCCTTTAAAGCTATGATGAAGTATCTATCTTACAGGTCTCAGTGTAGTACCCTGTCACCCTTATTTGTTATTCCAGGAGATTTCCCTATGTCGAAATGTTGGTTTAACCAGCATTTGAAACTAGTCCTTATTAAAGCTAACACTTCACCTAAGCGGTATACAAGTCATTTATTTAGAATAGGGGCTGCTACTACTGCTGCAAGTCAAGGGGTCTCCAGTACTTCTCTACAATAACTTGGACGGTGGGCTTCATCTGCATACTCATCATATATTCGCCCTGATGTTGAAGACATCATCAATAACCAGAGATCTCTTAAACCTTGATTGTGGTAAGATTGCATATAACTGGTGGTGGTATAATGGATGGGTGGTGTTCTCAATGGTACTGATGTGATGTTTTACTGTTTTGATCAATTTTGATTTTATTTTGCTTCTAGTTGGTTCCTGCCTGAATTGCTGATATGTGTTTTGCCTTATATTTACTGCCGTTGTAACTGCAGAGGTCTGTGGTTATTCATGCCTGGAGCTTTCGTGTTCAGCTGAATTGCTGATACATTTTAGTTTGTTCCGGCCTGAATTGCCAAGGTTTTGTTTGTTCCGGCCTGAATTGCCGAGGTTTTGTTTGTTCCGGCCTGTATTGCCGAGGTTTTGTTTGTTCCGGCCTGTATTGCCGAGGTTTTGTTTTGCAACAACGTATTCTTTCATATGCCTTTTGGTATGTAAGTATGGTTCAGTGTGTTTATTACTTTAATTATTCACTGTTTATTTAACACATTCCTGTTTTGTATCACCATACAGATTTGTGGTGGCTTTACGGTACGTATATTTATTTTTTAGTGATTTAATCACTTAAATTCTTTTTAAGTTTTGGGGGATGTTTGGTTTTCCTAAACATTAGAATTGTATAGATACCCCTTTTACAATGGAGTCTAATCTCCAAAAATATTATGTTTGTACTTACTTGGTTATATCTTATTAATAAATGTTTGCATATCTGCAACGGAGTCTCTCCTGATTGAAATGGAAAGGGTTGGTGCACATCAACCATTCATTACAGTTAAGCAATGCTGCAGAGCTCTGCAATTTCTTTAAAGTCACTGCTACAAAATATAACTACGACAGCCTAGGATCAAGAGTAAAACCACTGGTGGGCTTCTGATTTTAATGTGGGCACTATTAGTGCAATATAAACTTGTGTTGACATGCAATGTCCATCATTAATAATGTACTGAAAATGGTATTAAAGGGTGCAAAATAACTATAGGCAGGTGGCACTACTGCAGCAAAATAAATGCAAAATTAGATTTTGGCACTATTTGTTTCATCATTAGAAACTAATTGAGGCAAAGGTTTATGGTGGACGTTAAAAGGAGTCAAATGAGAAACTAGAAAGGTGAGGTAAAATCGGTCACCACGCATCACTACTTATAATCTCTTTGTGACTGTGTTTCATAACTGTCATTTGATTTAAGTGTCAAAACGTATGGTACAAAAATGTAAAACTTGAAACATGTTTCCTTAATTGCTGGGATGGACACTGGTTGTCTTCAGAGCCTGATTGCAGTCAACTTGGTGGACTCGTGGATGTATTGTGAATGACTTTGGCATAGATTGAGAGATTTTGCAAAGTCATTTCCGCCTGTGTCTGTATTTCAATGCACAATAGCCTGGGCTCAAATGTTATATTTCCGGAATACACATATTATACCAGAAACTGCCTGAGAATCAACAGGTTTTTAGGTTTTCTTCAGTATCAAAGTAATCTAGTGGTACATTGCAAACAGGACCTGCTAATAGCTAATTCACCACATGTCTAATGGTGCCAATACACCCTAGAGCAGGGGTGTCAAACTTAGCTTCCCTAAGGGCCAACGTGTAAATTGAGCATCACATCCGAGGCCAGACATGTTGAGTTAAAGCAAAACCAAAGATTCTTTTGTACCTTAAAATAATGTTTCCAAAATAATTTCAGTGGTTCATCAACTCGTAACAGGGTAAACGGCACTTCTGCATTCGCTTTGCGGCTCTCTATCGGCTATAACCCTTGTGATGACTTCGGGTCGCATTGGCCCGTTTTAAATTTTTGTTTTATATCAGAAAATATTGGACGTAGAAATAAGCGCTGAAAATGTGTAGAAGAAAAATTTTTAAATTTAAAACGTTGGAAAAAGCAAAAACAAATTGTGAAAAAAAGGCGTCACAAATGTCAGAAAAAAAAGTGTTTTTTTCAAGGTTGAAACGAAGACAACACAAGGGATAACCGCACTATGCAAGTTTCAAGTACATGCAAGTTCATCGGGTAGCAGATTTGTAGTTCGAATAAGAACGGCAATGGACAATTCTGCTTCCAAACCGAAAAAGTCAAATATCTTTGACTGTATTATCGCAGGTCTCATATAGTCGACAAAAATGTGGAAGAAAATGCCAAAAACGTCAGGAAAGATGTAAGTGACAAAAACTAGACGGGCCGAAATGTATTTTCTAAATTTACATGGGGCCGGATAAAAATTTGCAAGGGGCTGGATTTTGTTTGACATGTGTGCCCTAGAGGAATAAAAGAGGATAATTTCTTTGTTGTGATCTACTTCAGTTTTGTAAAAAACACATGCTGTTTGCATCCTTTTAGTCTTAGGTTTTGTGGCCATTAATACATTTTGTCATATCCATGTTGAATGATTGCTATAATTAAATAATAATGTGATAGCTATTCCTTATGCAGAGTATAATAACAGTTTAAGATATTAACATATTAGATGGAAATTAATTGGCACATCAATCACACATTCAGGAGTTCCATTTTTGTTGCTTCCATGTCAGGAGTATTAATAGATGCTAAATCATGATTTAAAACAGAGTGAATTGTATCACAAGATTAACAAAGGGTGACAGGGGGAGTCACATATTAATATCTTGACAAGCTTGAAATTATGGAGATGTTTTGTCAGAGGTGTAGAGAAACAGAGGCTGTGGTTACACATGTATTTTCAATGCAACTTTTGTTGTGTCCCCATTTGTGTTGAAAATTGACACTTCAATGCGACTGAACTGAACAGATAGGGATGTTTTCTGTGCAGCTACGTCATTCCCATTCTAAAATGGCACTTTGGTGCAAATGAGAGCCTTCTTTTTTTAATATTTCGTTTATGTTGTGATGGTGGCAGAGATGCCTACAAGACGCACTTTGTTGAGGAGAGAGCAGCTCCACAAAGCTCCGCTATGTTATGGTTTTGGTATTTTGTCTTGTATTTTTGTTAATTTATGTTGCCTGGTTTAGTTATTTCTGTATGTGTTTGCATATTTTTTCTGTTCCCTGTTGTGTTGATCTGTCCTGTGTACTGTGGTCTGTGTATTTAGTTGTGTATTTCCCTGTTTATGTTCTGCTTCCTGTTTCATTTTGATGGTCTGTTTTCTGTCCTGTCATGTCTAGCTTTACTTTGTTTTCCTGCTTTTGTTGATTGTCCTGCCCTGCCCTAATGTGTTTCACCTGTTGTACCACCTGTCCCTCATTTGTTCATTACCTCTTGTATTTAACCCCCATGTTCCCTTTGTCTCGTGTCAGATCATTTTGTATCCCTGTGCCGTCAGTTTGTGTATCTTTTTGTATACCGTTGCTGTTGTTTTTCTGTTTTCTCCCTGCCGGACGTTTTTCCAGTCTCTGTACTGCCTATTTTTGTTATATTAAACCCTCAAGTTCTACCACCTCCTGCCTGTCTGCCTCTCTCTGCGTTTGGGTCCTCCTTTCCCTGCTCAGTGTCACACCGCTAATTCGGTGATATAATCGTTTCATTTTCTATAAATTCTTCACAATCAAAGTCCCCAATATTTTGTTATTTAAAAGTGTTTGTGAAGCAACACAATCAGTAAATGTTGGATTTTCATTAGCAGATATTTAACACGACTCCTACAACAGTAAAATAAAGCAGATATCTGAAAGTACAAACAGGGGGGAGCAGGAGAGATACTGATTATGCAGAAAGGCTCATTTCAGAAACCAGCCCCGGTTCCCTTTGCTCTTGCTCGGGAGAGGAACTCCCATGTGGTGGGGAGATGATGCAAGACCTACATTTGATAAATTGTCCGGATTGTGCCCACATGCTGTCCACACTTCACTGAGATCTCAATGCGAGCCAGGTCATCTCAACATATAGACTGGATAATCAGAACCCAATGAGAGCAAGATCTGATGGTAACACTTTACAATAAGGCTACATTAATTAGCATTAGTTAATAATTAACTAACCGTTATTAATGGTTGAATAAATTGTTTAATTAACATGTATTAACAATGATCATGTTAGCTAAGGTATTAATTGATGCATTATTTACCATTAGTTGATGACTTAACAAACTGTTAAAACTTAACTAAGGTGTCTATTATACCATTAGTTAATGCAGTAATAAGCCTTGATTTACTATTAACAACAGTTAATTAAGTTGTCTATTATATCATTAGTAAATGCAATATTAAGCCTTGACTAACTGTTAATTACAGTTAACTAAGGTGTCTATTTTACCATTAGTTAATGCAGTAACACGCCTTGACTAACTGTTAATCACAGTTAAAGAATGTGTCTATTTTGCCATTAGTTAATGCAGTAACAAGCCTTGACTAACTGTTAATAACATCTAATTAAGGTGTACATTTTTACATTAGGTAATGTACTAAAAAGCCTAAACTGGAAATAAAAGCTAACTGAAGTGTCTAAGTAAACTCTTTCTTTATGTTAAGGTATTTCCTAATATTACTAGGTGGTTGATAAAGATGTTTGATAGCATGCATGTCTTACGGTTCACGGCCAAGCCATGTCATTATGAAAAAACTGTTTTTATTGTTTATTTACGGGTTATGGTTGTCAACATACCTTTGTCCACTATATTTGTCCATCCGCCAATGTATGACTTACTTTTGGTAGAGGGTGAGATCAGTGAAAAGACACCATAGTCTCCATGCAGAGGTTTGCTTCTCCCTTTGTCTCCATGTAGACATTAACTTAAAGCCCAACCTATATAAATTATTGTGCATGCTATATGAACCTTACTTATCCTTAAATGTTCACTTGATTAATGTATAATAATACTGAATAAGCATTACTAAACCATAATTAAACCATTATTAATGCTGTTTTGTAGCCTTATTGTAAAGCTGACAACACATGCACCTTAACTAACACTTAGTAAATGTATAATAACACTGAATTACCATTACTAAACTAAACCAACGTTTGTCAGTGTTTACTCTAATATTGTTTGTATTTTGAGTCACTTCATGATATGCCGTTTAAGAGTTTTACGGACTTGGAGATAAGTATGTGCAAGTAAAGCTAGCATGTCAACATATTTTAGCCTGCTGTTAATTACCAGGCTAATGAGCTTGTTTAGCTACATGAAACGGTGTAACTTGAGAGATAGAAATGCAATTACTACGGTATATTAGATGTGACAGAAGGTTCAAAGGAGAATCATTTTAATATTGTATTTTAATTTAGGTTGATTTCTGCATAGAAAGCTAATAAACTATCCAACCATGAAGACCATCTTTCAGCCGGGGAGGCTACACTATGATAATGATTATTTATGGTCCATAGTATACTGTGATCTATACAAAGAAACATTTGAATGCTGTGATTGCTGGCTATCAGATGCATAAATGCATTAATATTCTGGACACTCTCTAGATAATGGATAATCATGATCGTCTAGGTAGCTCACCACTCACTAGGTAGACTGTGTACCATTAAGGCTGCCCTATCATGTTTTGTTGTCATTTGTACAATATGTGTAAAGATTTCATGTTGATCTAGTGAACGATCAATTCTTGAATCCGTTGCTTTTACATGCATTTAAAATAAATTGATATATCCCACTTGGTTTGTTAGGTTTCAAGAGAGGAAAACTATCTAGAAGACATGACAGTGGAGATGACGAGAGCGGGACAATTTCCAGTATAATCTCCATACAGAACTTAAACTGTTATAGCTCTGAGTTTCAGTGGAAAGAAAGATGAGAACTGACTCAGAATCAAATGAAAACCTTGTCTACATTTTGAATATGTGTGCATAACAGAAGGTTGTCATGAAGATTTGATTTCACATTCACAATGTTTCACTAATGTTTAAAAGCTGTGTGAATGTTTAAGTCAAAGAGTATTAATAAACTATGAATCATTGTTTAGTAATGCTTATTCAGCACTCTTATGCATTTATCAAGTGTAAGTTAAGGTGCATATGTTCTTAACTTTACAATAAGTGAATCAAAGAGCATTCATAACTGTTTAGTTATGGTTTAGTAATGCTGATTCCGTATTGTTGTACATTAATTATTAGTTAAGGTGCATATGTTCTCAACTTTACAATAAATCTACCAAAGAGCATTAATAACTGTTTAGTTATGGTTTAGTAAGGCTCGTTCAGTATTGTTATACATTGACTAAGTGTTATTTAAGGTGCATATGTTCTCTACTTTACAATAAGGCTACAAAACAGCATTAATAACTGTCTAGTTATGGTTTAGTAATGCTTATTCAGTATTATTATACATTTACTAAGTATTAGTTAAGGTGCATGTGTTGTCAACTTTACAATAAGGCTACAAAACAGCATTAATAACTGTTTAATTATGGTTTAGTAATGCTTATTCAGTATTATTATACATTTACTAAGTATTAGTTAAGGTGCATGTTTTGTCAACTTTACATTAAGGCTACAAAACAGCATTCATAACTGTTTAATTATAGTTTAGTAATGGTAATTTAGTGTTATTATACATTTACTAAGTGTTAGTTAAGGTGCATGTGTTGTCAACTTTACAATAAGGCTACAAAACAGCATTAATAACTGTTTAATTATGGTTTAGTAATGCTTATTCAGTATTATTATACATTACATACACACAACAGTTTTTTCATAATGACATGGCTTGGCCGTAAACCATAAGACATGCATGTTATCAAACATCTTTATCAACCACCTAGTAATATTAGGAAATACCTTAATTAACATAATCTAAGGGTTTACTTAGACACTTTAGTTAGCTTTTATTTCCAGTTTAGGCTTTTTAGTACATTACCTAATGTAAAAATGTACACCTTAATTAGATGTTATTAACAGTTAGTCAAGGCTTGTTACTGCATTAACTAATGGTAAAATAGACACATTCTTTAACTGTGATTAACAGTTAGTCAAGGCTTGTTACTGCATTAACTAATGGTAAAATCATTTTCAATTCAATTTTATTTATAGTGTCAAATCATAACAAGAATTATCTCAGGACACTGTACAGATAGAGTGTAGGTCTAGACCACACTCTGTAATTTTCAAGGACCCAACAATTCCAGTGATTCCCCAAGAGCATGCAATAGACACCTTAGTTAACTGTAATTAGCAGTTAGTTAAGGCTTGTTACTGCATTAACTAATGTTAAAATAGACACATTATTTAACTGTCATTAACAGTTAGTCAAGGCTTGTTATGCATTAACTAATGGTAAAAGAGACACATTATTTAACTGCTATTAATAGTTAGTCAAGGCATTAACAAATGGTAAATAAACGCCTTAGTTAACTGTTACTAACAGTTAGTCAAAGCTTTTTACTGCATTAACTAATCGTACTATAGACACCTTAGTTAACTGTTATTAACAGTTAGTCAAGGCTTAATATTGCATTTACTAATGTTATAATAGACAACTTAATTAACTGTTGTTAATAGTAAGTCAAGGCTTATTACTGCATTAACTAATGGTATAATAGACACCTTAGTTAACTGTCATTAACAGTTAGTTAAGTCATCAACTAATGGTAAATAATGCATCAATGAATACCTTAGCTAACATGATCATTGTTAATACATGTTAATTAAACAATGTATTCAACCATTAATAACGGTTAGTTAATGCTTATTAATGTATTAACTAATGCTAATTAATGTAGCCTTATTGTAAAGTGTTACCGATCTGATCTTGAGGCGTACATACTTGACAGTTAATGCGTCCTGGCATGATCAGATGGCAAACGTTCCATTGGAAAGGCAAGTGTAATCACGGCCAGAACTGTGGTTGTCAGTCACAGTGAAATGAATGCAATAATGTGACAGGTGCTTCAAATCAATGTTATTTAACAATTGTCTCTGGTGTTCCTCCAGTTAACCATAGCCAGGAAAGGTGTGTGTGCTGCATTATTGAGGGGGTGTGCTCCAGCAGTGCTTGGATTCTATGAGCAATAGACCTCTATAAGCAGATACAAAGTTTGCGAGAAAGAGAGCGAGAGATATAGAAAGTCTCTTCAGAATACTTGCCATGCCATGAATCCATATCAGCTTTGAAGTTCAGAAGCCTGACTTCAGAAGGTAATAAAATAGTTAAAACAAAATTTCCGAAAGTTAAAAGGGAGAAATTAAAGCATGGAAGGGGAGAAATTTAAAAGTCACTAGTGCAGCAACCCAGTCTCACGGCAGTTCGTGAAATGGTCACGTTATTTAATCTATTGATTTGTGTATATGGACACGTTTATGTCGTTTTTTTCGTGGTGGTGAGCACAAATTGTAATGTAATGTATTTCAATGGGAAGCATATTTCGTGATCACAGCACGACGACGATAGGGAGTATTATGAAAAGCCGAAAATCTGCGTAGGGAGGTTGATCGGGGTGGCGGATGGGTCAAACAACACAGTACTTTCAGCCCGGAGACCGGAGATTGCGTCCCGCGTGTGGCGTTTTATTTCCCTGTTGTTCTTTTCTTAAACACAACCGTCCGCGTGTGACGTGTCCTTCCCCCGTTCTTCTTTTCCTAAACCCAACCTCCGTATAGATGCTTCCCATTCCGTGCTGAGCACCACGAAAAAAACGAGATGACTGTGTCCGTGTACACGAATCAATAGATTACAAATAACGTGACAATTTCACGAACTGCCGTGAGACTGTGTTGAGTGCAGTGCCTAAAACGTGCCTGTTCGGGATGGGCCGATTGCTGCTTGCAGCTTTCTCTGGACCGCTCATCCAAAGAACTTCACACTCAACACTGCGCTTCCTTTGGTACTCAGCCTTGACATAGTTGCGTCCCCTAGCAATGCTAGATGATATGCATTATTTGCTAACAGCTAGCTATTTGGGACCAGGCTATTTCCAGGAACAAAAGTGTTTATTTCCCACAACCTACATCGCTGATGCTTACAATTTTTAAGTTAGCTACAATGTAAAATCTCCGGTCTCTCTGGTCTCTCTTTATTAACGTGTTATTGCATGTACTGTAGCGAGTGACGGAGAGCGAGCTGTACCCAGCATGCCGTTCGGTGTAACAGTTAATAGGGGGTCCCCTCTCAATAAACTACAGAGTGTGTACATAACGCACTACTAATCAGTGGTGGGTGAGTACTGAAAATATTTACCCAAGTAAATGTACAATTAACACTGTTAATTATTTCCCTGTTAAATAACAGGAAATTACTGGCAGCAGGGTTACCATTATTTTCATGTTATTTTAACAGTTTATTCCTGTTAATGTTTTTTTACAGTGCACTCCCGTAATGTTTTTTAACAGGACCTTACTGTAAATCACAGAAAAAACAGGAAATAACTGGCAGCAGGGTTACCATTATTTTCATGTTATTTTAACAGTTTATTCCTGTTAATGTTTTTTTACAGTGCACTCCCGTAATGTTTTTTTACAGGACTTTACTGTAAATCACAGAAAAAACAGGAAATTACTGGCAGCAGGGTTATTATTTTCATGTTAAATCACCATTTATTTTCCATTAAATATTGCTTTTTAAACGTATTATTAATTATTTTAGCATAGTAATGTTTACCACTGATTGTAATATACATATTCTAGCTTTAGTTAATACAAGAATAGGCATAATACATCACAACACTTAAGTGAAAGAAAACGAATAGTTCCGTGTTGAAATTAACTTATTTATTGTAACACAAACACTGAAAGTTAAATACATACAAATGTAGGCACAAATAGATAGGATCAATCACAGAAAAATACAGTATATCATGTTCATTGCTGACATCCAAAATACTTGGGGCCCTATTTTAACGATCTCAGCGCACAGCGTGAAGCGTCTGGTGCAGGTGTGTTTAGGGCGCGTCCAAATCCACTTTTGCTAGTTTGACGGCTGATAAAAAGGGTCCGTGTGCCGGGTCATGGTTCTAAAGGGTTGTCCTTAGTGTCTTCATTAATCAGAGGTGTGTTTTGGGCGCAACATGCAATCAACCAATCAGAGATCATCTCCCATTCCCTTTAAAAGCCAGGCGCGTTTGGACCTTGGAGCATTGCTGTTATGATGGAGGATTTACACCGTAATATTTTTATTTGTAATCTTCTGCATGTGTGTGTGCTGCTGTGCGTCCCTGTGTGTGTAACAAGCATAGTGTGCACGTGCTGTGCACGAGCCTAGGAGCATTTTACTAATGCTCTGTTAAAATAAAAATGAAATGCTGCGTTACTGACTTTAGGCCAGGTTTTTGTTGGTCAATGGCGCGATCGCTTCCCGTTGCCTCAAGATCCCAGAATGTACCTGAACACACCTCCCTGTAAGACCAGCACACCCATGGGTGCAAAGATGGGCGCAGGTGAATTTGCTATTTAAACAATGCGGGCGCTGGACGGGAAATTGACAACTGCGTCGGTCTTAAACTAGCAAGATAGGGCCCTAAACCTCAACATTTAATGTTCCCCGAACTGCTAAAATTCAGCAAAAAAGACTCAAACCAAGGACATTCCCTTTGACTCCTGGTCACTCCAAAAATGTTACACAGGCTGATTAATCACAAATAAATCTCATGTTCATGGCTTTAAAAGTAGCAAATACATTTTTTAAACCCAAATACATTGTTCAATAGGGGTGGAATGTACACAGAAGTCACAGTTCGGTTCGGTACAATGGAGGGAAAGGCAAAACAAAAATGCAGAAGGCAATTTATTTTTCAAATAGCGGAGCTAACAGCTAACGGCGGAGCTAACAGCTAATACTGGAGCAAAGCAAATGGACCTGGAGGCCATTTGTGGTCGAGGCGAGAAGGGATACAGCTATGTGCGTGTTTGGTTGTATATGGAAGGGACTAGTTTGCTTTGTGTGGACTCACTGGACCGACTGACTCGACATGTAGGCGGAGCTCGGGAGCTTCAGAGCTAAGGGCAGGGCTACAGATTAGGTGTCCCTAATAGAGGAGACACAACAGCCCGATAATCGGCCGTCGGACCATCTGGCGAGGTCGGTGACTCGAGTCTGGTTGGTGTGTCCCGTGCCGTTGTCCGTCCGTCTTCATTTGGGCTGACCCGACATGTTCAGTCAAGGCCCTGACACACCAACCAGACGGGTCCCCGACGTCCAAAACATGCCTCAGAACACACTGAGGCGACGCCGAATTGAGCGTATGCTCTGCGTGTAATACGTCTCCATAGCAGCAGGCGGCGCTGCTCTGTATTGTTTCCATTAACAGTCCGATTATTTCCTAGAAAATGAAAACCGGCAGCTGATTGGACGAGCTCATCCGCTCCCCATTTCCGGGTGAGTCCCGACTGCCCTGTCTCCAACTAAACATGTCGGGTCGGCCCAAATGAAGGCCGGGGGCTCCTCGGACGGACGACGGCACGGAGCACACCGAACAGACTCGAGTCACCGACCTCGCCAGACTGTCAGACGGCCGATTATCGGGCTGGTGTGTCTCCTCTATCAGAGACAGGGCAGTCGGCACTCACCCGGAAATGGGGAGCGGATGACGTTTTGCGCAAGTGCAGAGCGTATGCTCAAGTTGGCGTCTCTTCGGTGTGTTCTGAGGCATTTTTTGGACCTCGGGGACCCGACTGCCTTTTCTGCCGACGGTCAGCCCGTCTGGTTGGTGTGTAAGGACCTTAAGAAACGCATGTCTAACAGTAGTTCCGCATTACATAAATGAATTTGCATGCAAGTTTTATTTATTTTTATACCGTGTATTCTCTGTGTAAATTCATGGACCGAACCAAGACGCCCATACCGTTTTAGTTCAATACGAATACATGTACTGTTCCACCCCTACTGTTCAATATAACAAAATACTGAACCTCAATACTTAATGTTACCAAACCACTGAAATTCAACATGTATGAATACATTTAAGCCTAGACTTAACACTTCATGGAACTCCTGGTCAATAAAGAGCAATTAACAATAAAAACACTGTCACTGCATAGACCACTAACCATTTTCTCAAAGCACACAATGAGGATCCTTTGGAAAGTCTTGGGTCTGTATATGAGAGAGAGAGAGAGAGAGAGAGATATGAGTTCCATAATTTCACCTGCCTTGACCTAACAAAACCTAATTTCAGGAACAGAGCACAAAACAGAAAGAATAACAAAATAATAGAAAGTGTGATACTTGTGCACTTTTCCTATATTAAATGCACGTCCATTCTCGTAGTAATTCACGTAATGTTTTGCTCAACACAGACGGGGCTTTATTAGGCTATACTCGGAACAGACCCTACCTCTGCCTGCTGCGCTGTGCACGTGTGTGTGTGTGTGACGGACACGCTTGTGGAGTTTAACTCTGAGAAGACAGTTAACCACAGGTTCCCGTTAATCTGATGATGAACATGTGTTGTGATATTTAAACAAACGAACCGTCAACGGCAAAATAAAAGCCTCTTATTTACGAGAGCGGTCTGAGAGACCTCCAGCTCACAGCGAGGTGTGTGTGGGTGTGTGTGTGTGTGTGTGTGTGAGCGGTCTGAGAGACCTCCAGCTCACAGCGAGGTGTCTGAGCAGGACTGGCCCAGCGACGAGCTAGAGACCGGGGCAGGCGCCTGCTGGCTGTCGCCTCACTTCATGGAGCTCCTCAACTCCGAAAACTTTGAAGCAAATTGTCAATTCGGCATAAATTTTCTCAAGACTGCCGATATATTAATATATATATATTCAAAATCTAAATAGTTAATTTCTCGCCTAAAACGTTGTCAGAAGTGAATTTAATGATGAATAAGATGGTGAAAATTGTTAAAAATGTCCCGTTGTTGGTTGTTGCTCTGTCTGCAAGTTCCGAGTTGGCAGTGGGCGGGACTTATAAGTTCGACCAATCAAGTCCACCTAGGAAAAGGGAAAAGGGAAAGACCCTGCTCTGAAGTAGGAGCTAAAAAAGTACGCTACTGAGGCCAGAGGAACTTAAAAATCCCCAAATATTTCTTGTCGGAACAGACAAAAAAAGTGTTCTAGGAACGTTTAGCTCTAAGAACTGCAGAAATCCCTCCGATCGGAAAGCCCATATGGCACTAGCCCAATCAGTAGTGGCTGTTTTTGCTGGATTTACCTCCCCCTGTAGGACTTTCCAGTCCCTGTGGCCACTTGGCCAGTGGGAATGCAAACAGAAAAAAAGATTTTGGGGGAGAGTAGTTCTTAGAACTGCTTAGAAGTGTACTTTTCCTCTAAAAAGTACAAGTACTATCCGGTCGGAAAGCATATAGGCTTTAGCTACCACATAAAGTAGTCACACCCAGGGTGGGAAATTAAGACCCGCCACAAGCCAATGGCGGGTACTTTTTCAAAGTGGCGGGTGACTTTGCCTTGTATACCAGCCACAGTGGCGGGTGGAGTGGTTTTCAGCGCTAGTCCGTGACACATAGCTGAGCTGAGGTACAGACGAAAGGAAAATTATCGGTTAAAAAAATGTGGCGACATATCCCCGTGTTAAGAGGCCCGTGGCGGAGTCAGCAGTAGCTATAAATGTACAAACTGTTGAGGGCGAAGTAAAGAAAAAGAGAAAGAACAACAAGTGGCGCATTGATAACAAAGGGAAAACTATTTCATGCAGGCAGGCAGACACACAGGCTGGTAACACTGGGCATCCACCAGGCACCCTGGTCACAGCAGCATGTCTGGTAGCCCAAACAGCTATAACCCATCAAAGACGAGCATTTTACATGAAATCATCAAATACAGTCATAAACCAACTATCTAGCATCATAAACAGCTATCAGTGAATTGATGTATTTTAGCCCTTTGATTTTCAGGATGAACCTGCTTTAACCAGACGTGCATGTGGCAAGAATGCCACACAAACTTGACCACAGGAATGCTAGCTTAAACGTTATAGGCATAACGTTAGCCTATTATTTATAGATTTAGACCGTATACATGAATGCACATTAAAATAAGTGCATTGTTTTCTAAGATTAATGGACAAACTATCGAAATGTTGCTAGCTTGAATCACGTTGGCTCATTAGCAGCTAGCTAAGTTAGTTCATTTCATGTGGTGCAAATCCGTGGCGTCATTCAACATCACTGATAACTGTTAAAACCATGCATGACTTTCAAGAAATTCTAATTAATCTCACCGGATTATTGTGATTTTGATCGATACCAAAATCCGCGATGTTCCGAGATGGATGGCCATGTGGTTCGTTGCAGGTTCAAATGCCTTCTTCTCCGCTCCTTTCCAGAATGCAAAAAATACTGTATGAACCTGTTATTCAGATATGGCGCCTGCTGGCGACTGTCATACGGATGTTTACACCGTGGTCAGAAAGAACAGGCCGGGGACGGACGGACGGACACACACACACACACACACACACACACACACACACACACACACACACACACACACACACACACACACACACATTTGGAGCGCAGCTCGTCAATTAAATGTTAGGCCTTCTCGTTTAAAATCCGGAGTGTAGGGTATGAATATGGTAATAAAATGCTATTACACGATAACAAACGTTTTTGCGCATGCAAAACAAACACCGCAAACGTTCTTATTTCTGTCTGGGGAATATGCTAGCAAGATTTTTCTTGATAACATTTGCAGTACAGAAATCAGGTGTTGTATTTGTCTAATCTTCATTCAGTGAATGCATACAATAGGTTATTTAGTTTGTTAGTAATGGATTGCAACGTCGACAATATTGAATTAGTCATTGTTTAGCAACCTACAAAAACGAAATTAAATTGCTAACTTCTCCAATGATAAATAATAACTTTTTTTATAATCTAGCTAAGCATAAAATTGCGTTTTTCTGCATTTATCCCCAAAACATGACCATACCAGACCATCTAACTCTGGCCGCCATATTTGAATTTTCGGTTGTGCTGTTAAATAACAGAAATGAATGTTATTTAACAATGAGGTGTTAAATAACATGAATGAAGTGTTATTTAACATATATTCCCTAAAAATTTACAGTAAGGCGCAGTTATTAAAAATAACAGGTAAATCATGTTGGAATTTGGGTGTAAATTAACGGAAACATTTAACAGTGAATCCAATAAGAAATGGCTCAAGTAATAGTAAAAAAAATACTATAACTATGAGGTTTCTTTGTGTTTTAATATAGTTTAGTATGTGCAAGCCAGAGATCCTTTTAAGGAATTTCATATATCTTTGAGTCTAAGTCAAGTCTCTCTTTGGAATAATAATGTTACATCCGCTGTGCATCAGGTTAGAAATAGCCACTTGCTTTGATATGAAAGGTGCTGCATGTGATTTGCCTTCTCCAATAGCACAGCCACCCAATATTATATAATTATTCCTGAAGCATCTATGAACATAATCTTTACAAAATGGCAACAGCCCATTGTTGAATGAAGTAAGGTAAGCCTATAGGGAGACCTGTGCGGGACACGTAAAGCCCAACAAGAATGTTTTGTTCACCCATATTTGCTCTCTCCCTATACTTCTCAAAAATGATTGTTTCCTGAATAAATAACAACTGGTAGCAGTTGCACTGGCGACAATATCTTATATGAATTCAACATCAGACATTGCTATGAAACAAATAGCATCCAATGCAAATTGGTGAAAAGAAGGCCAATTTCCATCAAAAGAAAGCCATGCTCTGCGCAACGAGAGGATTCTGTTATCAGAACAACCGAATGTTAAATCTTATAGAATTAGAGAAAAATAATGAACAAGACCTTTGGCTTTTGAAAATTGTTCTCCAAAGTCTTGGCAATCAGGGAAAACAAAAATAAACACTGTAACTAACACAAAACAACAGTGGCTCAGTGGTTAGCACTGCTGCCTCACAGCAAGTAGGCGGAATATACACAGCCGTGACGATCACTACTGTTAGCTATCTCGGTTACAGACATGCACTCGAGGTCAGGGGAACAGTGTTTATCTATAATTGACCCATTATTACACCAGTTCTCATGCATGTACATACAGAGCACCCTCTTCTGCTCTTCCATTTTATGCACCAGGGATCTGGCATTGGAGAGATACAGGTTCGGTAGAGGTGTCTCGTGTGGTTGTTTTCTAAGCCTTACCATAACACCGGACCTGCGGCTTCGCTTCTGCTTCCGCTCCCTCCTCCATCTGCGCTCCCTCCTAGACCAGACAACAATCCACGGAGAGCCCAGCGGTCTCGCTATGTCATCTGGGCTGTTGTGCGTATAATGAAAGACACTCAAAATAGATATCTGGTGCTGGTCACCGATGTCCTCTGGAGGACACAGCCAGACCACCGGGCGTTCTGTGGATTGTTGTCGGAAGCGACAGGCGACGGGAGAGAAAGCAGAAGCGAGGATGCCGGTCGGGCCTGCTAGCCCGGCTAAGGACACTACCACACAGACCTCCACTGCACACAAAATCGATGCGCTGGAACTCAGCATAGCAACGAACAACTACACACGGAATTGCTGCATGATGATTATCACCGAAACCTGGCTGAACACCCTCATCCCGGACGCTGCTGTGCAGCTAGCAGGCCAAGTTAGCTATCGAGGCAAGGTAAGTGACAGTACAAACTTTAAATTTAAATGGTTTCATCACAATGTCTGAGTTGAAACGGCATCTTATTGTCACGTAAGGGTCCTGTTCATGTTGCACAGAAATTTTAATTGCATTTTGTGTCTGCTAAGAGGCACAAAGGCACTCTTTAGAATTATGCCCCCACAACTGGCATTTTAGCTAACTGGGAGCACTGGCCATTAGCTGCAGCATCTCCAGTTTGCTAATACCGATTTTGGTGTTTTTTTCCCCTATCGACAGAACTCGTAGATATCTAGCGATCAAGATTCAGGAGTTCTCCTTTAAATAAACATTTTTTGTCCACACGCTTTTATCCAGAACTTGTACTGTGCGGTATTAATAGCCTTTCTTCAGAACTCTGTTTGCCTGGGACCAAATCACTAAATCTGCCCCTGACAAACATAGCAAGTCACAGCTACTCACAATCAGAAACCCACTGAAATACAGTCACTAGATGTATTAATTTCCAAACAAGCATAACCACCGCGCTTAGAAAGTAACATTAAAGCATGGGCGTAACGTTATTAGTGAAGTTAGTATGGCAAACTTGCACAATTTGAGTTGCAATGGCAGAGTGGCACTGTCCCTGTAGGAAATCTGCTTATTGACTTAGGGAAATGAAAAAGAGTATGGCTATAACAATAGTATGTACAGCATGTTTCCATTGGAAGCACACACGGAGGTATTCATTCCCAAATAGGCTATTAGCTATTTACTGCGAAGACATGCTTGAAGTCCGCAGAGTCATGAAGCCCCGGTCCCCGTTTTATTTACAATTTATATTGAATGTGTCACATTCCTCTCCAGTTAAAAAAAACACAAATCCTATGCCCATCAACCTGACAGCCTTCTATCTGTAAAGGTTAATTGCATGTTGCTGGTGGATATTGTTGAAGAGCAACCTTGACGACTTCTTCAAGTCTCTCATAGGCAGGCATTAGTGTCTTAATCAATTTTATGAGGTAAACGATCAGGGCAGTCAGTGGAGACGTTTCTAGTGTGGGCGCTGGGAAGCAGATGGAGAGAAATACATTGTGAAACAATGAACTGAATTGCAGATGTTTGCAGCAATGACAATTTGACTTTAATGAGGTGATTGTGAAAATATTGATTAGTTATAATTGCACAGTGGAGCAGCCTGAGTGCCTCCCTTTTAATTTTAAAAGAAATAATTGTTTATATGACAGCACCACCAGTCCATCCGTAAGCTTGTCCAAAACTTTGATCCAGAGAAAGATACTGTATCTCAATAACTATGGGCCAGATTGGTCCCCAGAGACTGATTCCCAATGACTTTGGTTGTTTCCTTTCCTCTGGGGAACCATGTTTGGGGAACATTCTCTTCTTGAAAACACTTTACTCCATGAGAAGGTAACTCAAAAATCTAATCTAAAATATCTAAAATTTCCATATAATTTGTTGGTTGGTTATGGGTCCCAGGGATTCAATCCGAATGTTCTTGGTGACCCTCTAATCTGTCCTCAAGTGCCTAGCCTGACATCGCCAGACCATATCGCAAATGCGAGTTAAGGGCAGTCACCACCAAGAACGATAACTATAACAATAACTACAAATATATAGTTTCAAAATGGTTCTAACTCAAGTGGATGCCAGACACCACACCACTACTACAACGACGACAGTAGCAAACAGTATTGTTGGGAACACTTTCAGAGTGCTTTGATGAACGATAGAAACGGTAACAACCATTCAAAACCCATCTGAATTTACAGGGCCTCGTGTTCAAATCGCCTCCCTGGTGCTGAACGATGCACAGCACCACGGCTGTGTGGCAGCGGTTTTCTTATTATTATTATTCATATTCTTATTAATAATAATAATAATAATAAATAAAAGGTAGTACAAGTGCTTTGTGTTGTATTTGTCGTTCCTGACTACGTTTTTATGTAAGGTAATTGATGGCATTTTGGAAACACAATAATGCACAATACGAGGGACATGTGGAGCGTTTATTTTATTTATCAGTGTGAATGCTCACATCATTATCGTTATAGTTACTGTCATAGTTATTGTTATTGGTGTGGACAGCCCTTTAGTCTGGAACCTTTCAGTACATTTTTTTTTTTTTTAGATTTCCCATGGGTGTTATTAACGGCCGTAGACCAAAATGCCTCTGGATGCAATGGGATGGACCTACAACCAATCAGAGCAACAAAATGTGACGTAGCGCTGAGTGACATACAAATGTAAATAGACTACAGCATGAAGATGAGCTATGATGGTGTAGCATGTCCGTGTTGCAGTTTTTGCCATCATAATTTAAAAATATTACTTCAACAGAAAGTTCTACATCAGCTGCTACCATTGCTACCATAGTTGGTGGTTTTCAGAAATGCCTCCATGGCGCTCCTCTTTACTAAGCTAGGTTTCTGCCTGCCATACTGTCCCCGGTGTGAGGTTGCGCGGGCCAAAAATAACATCATAATGTATAAAGCATGAATACTCCACAAGTTGTCAGTTATCGTCTGAAACCTGCCCCATATGAGATAAACGGTTGTGATTGGCCCAGCTAGGGCCTGGCTGGCTCAAATTGACTCTTTACTTCATCTAAGCTATTATCATTCATATAGACTGTCTTTACACGTATGCTGTGTTATTCCTGATTCTACTTCACTACCTAGACAAATATTTGCACTAACTGTATATTGACTTCAATACTTCTCAGCATTCATATAGACTATCTATTTATACAAACTACATTATAACTGATCATTGGATCCACATCACTATCTTGACCACAATTTAATTTGCACTAACTGTATTCTGACTCTTTACTACATCTCAGTAATGTTATGATTGTCTTTTCATGTATATTATGTTATCACCATACAACTTTCGCATATCCATTGACTTACTTAGACTTCACTTTGCTCCGGCTTTGAACTGCCTACTTAAAGGGATACTTCACCGATTAGCATTAAGCTTTGTATCACTATAAACCCGGTAGTATTTTCGAATGACCGTGCTTCCCTCCCTCATGTCCTCCTGAGACGAGAGTTCTCTGTATTGTGGGTCTAGAAAAAAAGCCTCGTCATTTAGCATCATCGGAGGAATTTTTGCCCAGAGGCTATGGACCACAGCCAGCTAGTTCCGCATGTTTTCAATCCGCCCATAGGGGGTGGGACTGTCACTACTGATGTGAGTCGAGTGTCAGCCATCTTGGTGCTACGCTAAACAGGCTCTCTCTTTTCAGCAGCAAACTTTTACAACAATTATGTGCATTCAAACTATCGCACGTGTACCACCGGGATACATTGGTACAGATCGGAGAATATGCGGGAAACTTATTACAGACGGAATACTCGACACACTACGCCAGCTTCGCCTGCTACGGAGACCAGCACCTCAACCTGCGGTGTCGCTCGATGTTGCGGGTTAATACAGGTAAGGTGAGAAGCGGGAGGGCAGGAGATCGAGCTAGGTGGAAAGCTAACGCTAGCCGGCCACCTGTCCGAGCCATCCTGCTTACAAGTGTCCACTCATTAGACAACAAACTGGACTACAACCAACTTCAACGAAAGTCCTGACCAAATTTAATACATATCCATCTTTCCAGCGTTGAAATATCCCTTTAATCTGTACCTTTGTAGCTTATTGTATTCTCTTTTCTTGCACTATATTGAATTTGAAACTGTATGTTGTCTGGTACGCCTATGTTTTTCTTGGCCAGGTAGCCATTGCAATTGAGAAGCTGGTTAAATAAATAAAAACAAATCTGGAGGGGGACCACACGTGTCTGCCAGAGACAAATAAAATGTGAGCTTACAGATTCATCAGGTTCCCAGGCTATCTAGGGCTATGATCAGGCCACAATTTCCTCGGCCAGAAACTAATATAATAGAAAGAATGCCATGAAACATATTGGAACATTCATGCTCCCTGAAGGGTGAACCCTTCTCCATTGTTTTACCCTGAGCAGCACCCTCAGGCCAAAGCATCAACTGTGAATGCATCATATAAACATTCAGGCCCTTGATGGGATAATCCCTTTTAATTTGAATGCCCCCTGTGCCTTTCTTAATGCGTCATAAATGTTAAACATTAAATAAAATGTTTAGCCCCACTTTGGTAAAACCCTAACCTCTCCTTCACACATACCCACTCAAACACAAAAGGCGTTATAGCATGGTGTTGGTTGAGAATGGAACCACAACATACCATCCTGGCACCATCCACAATGGCTCAAGACTAAAGTTGCCCAGCTGCTCAATCTGTTCTCTGGGCATGCCACCCAGGAAAATTAACTACTTCATCCTGCACCGGTGTTGTGTTAACAGGTGAAATTAATTGGAGCTGAGTGTGTTATTTATGTGCTCAGTGCAGAAACACACACAAGCTTATGACTCATGAGAGGAAAGTAAGAGCCTGAGTCAATGTGTGAACAGAGAGTGAGGACCCTATTTTAAGCTCATGGGTACACTGGCCCTCATTTATCAATCTAACATAGAAACCAGTGCAGATATGAGCGCAGAAATCATCTTACGACAGGCTTCACATGTGATTCACAAAACGTTCGTATCACACCAATCAGAGCGTAAGAATAGTCATACATTGATAAATGCAGCGGCTGGAAACGATCGTAATTTAAATATCACGCCCAAATACATTCTTGGTTTTGAGGCCCCGCCCCTACAATTTACGACATGTAATCCGGCTAAGAAGCGGCACTTTTCAGAGGTGGAGATTGAAACCCTGATATCTCAGGTTCATTTGCACTAACGTGTACTATTTGGCAACCTGAAAACTGATATTAAAGGCTGTAGGAAGAATGTCTAATATGGTGCATAGAGGTCTTCTAAAAGAGCCAGATCTGCCATTGCTGATAAGTGATCAACTGATGACTTCTCCTTCCCCTGTTAAACTGATTATATGCTGCACCGCAAGTCCACACTGACTTGAAAACTTGCGTACACGAGTTCAGACCCGACGTGAGATTTTAGCCTACGCTCACGTTCAAATTGATAAATGCCTTGCTTTGCGTAGGAATCGGCATACGCCCATCCTACGCCTGTTTTAGGGGCGTACACACGTTTCATAAATGAGGACCACAGACTCCGTGGGCATTCAAGCCCAACTGCTTAGTTAATCAAGACACAGCAGTGCTGTGTGCAAACGGTGCATAAAGAATATAAATCATAGGTAGCGGTGACAGCAAGTTACGGTACATGTCTCACAGTGCTAAAACACCTGTGCCAATCACACAACTTCTAAGACACAATTTTTACCAAAATCCAACATATTGCTTTGCTCTGCTTCATTTGAATGAAAATCACACTGGTTTGAACCTTTACCCCCATGGGCAAGGCTAGTTTCAAGGCCAGGTAAGTATTCTGGTTCTAACAAACTAATTCCCCCTTTGAGGACAATACTATCTGTCTCTCTATCTTGTAACACCACAAAGACTTTTACTCTTTCCATACCATTCACATGTTCTTAATGAACTAAGGATAACATGGCAACGGAAGGGTTTGTGTTTGACAGTGTTATACAAATGCAATTATGTTGTTGGAGGCAATGACAACAAAGCTCTGTTAAAGGTATTCTGTCTTCTGGTGCTGTTGTTGTTAGGCCTACCTCCCACTGTCCTGGGAAACAGCACATTGATTTTGTCAGCAGCCAACAGATGCTTTGCCCTTATCTTAACAAAACTGAACTTTAATCTCCCAACTGTCCATCAACAGGAAGCAGCGTGATTAGCTGACACTCACTTCAATAGAATAAAAAAACGTTTGCTGCAGTTTTCTATCCTTCAAATGTTCCTGCTTGTTTACTTTTAAAGAATACACATTTGGAACTTCGACATTTTTTATTCAATTTTACTCTGCTATAATCCTTTCTTGCTGTGTCTAATTGTGATGGTGTTCTGTCTTGTGACTGTTTTTAGACTTTTCTATTTCTGAGGCATATCTAGAACTCGTCAATTAAAAATAGTTTTTAGTTAGAATAATACAGTGGATCAAAATTAAAACATTTGATGGGGACTTTTTAACACAAAGCAATGTCCACGTTGTGCTGCCATATTAATAGGGATGCACCAATATGAAAATTCTGGCTGATACGGTTAACCAATATTAACATTGCTGTTATGGCCGATAGCTGATATTTACAGATATTGATATGATCTGTATTAAACAAGTTTGTATGGTAATCAAATCTTTTACACTTAAGGTCTTTCTTTATTTGCAAAACATTTTAAAAAAGCCCATAAACAATAGAGTTACAGCATTGTTTCCTCTCAACAAGTTACAGGGCCACCATGGAAAATACAAATACCAAACAAAAGTAATAGTTTTAGGCTACTTTTATAACTTGTAGCAAGTGTAAAAGTTAAAGAAAGTACAGTTTAACTCACATATGTGAGAAAGTGTGGATCATAGTTCATATAACAAATATCCTGCTTAAGTTGTTTGACTAATCAGGGTTTCCCTGGGTTGAAGAGGGAAAGATCACTAAAGCAAAACTTGAAGGAGCGGCTGCATCGCTAGCTTCATGGCTAACCCATGCTAACCAATGGGGTAAGCGAGCATCCGGAAAGCATACCTCCTATGGGGATATTCTGAGGCTAACAAGCTATCACCTTCCGCTAGCATTCCATTGACTCCCATTCATTTTGGCCTCACTTTGACAGCGAATAACTTTACATCTGAAGCGTTTAAAGACTCTATGTGTCCATTGTTTATTTCTAAAGAAACACAACAATGTATAAAAGGCTCCATTACCTTGTATCTCACATTATGGCCCCGTAGCAACCGTTTTTGTAAAAATAGGCTAACGATTGTGTCATAACCACATGACTTTCTATTGCACAGTAGAGAAATTACTGTATAGTCAGGAGAAGCTCGCAGGCAATCGGAGGGGACGAAGGAGAAGCCCATAGAAAGTCCATGAAAGCATCGGAACAAAATATTTTCATTTTTTTTGATGGATTGGAAATACTTTTGTATGTGGCAAGTGAATTCATATGAAGTAAAATTTATACACGATCCACTTTATCCACAATATCGGAATGATTCAGATTTCTCTTGGCAGAGCTACCAGAAGACTTCAGACGGGTTGCTCACATCACATCGACGTCATCAAGCTCAGTTTGAGGCTGTGCAGTACGCTCAGCCATCACCAGAAAAGTGCTTCTAATTGACTTCACTGGTCTCCGTCGAAGTCTATGTGTCCATTTCTTTCACTGTCTGTGATGCTAACCCCCTTCTCTTCAACGAGCAGTTTTTTTAGTTTTTTACTCAGGTAGTAAGCGAGACACAAGAACTTGGCTTGTGTCTTGAGGAATTGTAGCATTTATTCACCGACGGATAAACTGGGCACACTCTGCACTGCTACATTCACAGCCATAACGTTACTGCTAACTTCATACTCACCGACACACACACCTCTCTCTTTTTTAACTTATCTTTCTCTCTCTCCACTGCACATTCTGCTGCTGCTGTTTGTGTTTAGGTTACTTACTAGTAGACTGTAAAAATAGTGTATGTAGCATCCGTGACGTCACTCATTGGTTTTCATTGGCTTTGAAATTGGTGATACTAGATCGCCATCTTGGTTTTTTTCAACCCGATATGATGATTTTTTTACCAGAAGGTGGAGCTGGGGAGGATGAGGCAGCCAAGGCAGTGTTGGTTATAATTTTAAGCAATTACTGGTGGGATAACACGGACACCCGGGTACTGCCGCCATTCTGCATGTACAGCAGAGCAGAAAATCTCCAAACTTTCCCTTAAGGTACAGGCTAACGTTAATGGTAGCTAGTTAGCTTGGTTGGCAGAATGCTTAACAAGACATTTTAGGTGACTAAATGTTCCAATTAACTTTGCAAAGTGAAAACACTGTGAAAGGGTCAAAGTTTAAGAGAAAAACACAAACAGACAACACCCAGATACAAATTCACGGCTATTTTAATGTAAACACGCATCGATATCGATACACATTGCTAAGCCTCTGTCATGACAGGTCGTGTAGCCACGCCCCTAAAGCATCCCCTACTTAATCGTCAATTTTAAAATGGGACAATAATTTACAAAATTAACACCATGATGTATTGAAGAAGACATGAAAAACAATTGAGGCCATAAACTCTTTATGAAAATGTTTATTAAAGTAATAAATTAAGCGTAAGGGCATTTTCTCATAGACGTCTATAGAAACTGACTTCTTTTTGCAACCAGTGGACCAACCTTGCTGGAAATGATATAGAATGCATGTTCAACGCACTTCCGCATTAGCTTTACTTTTCAGGCCCAAAAGCTTTGTGTATTATTTTTGCAGTCTATGCTTGCTTCTGTCACCTAATATGTATCATAATTATAGTGTAAGGGGTGTTGATGAGAATGCATCAGTGATAATGTTGAATATTTTTAAAGACGAAAAAATTATAGATACTAAGAAGCAGGGACCACCTAACCAAATACAGTAAGAGGCTGAATACAGCTGGACTGATTCTTAACTCCAGCATGATCAGAGAATGATCCCCAGTAGCCAGTCCTCAGTTTGCCTCCAATGTCACTGCGTTACCAGTATAAACGCTGCTGCACTCTGAGTGATTGATACCTCCATCTTCGAGCAGATGTCAGCGATTCCTTTTGATTGACAGCTTGAAATGACTTTCTTTACTCACCCAAAGTGCTTTTTGTCTGCTTTCACCTGAGGATATTGAATCAGTCATTCCTGCTACTTTCCCTCCTTTCTCCCACACACACAAACTCACATACTCATGCATGCACATGCACACAAACACAAACACAAACACACACACACACACACACACACACACACACACACACACACACATTTTGCGTTGTAAAGAACTTAATTTCTTCCTTCAAAGTGTATGCTGGCCTTCACACTGTCATTGACCTGAGACTGATAGACCCCTGTCAATAGAATGTCTGCAGTGTGGGTGTATTCAATTTCTATAAGTTAGCCAAGACTCATTCGCGGCAATTGTGGAATTTGAATAAACAAAGTCTTGAGGACATGACTGCATTATATTATCTTATTGTGTTGAAATATACCTCTCTTAGCAGACACTGTAATTTGCAGCCACGTTCCCTGCTGCAACAGCTCCTTGATAGCACACGTCACTGTTGTGCCATCTCATCTGGGGTTATACAAGTGGAGACCACAGATAATACTTAAATAAAGCATTGCTGGGGGTGTAATTTCAGGCCCTGTATGCAAAAGTGCTGGTTTCATCATCTCAAGCATGCTGTGGAAAATTGCCTAAATGTTAATCCAACTGTTGTACAATCGTGTGACAACTCCTCTATCCCTGCACACTAAAAGCAATCTCCTTTATTTTGTTCTCTCCTTCTGTTTTCCTAGACAGTTACTTCATTTGAAATGATAACATTATTGTTCCAGACAAAGAGGTAAAAAAAAGAAAAGTCAGAAGCTGAAGGTAATTCAAACAAAAACCAACAGGATGAGTCAAGATTTAAGTGGCTATTTAAATTAGTTGTGAGGAGTTAGAGTGGAATGAATGTGAAGACTCAGGTGATGAGGCAGTGTCACAGGATGAGGTAGGTTTTAAATGGGCTCATCCCAGCTTGCCGGAATTGAAAAGCAGACTACAGCACTATAAAAAAACAGGGATCTCAGGTAGTGTTTGAGCTGACCTTGACCCATTGAGTCAAGGTGCATTCAGTTTATATTAAAACTCCATTAAGGGACGTTTTTGATATTAACATTAAACCAAATGACTCAGTAATATAAAAGGGCTGCTACTACTGCTAACCCACTGTGAAATAACAGCCATCTCTGCAGCTCTATGCAGCTTTTAGCCAATTTAGACTTATTGTTTGGGGTTTTCGGTCCATACAGACTGTATGAAAGAGAAATTTTGAGGGGAAGTGAGTCAGTTCCAAAAAAATACTTTATAACAGGGGAAATAAGGGATCGAGGTGTTTCAAATGAAGGTCTGGGTCACATTTAGGTTGGTGCTCTCATTCCTCCCAAACACAAAATGTATGTCCTTTGGTAAACAACCACAGAGCTGCTTAATCTTTTCTCTTTTCTTTTGTTATTGCTAATGGAACGCATCATAGCAGCAAGGACACGCAGCCCTCACACGATTTTCACAGCCACATGGCTTATCCAACAGCTTGAACCCACAAACTGGTATACTCTTAGCAGTCTAAAATGTGCTCTTTTAGAAAAAAATATTTTCACACTGCCCTTGTGTGTCGTTCAGTTCAGTTCAGTCAAGAGTCAACACTAAATCTGTGAGGTTTCCATTTGTCTCTCCATCTCTCCCATGCCAACCCGTTCTCACTCACGTCGTCAAATGCTGATGCTTGGTCAGACAGCTGTTTTGTGCAAAAAAAGCTCAGATAAACCCACTGTACACTACCTGCCCAGTACCAAACAGCAAACAGACACAGTTAGAGACTAGCTGGTGAACATAGTGGAGCATTTAGCAGCTAAAGAAACTGATATTTTTATTAGGAGTCAAGACCAACACAGAGCTAAAAGGACAGCAAATATTGGGATCACATTCATAAGGTAGCCAGAAACATGACACCTAATAAATGTGCTGGATGGGTGAATGGGTAACTGTTTGTTAACATGTTTGTCATATCAATTAAAGGTTTTATTTTGTTCATGTTGTGGTTGCAGGTGGCCCCCAAAGTGGCCAAAAAAGATTGTATTTAGTGTTTTGTCAAGAAAATGACTGCATGTGGACAAACTGACATGCCTAACATGTTTTATATCATTCTATGTATTAGTGTTACAACAAAACTATTAATGTGATTTTATCCCTGATTCTTACATTTTCCTGTTCACTTTGCATTGCCAACCACCAATAGGAGTCACCCACGTCCCACCCAAGAGCATAGACCTTGATGGAAAGCACAACCAAGCACTATCGTGAATTTAACTCCAAATATGTGTGGTGGTGGACAGGAGCTTAAGATCTGCCTAACAAATGTGCCCATATTTCAAAAGAATGCAACCATTTTCAGTTAGTTTACTGGGATGTTCCCAAAGCTGTCTTAGGTTGGAATTATAGTTCTGAACATGTAGATGTCGCTGCGCATCAATGCAGAGAAGGGTGTTATGGGTAACCGTTGGTCACACCTCCTAAATCTCAACAGTGTGCCGTGATTTCCTGGCTGATGTATGGCCTGTCTCTATCTGATTTTTGTCTGGGTTTTACCCACATTTGGACACCAAGGACACAGCTTAGTGAATTCCTCCATATGACATGACCTCTTATTTGCAGACCAAAAAAAAATAATGTTACAGGCTCCACCATTATCCACAATTTGATTTAAATTCTTACAGCTGTTAGTAGCGTTCTGGTTTCTGTTGTGGGACAATAGTTTCCATCAACACTACCTTAAAAATCAAGTATTAGCATTTTTCCCATATAAATAAAAAATCAAAACCAGGTTGGAATTAGTGATGAGTGTTTCATTGAAACACAGCTCAGTTTTGCAATTAGTTTGTCTTCTGTGCCTCCTCTCTTTAAAATGATCTGTCACTGCAAACAATGTGACCAATATGAAGCTTCATTTAGAAGGCTACATTAACCTGAGCTAACTACAGTCAACAATTAGCCGATAACAGTGTAGAGGAATTATGAGTTCCAGAATATCCAATGCAGCATGATGAAAACAGTACTGAACAGTTTAGTATTGAAATTAGCAATTATAAATACGTCATTTGAAGTTTATTTACATATTTTAAAAAAATGTATAGAATTTTTCTTCCTCCAAACTCAGGTCCTTCTGCCGGAGGGTTCTGCGCTGTTCCTACTGCGCTCTTCTGGACAGAGATTTCAGATGTTGCTATATGTATATATATATACTGTATATACTGTAAATTGTTGCAGATGATTCAGGGGGCTTAGCAGCTTTCCAACTATATTGGATTTTTGTAAGAGAGCTTTTTTTTTCTTTTTTCTTTTTTTTTTCAAGCCTGTATCCTGCAAATAGCATAGTGGCCTGTCAGATCGCTGTCCTAGTACTCATTATAAGGTTCAAGGCTAGGAGTTCCAACACATTAACCACATAATGAAACACAATAAAGCCACCATGCAGAGTGCTCCGGTCATACAGCATATTAGCTGACTAAATCAATATTATGATAAAGAACTGCTTATATTATGATAATTCAAAGAAAGAAAGAAAAAAGTGGGAGAAAAAGTGCATAGTTCAACTAAGTCACTGAAAGGAATCAATGGAGATACGTAGGACCATTATGTCAGTGCTCATTGAAGCTTAGATTGTTTTTGTTTACAATAACAAAAAGGAATAGCACCACCATCAACAAAAAGTAAGGCATTAATAATTATAAGTGCAACATTCCGTATTTGTGCTAGTCATTTAGGGCACCACATCAAAGGAGAGCTAAGGACCAGTGGCTTTAAAACCTTAGGTATCTCTTTGTAGCATACAATTGTGAGTGTATGCTAACAGTTTTCAAAGAGTCAAAGTAGTTGTTGAGGAAAGTTAAGCATCTATCAAGCCAAAGAGATAGATATTTTTCATCAGGTGGACAAAGAGACAACAATGGAATGCATATCTGTTGGATTTTTCTTAAGAAGGCAATTGTTTGCTTGCATGTTACTGTAACCACTAGATATAATAATGGTACATCAGGACATAGTTTCTGTGCCTACACAATATAAATCACAGAGTGATCTTGCAACATAGAAAAGTACCTTAACCACCTACCTAGTACACCATGGATTCACCCTGCTTATGTATAATAAACTCTGATGCTGAGTATTGGCCAGCCCATCCTCACCCAGAAAACGACTCTATAAGTCGATTATGCAAGCAACTCATAACGACTGACAATTACCTTTCTTGTTAGGCGACGATCTCTCGTGGCTGTAGTAATTATCGCAAAAGCAAACAAGGAAGTGAGGTGACAAATTCTAAAAGCACCACATTACGCATAAGGAGGTAGGTTGGGCTGGTGTATGGATCAAACAAACACAGGACTTTCACTCAGGAGACCGGGGTTTGTGTCCTGTGTAAAACCAAAGGTCATTTTAAAATCAACCAAGTTTTACCTATGAGTTTATAGACCTTGGACCGTGAAGCAAGGACATCAGTGTAACGTTAAACCTCATTTCAGTAGTTTTACGTCATTTTAAGCCAATCCCTGATGTTGTGCTAACCCTAACTATTGATGCCTAAACTTAACTAGTTCCGTTTGACAACCTTTACTGTGTTTAAAACTGATTATTATGTTAAATAGAACGGTCACGAGTCACATGATTAAACTGCCACCGTGCAACAGTAAGTAGAACAGTCGTATGTGTTGTTTTGGGAATCTTTGAAAATCAACCTATGATGATGTTTAGATATGAATATGTGTCAGTATTGGCACTGGACACAATATGAGAGGAGGACATATAACCTCACAGTTCGGGGTAATAAAATCAATCAAACATTTTAAAATACCATATGCTATTTCCTGCTTTCATTTAGGGCTGTGAAAGTGATAAATGGCCAAGCACAACTTTAAAATAAACAGTCTGACATTTGGGGAAATACACATTGATTGCCATCTTACCCAGTCAGATGAGATGATCAATATCATTTTCATCTCTGGACATCCACTAAACAGATGTTTAACTTAGCTTTGCACAAGGCCTGGAAGCAAGGGGAAACTGTCAGCATAGCTGCATCAAAAAGTGAAAGAATATGCCCTCAAACAACGCCAAAGTTGTCCTTTTTGCACCTGATATCTTTATTGATATGTGTAGAAATATAAATGTTAAATCAATAAGTTGTATTTCTAGCAGCTGTTAGGTAAAATAGCTATTTATTGGCAATATCTTAAAAATACTGTTCTCATTTTGAGGTTGCCAGGGTAACTCACTGTCAGAACTCAGATGACTGCTGGATACAGCTATCTCAGCAAGCCTAACCTTGTCATCCTAGCAACAAAACACATTATTTTGCATTGCCTTTAAAAATGACCCATCATGGTTTAATTAAAACGTTTTTTCGTAAGATTTTTAATTCACGAGACAGCTAGACATATCAACAATTTGACTGATGGTGTCATTTTTCGTCATGTCAGCTAGTTACAACATGCAAATAAGACAACTTTAGAGTTGTTGAACTACAAGTCCCAAAGACATGGAGTGAGAGGTGGAGTTTAATAGAAAATGATGAACACAATTTTACAATTCAATTCAGAATTCTAAATTTGCTAAAACTCGGATTTCAATGCTCTGGATATTATATTCAAAGACCACTGAGCACATTAATCCCTATTTGAACGACTTTTGCACCTCACCTCCTATGTAACCGAGTGTTGCCATTCGGAACAGCTATAACCCCTTTTTAGAATTAGAAAAGGGTTTATTGCCAAGTAAGTAACACTTACAAGGAATTGCCTTGAAACATGATTGACACTTTGTATAAACTAGTTTGTGTTGGTCATACCCTGGCTTTTAGACCAATGAATGCTTGCCAACAGAATCATTACAGAGCTGACTGGGGGGGGGGGGGGGATTAAAATAAAGAAAATAGAAATATCTTGAAGGACCCAGGGTTCCTGCAGCACTGGCATTTCATCCTGATATAAATGTTAGTCATATCCTTTGAAAATCATTGTGGACAAAGAATGATTTAAAAAAATAAGAAGACAGGGATGTAGGAAATCATTAGTTTGGCTCAATAAAATATCCATGCTGGATGAAAACAGAGCGCTACTCTGTCTGAGTTATGCCCCTAAACAATCGGCGTAATTGTTTGGAGGCGGACCCAATCGATAAAAGGATTATTGGCACTGACAACACATGAGTACATATCAGTGTGTGATCAGTGTCATAACCGTTCTAGTGCAGCAATACATTACATTTAATATCCTTGGACTGGTATCGAGCAAACGGAGGCCTAAAGCAATTAAAGGCAGAATCAATGCCCTGAGTCAAAACACTGTGACAGCTCTATTATCCCTAGATATAGGAGGCCTAGTGGAGTCCCATTTCTCCGCTTCTCTCTCTTCCTGTTGTCTGGTGCACACACACACACACACACACACACACACACACACACACACACACACATACACTCTCATTCGTCTTTGAATATCTGCAGTAGAGTAGATACACCGCAGCACTATCACATACACAATACTCTGACCTTTCACATTTTTTAAGCCATTTTCCTTGACTTTTTTCCAAAAACATTCTTACCGTCTTTGAGTCTGAAATAATCCCTTCTGGTATTTTCTTACTTTTTCCTTCATTACCTGCCTCTCCTCATTCTGTCTCCCTGTCTGTCAGCATCAATCTTTTACCGTTGAAACCCACCCCATCAATGTCAACCACACAACAGCACTGACAGCACTTTCATCTATTCACACTCTTTATGTGCTCAGGCTCTTCTAGCCTTCTAAGGTAACCACAGGAGAAAATGATTTTTGCCTGCATTTGTTCAATACTTTGCTTCATTGACCACTCTAGCTACAGTGGGCTTAAAAGTATTTAAAAAAAAAAAGTCTTTCAATAACCACAACCCGACCCCTTGAGCCCCCCTAAAGAGGGTCTAAAATCACCCATGGATGAAAACATCCTGGATTGGAATTTTGTGCTAATTAATACAGTAATAAAGTTTAGAGACAGTTGTTTTAGTTGTTGAGTTTCAAAGGAATTCCCTTGAAAGAGAACATAAAGAGGCATTGGTGACCTAGGGGTTAAGGAAGGGAGGTCGCCGGTTCAATCCCCAGACCGGCAGGATAAAATCTGGGTGGTGAAAGTGAAAGAGCAGCGCTTGTCCCTCCCTCATTACCACCACCGAGGTGCCCTTGAGCTGCTCAGTGGCCAGCAGATCAGACTGTGGTTGTACTGGGCAGCTTCCAGCTATGAATGTGTAAGTATGTGAATGTGACAGGTCGTCGTTGCAAATGAGAAATTGTTCTCAATCGACTTACCTGAATAAATAAAGGTTAAAAAAAATAAACAAAACTTGCATTTAAACAAACCACAATAACTACAGCCAGTGGCCAGCAACTGCCAACATTAGATCTTGTTATTGAGCTCTTTTAATGCCACTGTGAATTTATACCAATCTTAACCAATCATATATGATCAGAATACACATTTAAAATATGTCTGATTAGAAAGTTGCAATTGGTAATATAAAGTTTGCTTAGCTTGATGATCCATTTCCAACTTTATGGATTTATTGTTTCATACTCCATTTATCGAGCCCCTTGTCCTGTATAGCATCTGCATTTTTTGTTTCTCCTCTTATTTATTAAGATTTTCCCTTGAGTTTGTCACAGTGTGAGCAGCCAGTCAGACAGCTGTCTCTCACAGGCTGCCTTCGCTGCTGATTCAACATGATGGGATGCCTAAATAACCACTGATAAGAGCCGACTACAGCCAACAGACAATGCCAAACACACTGCCAAAGCTGAAAGCGGCAATCAGCCACAGATGCTCAGTGGTGGCCCAATAGTGCCTGATTATCTTTTAGACATGTGTGACTTTACTGTGTCTTTGATATATTTTGTAATATCTGTTTTATGAGGTATTTTACACGAATGGTCTAAGAAAGTCTCTTGTAAGTTATATGCTATGTATTCATTCAAATGAAAGGACAGTCCAGTTTTAAAACATCTACATAAATTCATGTATCTCAATGTTAAACTATTTCAAATATATACAAAATGAACAAGTGTATTAAATATAAACTAAAGAATAACTGACTCACTCATCCTGTTCACCTGTGCTGCTTTGTCTAGACAGTCCATGAGCATCATGGTGGTTAGTAAGCTTAATGCCAGCAGGCAGACAGGGCTGACTGATGAGGCCGCTGCCTGAGGAAGTCACACTTCCTGCAGAGTGTTTTTTTGTCACTTCACTGTTGGTTTGTTGCCTTAATATAGTGCAGCAGGTCCTGCAGCTTGCCGTCTTCGCCACATATGAGCATTGTTATAAGACAAGCATCTAAGGTAATGAACATGGTGTTAGATTTATCATGGGAATGTAAACTAAATTCCGCTTGTTAGTGATAATTGCCAAATAAAAACATGATAGTCGATTTTGATTATTAGCCGTTTTTTGGCTCAGCTGGCCTTTATACGGAAACCGACAACCTTAAAGTCTTCATAACCTCTAGGCTACTGCTGTCACATGTGTTAGGTCCACCTTATAAAATAATTTGGATATAATACTGGATATTCTGCCCTGAAATTCATTTTCGTCACATTCAGAGGTATTTCTCGTTACCTACAGTACTTAACAGCAATCGGAAGAATCAGTGGGCAGCTTGTTACATCTACAGCAAGGTTTATAAAAAAAACACTACAAATTAAATGTGCTAATTCTAATTAAATTAAAACTACAAAAAAAGCAAAAACTGTAACTGTAACTTCCTGTAAATGTGCAAGCTCGAAGTGATGCAGTGTGCTAAGCATAAAAACTCAAAGGGTAACTACCGTTTTTTTCAACCTGGACCCTATTTTCCTATGTTTTTGTGTCTAAGTGACTGATGGGAACAACAATCTTTGACATTGGTCCAGTATTAAGCGAGCTCGCTGCAGTCGAAACAAGCTATAATGTAAGTTAATAGGGCAGTTGTCCAGCTTGTATTTACCTTCACAAAAGTGCTAGTTTTGCCACTGATAGGCTCAGATTATTAAGTATTATTAATAGGGCTGTCAAAATATCACGTTAATTTCGATTAATTAATCTGAGAAAAAATAACGCGTTAAAAGACACAACGCAGATTAATCCATTCCATATTGACGTTTGACCCGGAGCCGTTCTAGCCACCATTGGACTGTACAATGAAGGAGGGAGACGAGAATGTGCTGCCTGGATCATTCATTGGAACATTTACTTGTAAAAATCTTCTTTCTGTCAACCCTGGCTACCGAAATCTGGAGCCACTGATGTCTGCTCTTCTCTCTGATGCTCTGAAACAGACGATACAGGCAACACAAACACCGCTGCACGTGACGCTAGTTAACACTATACTCGACAGCAGCTAACGTTAGCCTACCGCTAGCTAGTTAACACTATACTCTACAGCAGCTAACGTTAGCCTACCGCCAGCTAGTAGCTGGTTTAAAAACGGTTAAAATGCTGACAGCTAACGCTAAACGGTGTAAAGTTTGACTGTGTTTTAGCCGTCGGAAAAACAACACAGACGGTGCGTTCAATGAAACTGGCATTTGAAGTTATTGTAAATGTCCATTTCCCACCTGGTGGTTGTTTTTGTCATTCAACAGCAATTTATTAGTGAAATAAGTTATTGTTATACATTATTATTAAATCATTTAATTTTGACCATATGGCCTTAGCAATAAACAAGCCATTCTTTAATGTCACCAGCTGTTGTTTAGTACCCTTTTTTTATTTTATTTTTTTCTTTCGGTTCAGGCACCGTTAATTATGTATGCGATTAATTATGATTAATTAATTACTGTGTGTAATTAATTAGATTAAATGTTTTAATCGATTGACACCCCTAATTATTAAGTGTCTGACAAAATAATAGGAAAATGGGGTCCAGGTTGAAAAAAACGGCAGTTACCCTTTAATGCTGGATTTAACCAACCTGGAAAAACAATGGGCAACTGTCCCAAAAACCCAGACCTCCAGGGGGCCCAGAGTCTGCAGTTTCAGTACCTTGCTGAATGTCTGAATACAAAACTTAAAAATATCAATCATTGACCATTGTTGGAATTTTCTTTTCTTTTCATTTTGAAGAATCTGCACCACCAATCATCTGGATTAGTTTTAAAATGGAAGAAGTATAAAGTATAAAAATAAAAATAAAAGTTTTAAATCAAGTCAAATGTATGGAAGTTTATTGTTGATGGACATTGAACATATTAAATTCACAGGAAACATTGAGTTCTGCTGATTGTAGCAGTGTCAGCATTTCTTGAGTTCTGACTAGGCAAATAAGAAGTCTCATGCCAACAATTTAAAATTACTGCATACAGTTGAATGCTGTTCAGAGTGCATTATTTATTAATATGTGAAAATATATATATTCAAATTTATATTCAGTTACAGTTCAGTTACTAACCCTAACCCCCTAGAATCAACAGAGAGTGGAAGTTCATTTATTTGCTCGGTTCCCCTGCTACTGTTAATGAGTTGTAATGACTTTATCTTGTCACATTTGGTTATGTGTTACACTGTTTTTTTTGTTGTTTTTTGTTTTGTTTTGTTTTATATTTCTAAAGGTCCCATTAAGTCACCCAGACATATTTGTGGAAAAAACAGAACTCATATCTTTACCCAGAAACCTTTAACAGTGAGCTTCCTGCCATGGCTTTTACATCTATATGCTGTTATTCAGCAGCCATAGCCATTTTATTTCAGGTATATTGTTTTCAAACATGGTTTGAAATTGTTAAAAGTAATTATTTCTACTAAATAATAAACAATACAGTACATATTTAACCCTTCTGTTGTCCTTCCAGGTCAAAATTGAAAATGTACACTTTTATTTGACACTTGACGTATTTGTGACTTGTTAAGCCACTTTTTTAAAAACGTTTTTGTCTCTTTTCAACGTTTTTTTCAATGTTTTGTAGCATTTTTTTCTTCTCACTACCACCAGTATACACCAACTTATTACCACTATTGTTACACTTCATTTTGGAATTTTATGTTCAATAAACCTCATGTAGCCTATATTAAAATTACATCTAATTTTTTTAGTTAAAAAAGCAGGAAGTTTGAATTATTTCAACTAATATTTAAGATCAGAGGATGCTGATGGGTTATCACAGACTGTCAAAGTTTAGTCAGAATAATTCTATAACATTACATAAAACACCCAAAAGTCAATGATAGTGAACCGATCCTTAAGTTGATTGTGAAGAGCGTTTACTTTTGGGCAATGCGGTTGAAAGAAAACACAAATGTCTGCTATAGAAACTTTAACAAAAGGGGAAAATTTGACTCAAGGACAACATGAGGGTTAACACATGGCATTGGGTATGTAATTATCTATATTTCAGTGGAGATAGGTGTATAAGGGAACTGGAAGTGAACTGAAGGCCAATAAATGTCCTCTACATTAGATCTAAGCTCCTCAGGGAAAGCATTATGGGCAATGAGTCCTGTAAGCTGAAACAAATCATCCTCTGCTCTTCCTCTGGCAATAGTCTGCTACCATTATGATCTAGTGTTAAACTACATGCAATATTGTCTTCCTTACTGTATATATAGTAAGGTTGTCCTGCCCCGGCCTTACACTTGGATATTCATATTGAAACACAAAAGAGAGCACAACAAATATGGGACATATAGAAACCTATTTTTGCCCTGAATGCTGTTAATTCTTTTACCATTCATGCTATTTATTCTTGGGTTTCACTGACAGTTACAAGACGTATGGGAATGGAGAAATAGAGATGATGACATGCAGCCATGGACATGGATTGATTAAAAGGTTCTGTATGAAAGATTAAGGTAAATAGTTTTTGGAAATGCAATATTTTATTGATTGTTTACAATACAAGGTTAAAATGAATGATCCGCACTGCAATCTGGAAATCAGAAGAGGCTACAATGATCACGAAACACCTGAAAAATGAAAGCGTTCAAGTAAAGGAAAATCCAGACTACAGTCACCATTGACAATCTAATAATGAACAAATATTGGAGAAAAAGATTGATTTTGTTGATTGTTGATTTTCTATTAATTTCTCTCTATGTCCTCTACTCTTTGTTCTCTCTCCCCCTTTGTATTCACTGTCTCTCCCTCTCTCTGGGACTCCTCACTTGTCTCTCCTGCCAAAGTGTATTCAAGATAATTCAGTAAAATGATATATACCTTCTTTATTTCATCGTTATGTTTAAGTTTGCATCATTTGGGATTTGAATTATCAAAATGTGTGTGTTATACAGTAATATATTTAATTAAACAATAAAACTATATTATTACACTCTATATTATGATGCTAGGATGTTTGTATTGCTGTTAAATTGAGCCTATAAGTTCCACTGTAATTACCACAGAACATATCTTTGTGGTAAGGACACTTTTAATTGGATTATGTCAGTTTTTGTTTTTGTTTCAGAACAGAGACAAAATGCTAATCCTATCCTGGACACAATGGGCAGTACCTGCTCTTCCTTTCTCATCTCCATCACCTTCTCTCCTTCTTTTTCTTTCAGTCTCTTCATCTTGTCCTCTATCTCTTCCCTTGCCATGAGCATTGATTGACGGAGTATTTTCATTTTCATCTGTTTCTGTGACAGAAAGTAAAAACAAATGTCAAATTATATTTTTGAGACGAAACAACATATTTTATTTATGTTTATTACCTAATTTATGTGGACTTGTTTCACTTCAGCTCAGAGGGAGAGTCTTAACTCAGTTTTGCAAACATTTTTGGTCACGCTAGTTTCTCTCCTCTTCTCTGCTCTCACTTTGGCCCTCCACTGGAGAGTGGAGCAGAGGAGAGACAGCTGGAGTGAAGATAACGCTACTCAAATTATGCAATAAAAGCTTCCCAAAAAGAGTAATTTATCCATCTAAAACCAAAGATTGACAGAAGTCAACCCTATACGTCTGAAATTCAAGCAAAATATCTGTTTTTTAAATGCATCTAACCTGTATCTGGCGACAGTGGTGAGGATGCTAAAAGCTCTGCTGCTGATGGGAGAGAAGTTAGAGAGAGGAAATATTCCAATATTGGTAAGGTTAATAAAAAGAATCACTGAGGAACAAAATGCGGAGAATATGACTCCTTTAACTGGTTGTTTGTTCCAATCCATATGTTTTGTAATATTGTAATTAATTGTGTTAGCAAGATCATCCACCTTACCACCCACCCTCCTACACACAAGCAATGATGATTCACAGATGAGCAAGTGGTTAATCTTGGCATTGTACAATAGCTTTGCTGCACCAAAGTAATTATTTTTTTGGCAGTTATTTCACAACTTTTATTATATACAGTATATCTCGGAAAAAATACTCTGGACCTTGGTGAACTCAATGCTGATTGATGAATGATCAATGGACCTGAGATGCAGCAAAGAAATGTATGAACATCAAGTCTGTATTATGTGTTTGTTAATGATGTATTGTCAATACATTTGAAGCACAGATTAATACGCAAACCTACAACAAAAAGCAAATGTTGCATTATATGCAGTTATAATAACTTAGATCAAAAATAATATTTACTGTGATGGATGACACAACCAAGCAAGTGTAGTCACTATACACACATTATGCTCCAAACTAACACATTTAGCTAACACACAGCTGAGCAAGTATTTATTAAAAGCATCAATATATGAATTAAGAGCGTCACCGCTACAACGTGTACAGCTAAGATTAATCATGCTCATAATGAGTTCTCTGAAATTATTCAGGGACACCAGAGTATCAAGCTGCACGACCTGTCGGAAATGACTCCATGAAGATGGAGCAGCACAGCACAGCTGAAAGAAGACTTTAAATTGTCTAAATGAAATGGAATGAAAGAGCCTTGGAACAATAGACATTATACCTTCAAATAAAGGACCTTAAATACTGTGGGATTTTCAGCATGTGTTTCGGAATTAAAACATGGCATTGACACAGATGGATACTGGAACTTAATTACGTGTCACTGCTTGCACATTGTAGCACTACGATTCACCAGGCATGTACAATCTGACATGGCTCAGAGATGACCTTATTAGGTTATTTTTTATTTTTGGGGGGTTTTTTATTTTTATTTTATTAGATAGTAGATAAAGAGAGAGAGGGGATGACACGCAACAAAATGCCGCCCCAACCTTTTTAGGTTTTTAAACAAATGCAAATGAAAATGTTGCAAATTGTTATTGCTGTGATGGTTAGTTACAATATAGTGTGGTGAAGCCAAAAGTGCAAATTGCCTTAATGTTTTAACCATACAGGGACAATTGCAGCAGCATCCCCCTACCCTTGAAAACCATTGCTGATGCAGCCTTAACAAAATGCCAAGTGGTATACATGTTCATACAGGAATTCATATTTACTGCAGACAAAGCAGAAGAGTCAGTCTCAGATTAGACGATACTACGGTGGCCCTGAGAGCTCAAAGCACAATTAAGAAAACACATGCAAATAGACACAGCACAAGCAAATGAAGAAACATCTTCACCATTTTGATTACACATGCTCAGCATTTATAAAACATCACCTTGACGACTGGAAGAAGCTCAACACAACAAAAACTGTTACCAGAGGACACTAAAATGTGATGCACACGCCTAGGACACGGTTGTTGTTGTTGTTGAAATTGTGTGTGGTTTATGAAGTTATTGAAGTCGGCTAACCGTCGTTGTGACCGCATGATTCCGATATAATAATAGGCAACAGGCTAAGGGTAGGTGAATTTACATTAAGGAGATACAGATCTCATACATTTTATGTAAAAATATTAAATCCTGTTGAATCTAAGGTGAATCAATATTAAAGCACAGCTCAATCAAATTGTATACAATCCACTTTGGATTGCAAATCTATTGTTTTAGCATGTGTATCAGATTGTGAGTGTAGACTGAGTGGCAAGAGATTGCTAAAGAAATTAACACTTCTTTAAAATACTCTTTGCTGCTAGCAAGAAAGCCAGCACACGGAAATGGCTGCAGTCAAACCCTCCAACAAACTGGATACTGGAATAAACTGCATGGAGAAATTGACCTTCACCTTAAGACTATGGCATGTTTAAATCAATATGTACTGGGAAAAATGGACTACATAAATGTGCCTATAAGTCATTAAAGGGCCCCTCTTCTTGTAACAAGTATACTGTTGCCCATGTGAACAACCTCGTCTTGAAAATGTTATTAAATATAAAGTTGAAATGTATGTACATGTGCAAAACATAACCAACAAGGATTGTACAATAAACAAAAATGCATCCCGGTAGCATAGATCAGATAGTATAGCACAGAGTAACAAAGCAACTAAAGGGCTGCAACTTGGCAACATTTCCAACAATGGAAGAGCATTCCAACAGAGCAGACATCAAAGGCATTGTGTGTAGGCATTTGGACAAGCCTCTAATTCAATTTGAAAAGTACTTCTCCGAGCCTGACAACTGCTGTTGTGACACCAAATGGATTCAGTTTTATTTTGGTGACAGTGTTACAGAGGGGTCAAGAAGAACAGTGACAGCAAAGGATCCGTTGATTGAATTATCTGTAGTGGCTGTTAGAAAAAGGCAGATATGAGATCCAGCCCCCCTCTTGTATTGCGGTGGAACGGCTGCATGCTGGTTACGGGCTGACATCAAAAGCAATAAAGTGACTTTGCTGTTTACGACCACGCATCTTGACAGTGGATTCTCCACCCTTGTGTACAGAGAACAAATGTAATGCCACACTTTGGAACGAATATAATAAGTCTGTGTTCAATAGAAGAAAAATAGGAGTGTGAGCAGCTAAGGACATTCAGATGTCCCATCAGCAGGACACAAAAAGCATTTTAAAACCTTTCTATTAATGAAAATGATGGAGGTTAATTGATTGCTCTTGAGCAAATGTGGAGGTTGAAAACTCCAGTAAAAAGCATCTCCCACTGTAAAAGTGAAGCGCTGATATTTTGTATGAATACAAACATCACGTCAGGCAGCAGCAGGTCCTATTTTCAACATAATCCTCACTGCCATATCAGCAATAAAATATATACAATAGAGATTGTGCATTCAGATCAACATGAGGAAAATAGTCAGTGTATATGAGCTGATTTTCGATGTGTTAAAGTCAAAGCCAACCTTAACACCTCCATCATTACGCATGTATTATAATCTGCCTCTGCTATCAAACCGCAAGGATAAACCATCCTCCCTAATCCATGTTTAATTTCCTGTCCCACTGTGATGTATATAAGCTCTTTTTCTGCCATCACTGGTCATTATGTGCTGCTGATTAAAGCACAGAAATGAATATGGTGGATTGTAGAAAAGCTGTTGGTAAATATATTAGCTGCAGGAAATGTATAGACATGAGAGAGCAGCAGTGATTGATGTGTATTCTATAGAGTATGTTTTTCAGAATCAATAATTTGTGTGGTAACCGATTCTTGTAAAGCAGGGTTGAGAGGTTGAGCTTTTGGCAATTTTTTCCACCCAGCCCGTCCTCACCCAGAAAACGATCGTACGGGCAGCTTATAACGACGACAATTACATTTCTTGTTAGACGGCGAATTGTTGTGTCTGTAGTAATTATCGCAAGGGCAAACAAGGAAGTGAGGTGACAAAGTATAAGAGCGGCAAATTCCATGTAAGGAGGTAGGTTGGGGTGGTGGATAGGTCAAACACACACCAGACTTTCACTCAGGTATTAGGTCCGTGTCCCATGTGAAATTAAAAGTTAACCGTCATTTTGAAAATCAGTTTCACGTTCACGTTACATCCTCATTTTAGCAGTTTTACGCAACTCATTTTAAGCCAAATCCTGAAGTTTTACTAACCCTAACTGTTGTCAATATGCTACATTGCATTCTGTGAAAACTCTGAATAAAGCCTCTCTCGTCTGTTTTAATTGGTATTATAAATTGTTACACTGTATTCCTTCTGGAAGATTTATCTGCATAAAACTACCTTGAACAAATCCTCCTTTCCTATAATGGCTCTTTCTTATCTATCTACTCTCAGGTCGTTGAAGTGAATGGAATGATTGTTAGTCAATCTATATATTCTTGTGTCTTATTAAACCTTTAGAACATTGTGAACTGAACCCTGCTTTGTGTCACTTTATTCTCCGAGCGCTTGTAACTGCTTTCAGAATCAACTCAAAGAGGTCAAGCAGTAGATGATTGAATACAAACCACAACAATCGTGATGGGATTGTTTCATAACACTAAGTATTTTTGCTGCCTAAACTTAGTTCCATTTTACAAAGTTAAAACTGCAGCTGTTCAATTAGGTTGTTCAAGTCCAGCCTGTGTTTGCCTTCACAGGGGTGCTCGTTTTGCTGCTGACAGGCTTGGATTGGTGTTCGGACAGGAAGTGAAACGAGAGCATCCAGTCAATTTACCTAAAGACACCAATTGATTCATCTGTTGACATGAAAAATATAGTTTGTTGAAAATAAACCAAAAAGAAACTGGGTCAAGCTTATATGTAGATATGGAGACATACATTGAGTGAAATTAGGATCCCAGACTCAAACTCAAAGAGTTTGTGGTAACACTTTACAATAAGGGTACATTAATTAGCATTACTTAATGCATTAATAAGCATTAATTAACCGTTAATTACAGTTAAATAAGGTGTCTAATAAACATTTATTAACAATGCTCATGTTTGTTCATGTTAACTAAGGTATTAATTGATGCATTATTTACCATTAGTTAATGTCTTAACTAATTGTTAATTACAGTTAACTAAAGTGTCTATTTTACCATTAATTAATGCAGTAATAAGCTTTGACTAACTGTTAATAACAGTTAATTAAGGTGTCTATTATATAATTAGTTAATGCAATATTAAGCCTTGAATAATACATAATAAAAATTAATAAAAGTTAACCAAGGGGCGCCCGGATAGATCAGTTGGTAGAGCGCCCATATATGGAGGTCTACTCCTTGACGCAGCGGGCCCAGGTTCGACGCCGACCTGCGGCCCTTTGCTGCATGTCATACCCCTCTCTCTCTCCTTTCATGTCTTCAGCTGTCCTGTCGAATAAAGGCCTAAAAATGGCCAAAAAATTATCTTTATAAAAAAGTTAACTAAGGTGTGTATTTTAACATTAGTTAATGTAGTAATAAGCCTTGACCAACTGTTAGTAATACTTAAATAAGGCATCTATTTTACCATCAGTAAATGCAATATTAAGCCTTGACTAACTGTTAATAACAGTTAACTAAGGTGTCTATTTTACCATTATTTATGCAGTAAGAAGCCTTGACTAACTGTTAATAACAGTTAACTAAGGTGTCTATTGTAACAATAGTTAATGTACTAATAAGCCTAAACTGGAAATAACAGCTAACTAAAGTGTCTAACTAAAGTGTCTACTACTAATACCTTAGTTAACATTAACAACATTAGTAAATAATACTAATGTTGTTAATGGTAACTAAGGTATTGATTGATTCATTGTTTAATGGTTTGTAAGATGCTATTTACATTAGTTATTACAGTAAAAAGCATCACTTAACAGTTAATCATACAATATTAAACATTAGGTAAAAGTTAACAAACGTCTCTTGATAACATCAACTAAGAGTTTACCTGTTAATTAAGGTATTTCCTAATATTACTAGGTGGTTGATAAAGATGTTTGATAGCATGTATGGCTTCAGGTTCACAGCCAAGCCATTGCATTATGAGAAATGGTTGTCCACACACCTTTGTCCACTATATTTGTCCATCCTCCAATGTATGACTTACTTTTAGTAGAGGGTCAGATCAGTGAAAAGACTCCATAGTCTCCATGCAGAGGTTTGCTTGTTCCTTTGTCTTCATGTAGACATTAACTTAAAGCCCAACCTATATAAATTATTGTGCATGCTATATAAGCATTACTAAACCATAATTGGTCACTAAACAGTTATTAATGCCCTTTGATAGCCTTATTGTAAAGCTGAGAACATATGCACCTTAACTATCACTTGATTAATGTATAATACTACGTAAATTGAGACAACTAGCTAGACTATCTGTCATCTGGTTCTTCAGCTCAAAGGGAGGAAGCTCATATACATTGCCAAGCAATGTAAACAAGCTGTTGAGGCTGATGAAGCCATTTTGAAAAAGTTACAGCAGTTTAAAAAGATTCAAGGGCTTCTGCCAAAAAAAAAACCCATTAAACTCATTTCCCTGTGTGCCTTGTGATACAGTTCATGTTAAAGTTAATTAATACCCAATCCTAGTAATTGTATAGACCACTGCAATGTTTTCTTTATGATTCATTCCTTTTGGAGGCTCTTTAATTTTATTAGAAATTACATAAGCAAGTCGCAATTTGTAGTGAAATTGTTAACATACAGTTTGTATAAAGAATTGTTTTTTTCTTTTAACATATGGTCTCTTTTTTGGGTGGATAATGATGGTTTTCCAAAAAAAAATTCACATTGTGTTCACTAATGTTGAATGACAGTGCCAGTTTAATTAAGTATGCGAATTAATGCATTAATCAAGTGTTACTCAAGGGGTATATGCTTTCATCTTTACAATAGTGCTCACAAAGAACATTAATAACTGGTTAACTATGGTTAAGTGATGTTTTAGCAGCACTATTATGCATTTATCAAGTGTAAGTTAAGGTGCATATGTTCTCAACTTTACAATAAGGCTAACAAAGATCATTAATAACTGTTTAGTTATGGTTTAATAATGCTTATTCAGTATTGTTATACATTAATCAAGTGACCAATTATGGTTAAGTAATGCTTATATAGCATGCACAATCATTTATATAGGTTGGGCTTTAAATTAATGTCTACATGAAGACAAAGGAACAAGCAAACCTCTGCATGGAGACTATGGAGTCTTTTCACTGATCTCACCCTTTACTAAAAGTAAGTCATATGTTGGAGGATGGACAAATATAGTGGACAAAAGTATGTGGACAACCATAACCCGTAAATAAACAATAAAAACTGTTTTCTCATAATGAGAAGTTTGGCTGTGAACCTGAAGACATACATGCTATCAAACATCTTTATCAACCACCTAGTAATATTAGGAAATACCTTAATTAACAAGTAAACACTTAGTTGATGTTATCAAGAGACGTTTTAACATTTACCTAATGTTTAATATTGTATGATTAACTGTGATGCTTATTACTGTAATAACTAATGTAAATAGCATCTCACAAACCATTAAACAATGAATCAATAAATACCTTAGTTAACATTAACAACATTAGTAAATAATAGTTAGACACTTTAGTTAGCTTTTATTTCCAATTTAGGCTTATTAGTACATTAACTATTGTTAAAATAGACACCTTAGTTAACTGTTATTAACAGTTAGTCAAGGCTTTTTACTGCATTAACTAATGGTAAAATAGACACCTTAGTTAACTGTAATTAACAATTAGTTAAGGCACTAACTAATGGTAAATAATGCATCAATTAATACCTTAGTTAACATGAACAAACATGAACATTGTTTATAAATGTTTGACATCTTATTTAACTGTAATTAACGGTTCATTTTAGATTATTAATGTATTAAGTAATGCTAATTAATATACCCTTATTGTAAAGTGTTACCGAGTTGGTTATAGTCTTGAGTTATATTTTTATATTAACAATGGATGTGAAAGATATCCCTTGTAGTGATGAACCCACAGATAATTAACACCAACTCTACAGCTCTTCTGTGCCTCGACAGGCCTAAATCAGGTTAGTTTTTAGGCTTGGCTTCTTAGCAGGCATAAATCAATTATTGTGATCCTTTTTATGACATTGCTAGTTTATTGAATCCACTTGAATGCATCTCCTTGGTTTCATAATGATCAGTCAGTTCTGTCTATTACTTTGCAAGGAACTGCAGGTAGTTGCAGAAGTCAACTCCATCTGGTCTAGTTTATGTAAAAGAAACAGCACATTTCACTACCTCTTACTAGATTGTATCCCATGCTTTAGTTCCATTTAAAAGAAATTGTCATAGGGGCGAGCTCAGAACAGAATCAAATAAGTCTGAAATTAGCAGATTTTGTGCATTTAGAATGCACCTGCCTACTGCAGCTGGATCATTACAAGTTTAATTATGAACACAAATTAATTTGTTGTAGTATAAAATAAATTATTTTGCTTTAGGATGGCAGGACATTCAATCAATGGCAGCCATACAAGTGTTATGACAGGTCTTTCAGTGAATGTGGTTAGTTTTGATAAGGGTCAGAACTGATATGACACATGACACATGAGGGGGCGTGTTTGTGTGACGCTAATTTAATACAGTCCAAGCGGCAGGTGGGGGAGATTTATTGAGGGATTGATTCAAGATGAAAAAAAGGAGAAGCTGGAGGTTTCCAGTTGCAAGACACACGAGAGCCGCAAACCACAAGCTACAAGAAAGACACTATTCGAAAGATTGTCGTAACATGAGACACAGCCATCTTCTAACCGTAAACAAACCAGGAACTATATTCTCAGGCGGAAGAATATAGTACTTGGGTGGAATGATTTGCTTTGCAGCAAGCCTGTCTGAGAATATAGTTCCCGGTTTGTTTACGGTTAGAAGATGGCTGTGTCTCATGTTACGTTGTTTTTTGTACACGCTGTGACTATACAAATCACAACATGTAAATAGGAACATGTTGGCGTTATTTTGTCACTTTTGTCACAATTCGGAGCAGTAGGATTACTGGAACCATTCACCTGCATGTGTATTGTGAATAAGCTAAATTCCCAATAAGTCGGCGTGTTCCTTTAACACAGCACAAGCCCTCGTAGTCCTATTTTTCACTGGGCACATCTGCGCTGCATTCCGTAGGCGTCGCGACAAGCAATCACGACCATTCAAGTCAATGCTTGATATTCCACCATCCATCACAGCGCGTCCCTGTAGCGTGCATGAAGCGGCTCTGCGCTCTACTAAAGATACGCACCAGGTCTATTTTCCCGCAAGTTGCGGGGCGTTTGGACAGCCGGGCAGGAAGTGAAACAGCGAGAGCATCCAGTCAAGACAATATTGTATATGTCTCCAATTGATTCATCTTGGAGGTGGTAACACCTAATTCAACATCACAGATGTTGAACCTTTTTATAAGGGCGATGCCAGAAAAGAGAAGGCATGGAGTTTAATTGCAGGAGTGCTTGGAGTGGAAGGTAGATACTAGCTTAATAACCACATGATTGTGAAGTAGGCTACTTGTAAAGACAATGAAATCTGCGAGTCGGGCAGGCAAGACACAAAATCACGGCGCAGCCGGAATGCAGCACAGTGGAAAATCCGGGGTTAAGTAGGAAATATATACACTTGTCCAGGCCAGCTTAGTCTCATTCTCACATTAAATGCACACATGTAGGGAGAAGAAACAATATCATTATTGTTACGAGCTAGGTTAGCCTTTAGAAGCTGTGTTTTGATTTTCAATGAGCCCATTTTGGCTTAGCCCCGTAACACAACAAACACAATAAGATTATAGTGTAAGACACCCTTTTTGACTGGAGGGTTGATTTGGTAAGTACACAGTCCAGTCACTGTTTGGAGGCTGATCAGATGGAGCCGAATGCTCATAGCAGAAGTGTAAAGAGCCATGTAGTCAGTTAAACCTTAATGTCTCTTACTGCAAATTTGAGTGTGTAAATGTGTGTAAATGCATTGAAAAAAAATAAACAAACAAGACTTACTCCTTAAACACAAGAACACTACTATGATACTAACGCACAATTCTCATCTCTGTTCCAGGTATAATAACCTCATGGGTTTTAGAATAAAGTGTTATGATATAATATTGCCAGTAAACAGACGGTAAAGATTCATGTGAGCTCCAAATGCTACTGAAATGAGTCACTAAGCTAACTAGCTGTTGTTAGCTTTCCTCCCCTCATTGTAGACGAGAAGCACAGATAGCTTGCTTCAATGTTACAGCAAGTCCCTGTTTTGTGAGTCTAATGTGTTCATGTTATACAGTCTTGCCAATATACAGAGCTGTGCAGATACACATGGGACAGTAAATGAGGATTTGTTTTGCATGCATGTATGAATCTCTTCCAGATATTTCCCCAAAGGCATCCTGTATCCTTATTGCATCACACCTCCCATATGTTTTTTCCATCTGCTTGTCCCTTCATCCCTCCCTCCCTCATTTCATTCCTCTGCAGCACACAAATGGGCTCAACCTGGCTGAAGCTGCCCTGGATCCAACAATAGAGCCATTTAACCCATTTCTGCCTAAAGATTATATTTAGTACTATATATCAAATGACAAATCACAATTCAAAAGTCTAAGTCAGGATTCTTTCTTTTTTTAAGAGAAAAAATGTTAACATTGTGTTTTTTAAATGTCTTCCCTATAATTTTTTACACTGCATACGTGTGCATATCTTGGATATTCAACTTATTATGAGTTCATAGATACCATGTACTTGATTGTGCTCCTTGTAGTTTCTGAGATACAGCCATTTCTTTCATTCTTCTCATACTAGTCTCTGGGCACTTTTTCCTAAAATATAATGAAACATATAGAAAAAATAGTAGTCCCATGTGTCTAATAGCAGCCTTAGCACCCTAACCTTTTTACTGATTTAAATGTACTGTATGCAGTGCACATGCTTTTCTAAATATGTTTTACTTATTTAATCTATTTAACAACACTGTAAATCAGGCCATGGTGCAGACCAAAAAGTATAAAACTTCCAGAGTTGGAGGAGTGTCATAAAACCACAAAAGGCAGACCAAATTCAAATTGTGCAAATCCAAACACAACTAAAATCCTTGAAAGAGTGAAAAAAACGTCTCTCTGACCTTCACATTTCAAAACACATTATGTTTGTATTGCGTGGCAAACCAATGAGTCATTCCAGCGCTTTGATTTTCAAAGAAGAGAAAAGCAGACAGGCATCTGAATCATATTTTTCAATATGGAGAAGCATAACTGTGGCTTTTTTTCCTGAGATATTGCAGAGTCGGCTGTCGGGCTCTGTCTGTCAATATCTCTGACACCAGAGCAGTCAATCATATTCCATAACCCTCCATTGTCTTCATAAGATAATAAATGCCCTCTAACTAGAAAACCTTGGCATATATGTTTTCTTATTGTCACTTTTTGACCATGAAAAGATCCAAACAAAAAAATTAATGTATGTATACTTATGTGTAAGTAGTGTGTCTGTGTCCAAAGCCTGATGTATTTTCTTCCTCTGTGACATGGCGCTCCATTGTTGTCCAAAAACTATTAAAAACACATCGATGAGCCACCATGTTGCATTGGGTGACATGTTCCTTCATTATCATGAACACACACACACACACACACACACACACTAGAGTTTATTTTGATTCCATCCCACCATTCTGCTCCCCCAAATACTCACTTGAGCATCAAATGTTGATTAATCTGTCACTTAAAATAGTCTCTAACAAAAGCACAATTACCTCCTGTTTGAGTAATGTTTCTTAAAAACTATAGTGGCCAGCTATTTCAGTAAATTACTGAGCCTTTTCTAAAAATGTAATTAAATATTTGTTTTTGTCATTTTTAAACTCCAACTGATTTTGTTGCTAACAAAAAAAGACACATTTGATTCTTAACAATTGTTTAAGCTAATTTAGAACATTAGCAACGTTTTACACCACCCTGTTCCTTTAGAGGCTGAAAGTGAGATATGAAAGGTCCATTAGTCCATTGGGGTAATCCCTCAACCATCTTTGTTATTATTTGCCTTAAAAACCTTGGTGTGCTAAATTAGGATTAAACAAAAAACCCTGTACTGCTAGTCAGTTGACAGTCGACAACTCAAAAGTGAATGTGAATAACCAGTCTGTTTAGGTCAGTTTATGCAAAGAGATCTGACCCTTATTCATTAGTACCACCGCTAATAAAACAGTCTACAGTTCCAAGAACAGGTTTGTCTACAGTACATTGTCTCATCATGCCCTTCCCAGCAGCAATAAAACACATAGACTAGCGTGCCTACTCTAGGTTCGGAGCAGGGGTAAATGCATAGACTATATAAGCACAAAAAACATATTGATGGCCTCCTGGTGGCTGGCTGCAGTATAGTAGGTCATAAATACACCCACTCCATGTTAGCGGATGGGACAGGGGCCAAACTAAGAAGTTAAAGTACACGTCAAATACATTTTCCAAAAGATGGTTTCTGTCAGTTCTTATCATGCTGATGTATGTTTAAGTGTTTTCTGATAGGTTCATTTTTTATTAATTGACTCGTAATTGGTCAGGCAGGTGAATGGGCGGGACTGCGGCTACACCACCAGATCACTACTGGGAAGAGTCTGGTTCGAAAAATTACACTTTTGTAATAGTGGAAGGAAGTGGAGACGCGTCATCCATCTCTTTTTACTTTCTGATGAATCTCCCGTTTCAGACCATGTTTGCTTCCTTTCAACAATAAAACATATAACTATGTAACTACTAAAATATTGATAATAAAGACTAATTGGGATTCATTTGGATGTTACAGCTTTATGTGTTCAATATGAACCAATGAATCTGAAACCAGCCATTTGTAGTTTTGGTGTTTTCATGTGATTTAAAGCTCTTATCCTTTCATCAATAATGATTTTACAATGTTAAACTCTTTATTATAAATTAGTTTTCAAATATTATGTCTGAAATTCTTTAAACTAGTAGGCTGGTCTGGAGGTAAAACTTCTATAACCACGGGCCATCACAAAGGTTAAGCTGATGGAAATAAAGTCCACTCAATTGTATAGTAACTTGAACAGTTTTTTGTTTTTTTTGTGGAAAAAAATTAAGAATGTGACACTGGTCAGATTGAAGGTACCCAGGTTCCATTTAGCCCAACATTATTTGTTCTGGGAGATGGTTCAATCCTATGCGGGATGGATAAGCACATAAGAAGCTGGGTCCAGACTAGTTAATGATAGCCAGACATATTATTTTAAGAGGATGGAGGAATAAAGGGGTGTTGTCAATTCAGGAGTGGGCCTGTGAGATGGCTAGGGTGGCGGCGTTTTAAAAAAGTCATATAAGCGGATTGCCAGACTGGATGTCTACACTAGAAAATGGGGAAGGTACCTGAGCTTTCTGGAGGGCTCCTAAGAAGCTTTGTGCTGGGGAGAGGCCTGTATGAAGGGCTTATGGTGTTGTCATTTATACATATGTTCATTTGGTTTGTGGCTTAATGTCTATTTTTTTTACTATTTTGAATATTGTGGTTTCTGTGTTATCTTTTCTTGATTTTTGTCTGGGTGTGTGGTGATGATGATGATGGGGGGGGGGGGGGGGGGGAGGGGGGTGTGTTCATGTTGCAAGTTGTATGTTAAAAAAAAATAATAATAAAAAGTTAATCACAAAAAAGAATGTGACGCTGGTGCAGTGCAACACAAGGCCAGTGTTCCAACAGCACAATGCAGTAATGCACCAGCTTTCAGTGATTTCAAGGAAGCCTTCCTTCCATGACTGATGACTGTAGTGGAGCCTGACAGCGAGTGGCCCACAGTCCACTAGTCAAAAATGAAAACAGCAGGCTCTATAATGTGTAGGTGCATGCTCACACACAAACACAGCCTCCTGTGGAGAAATCATATTCACCGCAAACCATTTGGAAACCATTACAATTATTACAGACGCGTGTGCACATAAGGGGGGCGACAGGGCTGATGAGAGCAGTTACCGGGACTATGCCTGATGCATCATATCGACTCTCGATGCAGTTATCTCAGCAAGAGTGTTGGAGGAGGCTGCACAATCTGCAGTCAGGCAGTGATGGAGGGACGGAGAGGCAGACAGTAAGGTCACTCAGAGAGCACGGCAGCCAATGGATTTTATGCTTCCTTGCTGTTACACCCTCTGGATTTATAAACTCACTTGTTAAGAGAGGTAAAGCTTGCAGTGGCTTGAGTGCAGTTTGGTCAAAGTGCACCGGTAGATGTTTTATGTAATGGTCATTTGTATTCTGACCTGAAGGCCAATGCTGATCCCTTTTTCCGCTGCCAGGCTTGGGTGAGGGCAGCTTTGCATCATGTCCGCTTACCTTTCCTTAACTCATCTCACTTCTACAGACACATCACACCGTCTTTTAACATATCCCAGGTCAGGTAAATCCAGGTTTGAATCCAGCAGCCTAGCCATTTATGCACTCCAGGCGGTATTTCAGGAATGAAAATGCAGTATGAATTTTTAAACAGCCCACATATGCGTTGAGTCTCCAGCAGCATCTCTGATTCTTTTTTTGCCTCAGCTTGATCCAGCTTCGAAATTCATACTGTCAAAATGTAGTTTTTTTGATATTCCAGATATCACAAAAAGAATTAAATTGATTCTTAGCTGGTTTTATTTTGTATGTATTTATTCTTAAACTAGGTAGGAATAAAGATACACGACAAAACTCACTGAGCAGTGGCTGAGAGGATCAGAGCAGTTACCTTCACAGATATAACCAAGCTCTTCTCTGTTGTTTCCTTATTTCCAAACATAATCCCACACCAAATAGAATTACCAGTGGACAGGGTTGTAAAGATTTACTCAATAAATTGATCTTATGGCAAACAATAGCTGTCGGATTAGCTGGATAAAAAAGGGAGATCAGTCCTGGGAAGAATCGAATCCACCTCTTGAAAATAAGAGGGATTTAGGGTTTGAAACCAAAAGGGAAATTCACAACTGTATTTTTAAATTGAAAAATATGGAAATGAGGCTTTTTGTCCACAAAGTGTGACATAGCTGTCAGTTATTATAATTACCTAGGAGGTTGTGTTCTGTTATTTCTATGCTTTCTGATTCTATGATGGAGGTGAAGGCAGCAAAGCAGAAATCCACAGTCTCAGGGTATGCTTATTTAGTGTTGGTGTATGTATTATTCCACCAGTAAAAGCCCATCATGTTTTCACCTCTGACTTGAACGCATGATATAACAAAAGTAACTACAGACTAGACTGATATGTGGTTAGATTAGGAGGTGGTGTTAATTTGGATGGACGACGTCCAGCATCGATGATTTACATCATCAGAACTAGTAGAACTATGTATATAACTATATAGTTTATCATTGCAGGCTTCAAGTTAGCTGTTAAACTGTCTTACACTTGCATGGTAGTTTGACAGAAAATCAAACACAGAAGACAAATGATAACCAATAAGATACAATTTTGTTTGTGCCTTTCAGTCAGTCAGTTATAGATTTAGATTTACTGTATACAGATTTAGCATCACAGTAAGGGATTTTGCTTTTTTTAGATCACAATGAATAACATGCATACATGAAAAGGAGCTAATTTAGGCAGAGTTTGTTGCTACACTCACATGGCACATTGTTCTTACAGCGACATATTTACAATGAACCTTTCTTATATTGGCGGTGTAATTAACCCTTGCATTTTGTTGACTTTGGCTTTACTTTTCCAACAGACGCTAGTGTTTTGTCACTACCACTTTTTATTTTCTCCTGACCTTATTAAAAGCCAATATGTAAGCAAAATGTGTAAATAATCTTAAAGCATTATTGAACCAAATGAGAAAATATGTTGTGTTTCCTATGTGCTATACATAAGCAAATGTAGGTATGTTCCTTTAGCAGCTGGCATTACTGTCATAATTCTGCTTTTTTTAATTTTGCATTTCATAAGACACAACTGAGCCCCAGCATCCATCTGTAGTCTACAGCTGTGTTGGAAACCATTCCCTCATTCACTTACTCACTATTCCCTACATAGCAGCGATCTTCAACAGGAGGTGCGCAACCCGTAGGGGGTCCTCAGAGTCAATGCAGGGGGGCCGCCAAATTATTGTTTTAATCCTCCCCCCCCCAACTTAAAATATGTCTAAAACAATATACATTCATACAAATCCAAAATACTATTAGCAAAGATAAATCAGCCTATTTGTAAAAAAAAACAACAACCTCAAAACATTAAAGATACACTTACGTATCAATACATGTAGGCTTATGGATTCACTGTGACTTCCACAAGTATGTTTGACATTAAAACATGATGATATATGAATATGTAAATAGTAGCTTAGTAGGGCACCATAAAAAGGAATGTGTGTGGGCTTTAGGCCACCCTATATGTTATTGTCGGCTCAGTTTATTATGCAACTTAATTTTATACAATATATGTAGTAGAGGGTCCCTGCTCTGTCTCTCTTTCAGGTTAGGGGTTCTTGGCCTAAAAAAAGTTGAAGACCCCTGCTCTATAGTGTTTATTAAATAGTGAACTATATAGGGAACAACCAAACAAGATTTCGGCCACTCACTGAAAACAAGCATCACGTAAACAAACCCAAACTAAAATAGTAACACTATAACTGAAGTAATATAGTATAGTAATAGTAACACTTTACTTGAAGGTATCTACATAAGAGTGACATGACACTGTCATGAACACATGACACAGTCATGACACAGTCATGACACATGAACCCTAACTCTAACCTTAACCATAACTTGTCATGACAAAAACCAAATTACACTTACTAAAAGAAGCGTTATGTCATAAACGTTTATGACTTGTTTATGTTTATGACATGTTCATGACAGTGTCATGTCACTCTTATGTAGATACCTTCAAGTAAAGTGTAACCAATACTTCTAATACGTTGCTGAAACAAACCGAGCACCCAGGAGGATAGTAAAAGGTTGTATATATGTTGCATGTTACATTTCCACTGTTTAGAAATGAAAGCCTGCTCCATTTTTATTTTTCAGTTTTCACGGTGACTTGTGCTTCTTCTCCTCCGGGAAAACACAACCGCGTTGCATTGTGGTATACGGGAGTAAAATGTAGTGTACATCGTCTGTACACTCAAATTAGCAGTGCATTGTGGGTATTTTATAGTGGACTATATAGTGTATGAAATTAACCACGGAGAATTCAAACACCACTACAAAATGGAAAACACACTATATAGGGAACTATTTCTGTGAAAGTGAACAATTTCCAACACAGCTTATGAGTCTGCTCACTCTTAGGGGCATATTCTACATGTACATATATTCTATATTCACATACTAATCTATATGAATTATTGAAAACAATATTACATTAAATTATAATACTATACTACTTAGATTGACTTGGTGTTGATTGTGTTAGTTTGGGTTATCCATCAGTATTGAGACATGTAAGAGATGTGAGTATACTGTGTTTTAAAACACACACAGGATAGGGAAGAAGAAAAAATTACATTTACATTTTATTTCTGACTTATGTACTTTTTGGTTTTTCCTTGGAAGGAATGAAAGAAATTAAATGAATGAATGAATGAATGAATGAATGAATGAAAGTCAACTTAAATAATGTATCTGTTAGGTTGCTAAATACTTTCCAGTATCATAGGCTTGTTTAAATTATAAGAAAATTGACAATGTCTTGAAGCACAAGATGATGTGTTTACTTTATCAATATTATATCCTGACCGTTAAATGAATGTTGCCAGTGGACATATTTGCAGGCAGATATTGAATTTCCTTCAAAACATGTTTGGCAAAACATCTTAGTAGTATACAAATGTAATTTTGAGGAGTCAGGGTTGGGGACGCACACGACTTCACTTTAAGGGGTCACAAACTAAAGGGGTTGTGAACCCCTGATCTATACAGTTAGTGGAATTACTTGTAATGCTTAATATACAAGAGTTGTGTGACATGTCTTAATTTTTATGAAATGCATAACTGAACCTGGATCACTGTTTTCCAGGTGGTTACCAAAAACAGACCTAGAACATCCAAATGAAGTGGACTGCATACTGGATGTGCAGAGACAAGATTCTACCGGATGAGTATGACACACAGCACCTCTAATTTTAGTCCTCATCCAGCTCATTGCTGTCATCTTTTGTCATCAGTTGTTTTCAAAAATGTATCCTGCATTAAAAATGATAGGAGAATGGCTTCACTTTTCAATGCAACAAGCTTCAAAGATGCTTTTAAAATGAAAGATGTGCTATATAAGCCCTCCAACAAACTACTTCACCTGCTCAGAGCTTTTCAAATCTCATCATCCAAGTTATATTCTTCTGTGTCTTTTGAGAGATACTTTTCAGCCTTTGTGTGATTATAATCCAAAATAACAAAAACTGACCCAGAGCACGTAATAGAATATCAAATTACACCTATTCATATGCAATACAGCCCTGTTGCCAAAAAATTACATTCCCATACAACTAAACTGCATTCTCACTTATGTTTCGAGGGAAACGTATTTTCTCCCGAATTCAGTTTGTTTTTGACGCATCTCAAATACATTTCTAATCAAAGTCTGCGGAGGGGGTCAGGGTCGATGGACGGGTCAAACGAACACAGGACTTTTACACAAATAGAGAATGCAGTTTAGTTTTATAGGAACATACTTTTTAGGAGACAAGGGTACCCAATTCTGCCTTATTTTGTACTTTAAAAACTGCAGCCAAAATGCTATATAGAGTGATGACCCGCTCATGTTTTATAACAGCAAATATTAAGCTCACACTCGTGCTCCACCATCACTCTCCTCCTCTCTTTGTATCTTGACTGTATGACTTGAATCAACAATATCACGAGTGTAGCAAATCCTGTCAGCAACATGAATCCTCTTTGTCACGGAGGTGTGAATATTTTGTTTCCGTCTCTCTGTGTTTGTGCATAATTATGAACTGGCAGTGTGTCATTTATAATCTGAGAGAAGAATCATTTACCACTTGATGTGGAAGCTGGAGCCAAACAGCAGCCTTCTCTATTGACGTGTGTGTGTGTGTGTGTGTGTGTGTGTGTGTGTGTGTGTGTGTGTGTGTGTGTGTGTGTGTGTGTGTGTGTGTGTGTGTGTTTCTTTCTTTCTTTCTTTCTCTAATCCATGTCCAGTGCAGAAATGAGCACAAACATTACAACATGGAAAGGATTTTACTCCAATACAAATGAGATTTTGTGAAAACATCACAAATTGACCATGCTATGTTCTTATGTTCTTCAGCATGTAAAACTCTACATGTAGCTAACTGTATATTACTGTCAACTAAGAGAATTCTGAGAGTCCTCAATCTCAATCTTTCCCCTGAGATCCAGAAATTGCAACCTTGGTTACCAAAATAAGCAGACTGTAACCATTAAAGTTTGTAGCTTAGAAATGAATTCTAATAGTTTGGAATAAAGATGCTTTATCACAAAATGAACAGCGGTTGACGGAATGAATTAGCTTGAAAAAAATTAGATATGATTTAGCTGGAAAATCAAACGTTTATTTTTTATTATTTGTTTTAGATATACGGAATCCATTTTTCCTGTGGCACACCTAAAAAGATCTGAGTGATCAAAAGGGTTCATTAATGCTTATTTCTTGAAAATAACCGAATAGACTGTTATATCACATTTTTAATTGTCTACAAGGTCATTTTTGTATTCCTGTCTGAATCCGGTTTCCACTCATTGGAATAGTGTACGGATACCAGTTTCCCATGAATTATGCTCCCACAGACAAGACAATGGATGCATATGTGAAATGAAACCAGATGTAATTTGATAACTTATAACTAACATATTTGTGTATTGCATATTTCTGTTTCAGGTGTGGATATATGTATGTATGTTTTTCTTTGTGGTATAACTGATAAGCCTTAAATAAAATATTCAAAAAAAAATAATATAAAGGTTGAACAACAAGGATTTTAGCAAAGGACAAAAATAGCACAATTTCACAGTATACCCATTTGTAAAGTTGAGAACTGATGCTGGGTGGTTGGGAGTTGGAGATAAAGTATCCACCCACCCATCCACCCGACTCTTGCTTTCCTTCTGCTGCGCAATTTCAATGGAAAACTGTTTGTTTTTCTTGGCATTGCTCTTTTCATGTCATCCTTTCGAGGATCCAACAACTCTTACTTTTCATGCATGCAGCTTTTATTTGCATACATATTTGCATTTGCAAACATTGCACTCATTTCCTCTAAATTTCCAGGAGACCAGCTGCTTTCCAAGCAGCATCTCTGACACAGCCTTGACTCTGTTCCCATTCAAACTGCAACACTGCAGGACACACACACACACACACACACACACACACACATACATACACACACACACACACACACACACACACACACACACACAGCGGCTTTCATTTCAAACAGCCTTCCATGATAAGAAATGTGGGTAACAATGAGATGTCTGCATCAATAGCCCACTTCAGCCCGACATCCAAGAGTCACGTGGGATCAAACCCACATCAAAGCCTGGCCAATGCTACTATGAAAGCCCAGCAACAATGGAACAATAATTAAAACCACATGGATATCGAACCACCCCCCTGTCACACACACATATCTCTCTCTCTCCCGCTTTGTCACAGAAATAGAAAAAGCATTGTTTGATGTCTGTCATGACAATGCACCGACTCTTCCCAATCATGACATGCAGCAACCTGCCATACATTGTGTAAGCAAGTCATTTCCATCCATGTGAATGCAGTAAACACATTTACGTAGACACTCTCATCCACAAAGCAGGGGATCATTATTTGGGGCGAGGGGAGCTGTCATAGCCAGCAGTAATGCAATAGCAATACTTCACAAAATGTCAAAGTGCCTCCAATGCACTGTTTAATGAGGCAATATACAAGAATATGCTTTGGCTCTATTGATTCAAACACTTTTTTTTTTATCCATTCAGGAATAGTCAGGCTCATTTACTTCATTTATCATGTATTTAATATCCAGAACGAGCTCATTTCCCCCCCAGTAGTACTACTTCCTGCTCAGTGCCTGGAGGGATTATTTTAAATATTTGAGAGAAAGAAACAAAAACTAAAATGTTAAATTAAATATCAAAATAATTTAAGTTTACCATCCACATTTTGGGGAGAATTGATGGGTATTTAAAGCATCGACAATGTCTTATTAAAATGGGTCTGCCTCTGTTCTGATGAAAATACAACACAGTGGTTCCCAAACATATGAGGGGGCTTTAGCGTTCAAGATAAAGGAGTTTAAAGCAACTAACTGCGCATGAAGTTTTTCATCACTCCAAGGCAGCAGATATTAGATATTTGAAGGTTATAACATGTTGCTCACTGTACGAAAACAGGTCAGTAAAAAGTTCTACCATAAATGCCAGATTTTGTCTTCAGGGCTGCTACTGTACACGCGCACGACGCTGATGACATAAGGCGCGTAATATGCGCGGATACTTGTTGGATGCTTATTCCCTTTATGAGTGGGTGTGCTTAATACATAACTCGAACAGCTCATAGCAGGGAAAGGGGTGGGGGGGATGGGGGGGGGGAGAAAAAAAGGTCCCTTGTACCTCTTCAGCATCGACCTCCTCCTCGCTGTCAGTGGGTTCCGGCTCTTTCACGAACCACCACTGGATCTCCAAATACACCGACGCGGTACCGCTCTGGAAAGCACACGCCATTTCTATGTTTTGTCCTTCTTTAACCGTCATGTTGGAGGGCAGATCCGTGAAGCGACCTGCAGATAAGAGAAGGAAAGAAGTGGGTGATATGATGGGGGACAGAAATGCTCATGAATAAATCACTTTTATGGTCTGCTTGTGAATGCAGTCATGAATGTGGCCGGCAACAGCAGCTGTGTTATTGAAACCCAGCGCTTGATAAAGGTGCGTTAAGGAGATGCTCCCCCACTAATCCCCCCCCCCACACGCACACACACCACACACACACATACACACACACACACATACACCCCACCCTCAGATACCGAAGCGTATCATCAGGAATTTACATAATGCTCAGTCGCACCATGGCTACATTATTCAGACACTTAATTGCGAGCTATGTTGAGATTTCTTCATGGGAGTTGTTTTTATGTCATTCTGTGGCCGTTGCTGAACCACAATTAGGGCGAACACAAGAACGCATAAAAGGAAAACCACAAGAAATAATGAGTTTGGTTTGAAGGAGGCTAAAAGGGAAATAGATAAAATCTAAAAGGAGAGTGGTGGCGACGACAGAAAAAGGAGTGAGGCTATTCGTGCATGCAAACTTCCATACAAAAAAAATGTTCCGACATCTAAGGGCTTGTGCGCACTTGTCACATATTTAGGAATGCAGCTATAAGGAGGAAGAAGAGCACAAAGGCAGTTTGAAAGTGGTAATCTCAGTCAGATGAAGCTTCGGTTTAGGTTTTCAGGACCACGGACAGTCGCATGCAGAAGCTGTCCGTGGTGCTGAAATCACCGGCTAATCGCTCACTTTGTACTCAAGGAGCCTCTTAGAATAAGTTATATTTCTTAACAGACAATCTATTTTCTGGCATGAAAAAAAATAGCAAGACAAAAAACAGCCGCCCGCTCTCTTCCACACGACGTGAAATGACTTGATTCCCAACAATCACCAGTTGCATTTTTTTTTGTCATCGCGGGGTAAAAAACACCCGCAACCTACTTCATCTTTTATCTTGAGCTTGCTTTTCCCTATTCTGGGCTTATTACAATAAAGCTTAAATGCAATACAAAACATTTCCCTCCAAACATTCTGCTTTGCTTTTCTGGAAAGACTGCGCACTTTTAACACTTTCTACCGAGCAGCTTCCACCATGCAGGGCAGCGAGCTCGACACGATGACACCGACAACGTTTGTTACGAAAATATGAAATTCTTACCTTCAAAGGAGAATCCGATTTGCACACAAAACCCGGCTAAGAAAACAAATCCAACAGTATCATGAGAGGTCCACATCATTCCAATATAGAGGTGTTTTCTTTTTTACATCAGCTGAAAAAGGGCGAATGTTTCCACAAAGAAAAAGAAAAAAAGAATTGCCAAGACACCAGCAAAATCAAACAGTTGCTGGGCGAGTATGTTTAAACGGAGATTGCCGACGGTGGAACATGCTGCAAAACTACAGCTTGTCGTTGGTGAAGTTCTATTTTCCTTCTCTGTATCTCTGCGGGAGAGATAGTCGACTGTTTGCCTGTACTGAAGTCTGTAAAATAACCGTGCTGCGGTCTTCGTCTGCGCTACCGGAGAGACGTCAGTCTAGTGGATCACTGTGGCATCCACACACTCCACACCTCTGCAAATCGGCTCCTCATCCGGCCCCTTACTGTCACCTTGACCGCTTGATTACAAAATGCGCCGCACATTATTGCGTCAACAACAAATAACTACGTCTTTGCGAGGGATCTTTATTTGGAAATGTCTTTAAACATGAACACCAAATGATGTGGAGTTTGTTGTTTTGTGTCTTGTGCTTTAATGTGTGTATATTTGCTGATGTTTTAAAGGCCTTACACCAAACGTATAGGCTACTTATTAACAAAACAGAAACAAGCAGAATAGAAAACTTTCCCTCTCAAAGCCATACTTCTATATCATAAAACAAGTGTGCGTATTTAGTAAGGGTGTGTCCAACTCTTGAGTGCTTATGCAGTCAGGAGACACTCCGACAACCCGTCTAAGAGGCCATAAAACAATATTGTAGCATTAGATAGGAGCAAACAGGGAGGGGTGGGATTGGAGCAGAGACCCAGCAAAGGCAGGGCAAGTATAGCATGTCCTGAGTCATTAAGATAGAAGAGACCCTGCTGGAATATTATTAGTCTCCTGCAGCAGACTGAGAACACTGTGCTCTTTGTTGCAATGGGCACAACTTGTGCCACTCCTAATATCTGCTCTCAATTGATTCAGAGACCAATCAGAGATCATCCTTTTGGGACAAGCACTTTTCTCTTCCAAAAAAAACCCAAAGTGTCTGTGCGCAGAGGTATTAAAGTGACTGGTCTAAAGTCAGCTGGATAATCTCTGTTCCCTCCTGTCATCTGCTTCCCAGCAGATTCCCAGCTTTACTTTGTAAAGTGTAAAGTTACACCTGGAAACACTTAAAAGATACAAAGATTATAGACTGTAAATATTGCAAGTATTAAAAGAAAGTATTCTTAAAAAATAAGAATACTTTCTTTTAATTTCTGAGCTGTTGCCAGAGTTATTTCAACACCAGTCTAACATTTTACCACTGTGAGTAGCTCTGTAATTTTTGTTAGTCTATGTGTTCTATTGTGGAGAAAAAAAGTGTTCAATATTATTGAAACTATACCAATCATCAGTAATTGTTAAGGGAGGGCATTTCCAAGCCTCTGTTTTTGACAGGGGACAGTAGAGAAGTGACAGGAGATGAGGATAGAGTGATGAGGCACGCAGGAAAGGTTTCCAGCTGCACTCGAAACCCGGACCGTTAAGATTACATGATCAGCATATAGGTTAACATTTTTGTGATAAAATGTCTAGAGTTCTGAGTTTAAAGTCAGAATTCTATGAATAAAGTCAGAATTCTGACTTCAATCTCAGAATTCAGATTTTTTTTTTTTTACATCTCTGTATGTACATTGAATTTTTTTTTTTCTTGACCATACTGGCTGCCTTTCTGAAGCTATTTTGATTTAAGTGATGGGGGACAAAATCCACACTCCTGTGGATTTATATTTATAGATGCCATATTTATAAATTAATTATAAATCCTATAAAAAAGTGTTATTAAGGATTAAGCCAAATAGCATTATACAGTAGCAACCTCTGAATTGTCACCTTAATTAAATTGAGATTGAAGGCTTTTATATGTAAAGTTATACATTATTTACATTTGGTCAGTTTTTAGGGCTTTTGACTCTTGGAAGCCCCTTAACCTCTACACACAAACTTATGAAAAAAACTGGGCTGGGCAATATATCAATATATGAGGCTAGATATCGTCTTAAATTTTGGATATCATAATATTGCAAAATGACCTAAGTGTTGTCTTTTCCTGGTTTTAAAGGCTACATTACAGTAAAGTGATGTCATGTTCTGAACGTACCAGACTGTTCTGGCTGTTCCGTTATTTGCCTTTAACCACTTAGTCATATAACCCATATCAACATTACTGATGATTGTTCGTCAGAAATATCGTGTAAATATTTGTGATAGCATGAACAGTCAACCCTACAATATTGTCACAATATCGATATCAACATATTTGGTAAAACATATAGTGATATTTGATTTTCTCCATAACGCCCAGCTTTTATTACAACCCATCAGTTTTCCCCTTTAAATCTTTGTCAAGTTGTGAGCTGTGTGTGTGTGTGTGTTTGTGTGTGTGTGTGTGTGCGTGCGTGCATGTGCGTGTAAGTGGCGCCAGTGCTGTTGTCAGCTTCTGCTTCTTGTCATGTCAAAGTCATCTGAGCAGAGAAGTCCGATGTTGACATGTGATAGCCTGTGGTTCCTGGTGCTCCGAGGCCAGCCATGTCACATTGTAATGAGGGCACTTTAAGAGTCACCTTGGGATCGGATGACGCCTCATCATTTTGGCAGAAAATGCACATTGATACTGACATTTTCCTTATGAATTCCACAATGTTTATCTCAAACTTTGCTGTGGATTTGGATTGTTAAAAAAGTATTTAATTTGGAAGGATGACTTCATGGTATGGCTACCATACAGAACAAGCTGTCCTACTGTACCTTTAATTACAAACCTAAACAAAACAAAATGATAAACAAAACAAAATGATAAACATTTCTGTTATTATTATTATTATTATTATTATTATTATTTAGACTAGGACTGGCTTAAAATAATCAATTCTCCAATTAAAATCAACCTTTTGGTGATCTAATATTGACTAATCAGATCCTGAAATCAATGTTTTTATGTATGCCTTCTCTGCGTGGAATTGGTAAATTCTTAATATAACCTGGCGCATTATAAATATTACTTGAAGGTTGCTGCTTGCTTGTACAGTTCAAGTTCTCTGAGAATCTCTTTTATATCCTAGTAAAATTGGTATTGTAATTGTAATTTCCCCATCCTAATTGGTTACGAATCGAATCGGAAATATAATCGAATTAGGACCTTGTGAATCGGAATCGATTCGGTAAATCATTGGCAATGACTGGCAATACCGAGCCCTAATTTAAACCAAAGAAATTCAACCATCCAATGTGATCACACTCCTGAAGAGAAAATATTTAACAGCATAGTACATAATATATTTCCCCTTTGAAGCTTTAGTGTGTAACTTTTTGATATTAATATATGCCCGTTACATTCAAGCCATTGCCAAATGAGCTCCACACAACTCTCTCTGTATTTCTTAGTATGACTATGTTCAAAAGATTGTGGCGAGTTAATACTTGCAATATTTTGTTGATATTTTTTGCGTAAATGTTTTTGAAATGACTTACAGACCAAAATAAATTTCAATAAAAAGGATGTTTTTTTGAATCTAATTAGCTGTAAATCTTCTCTCAGATAATCACTCACTATCATGCCAAATAAAAATATTTAATTATCTAAAAGTAAGAAATCCTTGACAGATCTGGGATCCCTGCTGTGAAAATAAGAAAGCCTCTCCTAGACTGTCACATGTTAATCCGACTTTGTATCCCAGCACTCTGATACAGCATGTCATACTTGTTTGATTAATTAAAGCATTGACTCAGTGTTGGGCTATAAGCAAACAAACCACAACATCAGAGTAGAGCCACAGATCTGTGTGTCAGATAATGGCTAAATATCAGATAAAGACATGACTTGGTTGCTGTTCCTGATGTCTGTTTCCCTGCTTCAAGCCTTCTGTTTCTTAATACACAGTTTGTTGTTCTAACATATGTAGCTCAGCGTAAGTTCTTACAGGAAGACTTCATATTTCTTTTTCATCACTCCTAGTTGATCAGCTGTTTATGGCATGTCACTTGTCATTAGTCAATCAGTTTCAGCTGTGTCGTTAGTTAAACCAATCAGGAGAGGGGGTTGTAGCCGGGACCATGGTCTCTGGCAGGGACCAGTGGTCACAACCACTAGGGGCGCTAGAGACACTGGTCGGGACCAGCTCCTCAGTGGTCTGCCCTGTGGTACGTCCCTGTGGTCTGTGAAGCGGCTTTAGTATTTCGTTCCCTTTCCTGTCATTTTGGCAGCACTGTTAGCTGGATAAAAGTCAGAGATCATAATATTTTGTCTATAAAATACACTATATCAGACAATTATGATTATTATTGTTATTATTATTAATTATGAAGATCTGTGTGGTCAGGACCAGCTGGTCTCTGGCACGGACCAGTGGTCACAACCACTAGGGGCGCTAAAGACACTGGTCGCGACTAGTGGTCATGACCAGCTTCTTACTGGCACAAATAGTCCAAGCAAAGTAGCGTTTTACAACAGACTAATTTTAAAATATTTTTTTGCAGCTTGGATAATTTCTATGAGGTGTCCAGAACAACATACTAAAAGTCTTAAGAAATCCTAGTTGAGGAAATATGTTAAATTCTCATCAATCCAAAATGTGTGCCAATAAGGCCAGGCAAAACAAAAATGTTACTTTTCATGGATACTTTCATTGTATAAAGTTTTATTTTGATAGGAGTAAAGGAAAAAATAGCCCCATTGGGGTGAATTGTTGTCTGGCCTTACTGGCACACATCTTGGATTGATGAGAATTAAAAATATTTCCTCACCTAGGATTTCTTAGGACTTTAAGTATGTTGTCCTGGACACCTTATAGAAATGATCTATGCTGAAAAAAATATTTTACAATTAGTTCTATTTTTGGCTCCAAAATGAGTTACTTTGCCTGGACTCAAAGGGCACTAAAATGACCGGTCCTGACCACCTCTTCTGTGATCTGTTCTGTTGTTTGGACCAGTTGAGTGATCTGTGGTGTGTTTGTTTGTATTTATTTTTAATACAACTTGTCACGTTTCTCACTGTGTTAGCAGAATCGTCTAATGTGAGAAGCCATAATCGTTTGTCTATCCAATGTTATTGATCACTATTATTAATAGAAATCATAATAAGAATTATTCAATTATTATTATTAGTGGTAGTTGTATGAGTAGTACTATCGATTATGCAGGTCAGTGTGATTGTGACCTGCCTCACAGTCCTGACCAGCTCCTGGCGACCAGCTCCTACCTGGCCCGGACCGGTGGTCACCACCACTAGGGGCACTAAAGACACTGGTCTGTCTTGTGGTCCTTGTCATCTGCCTGTTGTCTTGACCAGTTACTGAGTGGTCTTTGGAGTAGTTATTGTACATTAAATACACCTTCTCCCCTTTCTCATTGTGTTGGCAACACTGTGCTGAATAAATGTAAAAATAATAAAGAAAAAATCATTATCTTTTGTCTGTCAAATATTATTGATCATTACTATTAATAGAAAGTTTAAACCAGTCAGGAAGACACAGACCTGCATAGTCGATAGTACTACTCATACAACTACGGCTAATAATAATAATTTAATCATTGTTATTATGATTTCTATTAATAGTAATGATCAATAATATTTGACAGACAAAAGTAATTTTAATTTTAACATTTATTCAGCACAGTGTTGCCAACACAATGAGAAAGGGGAGAAGATGAATTAAATGTACAATAACTACTCCAAAGACCACTCAGTAACTGGTCAAGACAACAGGCAGATGACAAGGACCACAAGACAGACCAGTGTCTTTAGCGCCCCTAGTGGTAGTGACCACCGGTCCGGGCCAGGTAGGAGCTGGTCGCCAGGAGCTGGTCAGGACTGTGAGGCAGGTCACAATCACACTGACCTGCATAATCGATAGTACTACTCATACAACTACCACTAATAATAATAATTTAATCATTCTTATTATGTTTTCTATTAATAATAGTGATAAATAACATTGAATAGACAAATGATTATGGCTTCTCGCATTAGGCGAATCTGCTAACACAGTGAGAAACGTGACAAGTTGTATTAAAAATAAATACAAACAAACACACCACAGATCACTCAACTGGTCCAAACAACAGAACAGATCACAGGGGAGGTAGTCAGGACCAGTCATTTTAGTGCCCTTTGTGCCAGTAAGAAGCTGGTCATGACCACTAGTCGCGACCAGTGTATTTACGCCCCTAGTGGTTGTGACCACTGGTCCGTGCCAGAGACCAGCTGGTCCTGACCACACGGATCTTCATAATCAATAATAATAACAATAATAATCATAATATATCTGATTTAGTGTATTTTATAGACAAAAGATTATGATCGCTGACATTTATCCAGCTAACAGTGCTGCCAAAACGACAGGAAAGGGGAGAAAATACTAAAGCCGCTTCACAGACCACAGGGCAGACCACTGAGGAGCTGGTTGTGACCAGTGTCTCTAGCGCCCCTAGTGGTTGTGACCCCTGGTCCCTGCCAGAGACCATGGTCCGTGCCACAGAGCAACTGGTCGCGACCACTGATGAGCTGGTCGCGACCAGTGTCTCTGGCGCCCCTAGTGGCAGTAACCACTGGTCCCTGCCAGAGACCATGGTCCCGGGACAGACCACGGAATCGGATACAACCCCTGCTGCCAATCAGGGTCATTTGGGAATTTGTTACGAACCTATCACAGCGTGACATCCCGTTTTAAATCTGCTCTCTCCTCTGCAGTTGTCGTTTCAGGAATAGAGTGCGTTTGGAATTCACTTCATTGTTTGTTCACATACGTGTCTTGTGGTGCTGATGTCTTTCTCAGAAAAAAAACAACTCTTTTCTAGCACTCGTTCCCGTCCAGCAAGTGTTTCTGCTACTCAGGGGGATCAACGGTAGTGACTTGGCAGAACTTTATGCGGTCCCAGCGTCGGTCCCAGCAAGTCGGCTGCTCACACACGCCTCCAGTCGGGGTGGTATCTCGGTCGTCAGCGTCTAATCGCCACTCTACACTGCTCCGACCTACACAGCACCGGGTTGCTGCCCGACATAAGGCCGTCGGCAGGGGCCGGTTCCCAAGAAGAGGAACCGGCGCGTTTTGAATCAGCTTGACCATCGCACGCTAAGTAAAGTTGTCTCCTCAGGCTGCGTTTTTCTTAATTCATGATGCCGCCCATGTTAAATAAGGGTCGGTGCTATGTTCCATGGTGCTGTCTAAACATCTGGTTAGTCGTGTTTTCCCTGTTTAGGGGGTTTAATTACGGTAATTGTTTTGGAGTCAGCCAGTGGTTATTGTTTTAGGCTACTCTAATTTTTGTCTGAACTGGGCAGGGGCATTTTCTTTTTCTGTTGGAATGACAGCAATGGTGTTTTGTCTCGGTGCTATCATATCAGTAGTTCATTGCTGTTTTCAAGCAGCGTGCATGTAGGATGTTTTCGGCATTGAATATCATATTTATTGCATCTGCTGCCGGTATACATATTGCTGTGTGCCTTATGCTCATTATGGCAAGTAGCGTAGGCCTTTATTCATTTTCTGGTAAGTGGTTTATCAATACAAGATGGTAAGAGCATTTTATTTTTATTTCGTTGTAGGACACAGCTTATCCAATAGTTCACTATGCGCTTTCGAGCGTTGTATTTTAGGTAGGTTTCATCAACAGGTAGCAGGGGTGCTGTTAATCGGAGGAGCACTGTGGACTGTTAAGTCCTTATTGTCAGCCCCTTGTCGCATATATATGGATGGTATTGTCAATATTGTATCTGTGTACAAAACGTCAATCATCGTTGCTGGCTATCTACTATTTATTGGTGGTATTTAGTTTATCAAACAGGCTGCATTTGCGCTTTGGCCACGCTCCGCTAACTTCCTGTCTCTTTTAGGGTGGAATAAAGGATTGTATTAATTGTTATCAGGATCTTAGATGGGTTGTCACCTTCTTTTTATCAGGGTTACATGTTCACACACACCTGTCAAAGCACTGAGGTCTTTCAATAGATTTCCTTGGTGTGCCAGATCCAGGTTAGACCACAAAGCCTTTGCAATGACAGTACTGAACACCTGGAATAGTTTGCTTATTAATCTAAGACCAACTCGGGCCTTTGACACGTTGAGTCCTTGCTTGAGACCTTATATGTACTCACTGGCTTTCCATTTTAGTTGAGCTTAATACCTTGACCTGTTTCTACTGTTGGTTGTTTCGTATTGTTTGTGTTTATCTCTCTGTTCTTTTGTGCTTTTTCGGCACTTTGGTCAACTGTGGTTGTTTTTAATGGTTGTGTTTTATATAAATGAATTGAACTAAACTGAATTGGCCTATGTCTCACCTAGCTGGGCATGCACATGGTTGTGACTGCCTGTAGCCTATTTTATCAGTTGCACAGAACTCTCAAACTTTCCACGTAGTACTGTACGTGTGATGCAGTTGCATTTCACAGATGTCTGGCTATCGGGTAGGGATGGATTGAGCCAGAGGTAGGTCTGGTTTTATAATCACTGTGTTTTCTCACTTTTTGGTCATGGCTGTCTTCGGCAGTGGGTCAGGTTTCATTCACCGTGAGTAGACTCACACATGACTTATCAAACTCAGTTTGATATATGTATCATGGTCACGTGACCTGGCTGTATCATGGTTGTCTCGACCCCTTCTTCATCACTTTTGATCCTGATTGCAGTTTCTTATGTCTGATCTTCTAATTCATTATTCCTAGATATCTGCCGATGCCCGTTAAGTTTTTCACAGCTTCAGCCCCTTTTGTAGGGTTTTGGGGGTTATTTTCAAAGGCAGTGGTTTGCTGGCCACAGGCCTTCCACTTTCGCACCTGCTGTTTTCATTGCGCTTTATGAAATTTACCCGTTTCTATAGCTTGGCGCGTCTGAGGCTGTCATAGACCGAAGTGAATTTCTGTCATGGGTGATAATCAGTGTCGTTGACAGTATAGAGGGCGCTCTTCATGTACAATATAATGCCTTTTGATGAAGCATTAGCTGGTCAGCAGTCACTCACAATTTTATTATTACTGCTCGCTACGACCTAGGCATTATATCTCTGTGGCTAATGCTTGTCTCGTTTTTATTTCAGACCATTTTGGAGCATCTGCCCAGCAGCTAGCCTGGTACCAGTAGTGCTTCCTTCTCTCACAGAGTTGGCTATTTATTAAATCAAAAATTCTCTTTCATTCTCATTTGACTCGGCTTGCCTTATATGAGGAAGGGCTTATCTTTTGTTTCTAATGGTATCGCCTTTAACCTTTTCTCATGATTATTGCCTGTCTATCGTCATGGCAAGGACAGACTCCCAGTACTGTCCATTTAAATCTATTGATTGGATATTTATCAGGTAGGTCACACCCTTACTCCATCTCACCTCTATTGGTTTAATCAGCATTTGAAATTAGTCCTCATATCTAATATGTTACCCCGGCATAGGGGCTGCTAGTCAGGGCATAGCCTATCCAATACTTCTCTACAACAGCTTGGTCAATGGTCATCCTCTGCATTCGCATCCTACATCCGTCGGATGTCGCTAACATTCTCGATCCAGAGATTCCTGAAACCTTAATGGTGGGTATGCATGCATATAACTGGTGGTGTGTTGTATGACATTTTGTTCTGTCCTTCCGAATTTACTCTTTAGTCACTGACCAGATGTGATTGTATCTGCAGTGGCTGTATTTTCATCAGGCTTCGGGCCATTATAAAAGCGAACTTGCATGGGCTTGATTGCAGAGTTATTCCATTGTGTTGCAAAGGACTGTTTGCCCTGTTACATATTTTTGTTTGCTTTTATTTTCCCCATCCCTTTGCAGGGATTTGCAGATTTAATTTTACTTTCTTGTTTTGCATTTTATTTCGCCACTGTTCCCGTGGCAGGTTTATTTGCCATTCTTATTTTTCCGGCAGAGGTTTTGTTTTGTTCCGGCACTCGCCGAGGTTTGGTTACGGCTCTCGCCAACCTTTTATTTGCCTTTTCTTATTTTGTTTTTATTCACAGGTCTGATGGATATTGGCAAAGATTCCATTTGTTTTATTATTTTCCGCCGGTCGGATGCCAAGGTTTGGTTTTGCTTATACTGGCGATCGCTGAGATTTAATTTGCTTCAGGCTTAGCCGATTTTAATTTTGATGGTGGTGGGCACTAGCCTATTCTTTCTGGTTTTGTTAATTACTGCAATTGTATAACTTTGCTTTCACGTTCGTTCTGCAGATTCGTGTGGCTCATGTGGTATGTATATGGCGACTAGTCTTCACTAGTCGTCAATTTTAGGGGATATGTTTGGGTTCATCTACCCTTTATGACATAGCCTGTGGTTTTCGATGGAGTTCAATCTCCAGAGATTATACAACTCCCATTGTGTTGCCTAAATATGACATTTATCCTAAGACCTCTAGCAGCTGGTGTGAATTATTACTGTTGTCTGCCATGAGCAAAGGCGGAAGTAGCAAAGCGTTATTTAAAAAAAAAAACAAAAAAAAACAAAAAAACAAACCCAGGGCTAAATTAACCCATTAGAGTCAAAGGACACATATTGCATTGCTTCCCCAAAACATATTTGACAAGGGGGCAGTAAGTCACCAAGATCCTGTGAAATAGCACATCCATTCTTAAAACAAACATTTATATTATTTATGAATTTAAACAGTGTTTAATACATGGTATTATAACACTGTTATGTATGGATTGGTATTTTGTAAAATGTAGTAAAAATCGCATGCATTTAGGACTATGCACTATATACACTGAAATATTAGATTTTTACTTTACCTCTACAGCACATAGACTGTATGTATGTATGTGCCTTACCTAGTTGGTAATCCAGCCTAGAGTACTTTACAGAGGTACAATTTCCACTCCGACTCAAAAGGACATAAATGGATGCAACAGAACCAGAGATGGTGTTTTTTTTTTTTTTTTTAAATCCACATTCTTCTTCCATGTCACCTACATTACCCACAATGCAACGTTGACAATTCGGTTGGCGATACTGGTGTTATGCTATAAGCAGCTAGTCTGGCTATCACCAGACCAAGTTCAATCTTTTAACCCTTGTGTTGTCTTCGTTTCAACCTTGTAAATTTTTTTTTTTTTTGTGAAGCCTTTTTTCACAATTTGTTTTTGCTTTTTCCAACGTTTTAAATTTTTAAATTTTTCTTCTATGCATTTTCAATGGTTATTTCTACGTCCAATATCTTCTGATACAAAACAAAAATTTAAAACGGGCCAGTGTGACCCGAAGTCAACACAAGGGTTAAGATTGAACATTAGTCTGGGGAATCTGCTCTGTATTTTCTACTGCACAAGAGGCGTGGTCAACGGGCATAGTTCAAATGACTCTGTACACATTTGGATAGTCCTTCAACTAATCAGACCAACCATCTGGGTGATGTAGCAGCGACAGTGGCATGAACGGGTTGCTGCGCTTCAGTGGCCACCATGTTGAATGTAAACAAGAAGCTGCTTGGTTGCTATCGTCATTGTACTAAACCCGCCAATAGCGCGTGAGGTGGATCAGCCAGTTTGTGATTGGTCCCCGCAAAATTGTAACGGAAGTAGGATAGATAAACTTATAGGTTTCCAGCCTGAGCTGCAGGGCGAAATCAAATCGCCGGCAGAACGGGCTGGGTTTACGCAGTCTAATAAGCAGCTCATGTTGCCTCAAGCAGAGATATAAAGTGGGCTGCAGAGTTCTGCTATGGTCACTTCTGTTTATTAAAACCCCATTGGCCGTAAAATTGGTCTGGATCAACGGTTCGTTTACCGGATAGTTTAACCCTTGTGTTGACTTCGGGTCACATTGGCCCGTTTTAAATTTTTGTTTTATATCAGAAAATATTGGACGTAAAAATAAGCTCTGAAAATGTGTGGAAGAAAAATCTAAAATGTTGGAAAAAACAAATTGTGAAAAAAGTCAAAAGTTTTTTTTTGTTTTTGTTCCCCCCCCCCAAGGTTGAAACGAAAACAACACAAGGCAAGCCTGCTTGGTTTGTTTGGGGAATGATAGTAAAGATTTACAAAGATTATGTTTATGGCATTTCCTCTCTAACTGGGACGTTTTGGGACCAATTAGCGGAGACTAGCTTTGGACAAAATACACAAGGTGATACAATGGTAAGTGCAAATTACGTTAGCTCACGTTACTGTAACTTTAACTTCATTTAATATTGTATGTGGCATTTTCTTTTGTGGCAAATGTTCCACCAAAACAAGTTCCTTCGCGAGACTATTTAGCATAGACTCGCTTCCTGCGTCTGGAGCTTAGCAAGACAATTGTGATTGGTTTAAAGAAATGCAAACAACCTGACAGTTTTTTTTCTCCTTTATCCAGGAGTGTATGCTCCTGTTGCCAGACTTTCCTCCGCAGCACTGTGGCGATGCGAGACTAGCTGTAAATAGACTTTGATGTGTAAAGTGGAGATCCCCTTTGGCAAAGCTCATGGGAGGGGGCTCAAGGTGAATGGATGGGTCAACAAATCGTGTGAGTTTGACACATGGGACCACTGTTTGTTTCATTGTTTTTTGTTTTTTTTTACCCACAGTCAACGCTTACTTTATCCTAACCATGACCACGATCTTTCCCTAACATTTCCAGCTAGGTATTTTAACCCAAACTACAGCACTATCCTTTCCTCACGAAGTAGCTTGTGTGCCTAACTCTAACCAAATCTTAACCTAAGTGGTGGCAGATCAGAAAAGAATCACGTGAATCATTCTTAATGGTGATTTGTGTCATTTCAAAGAAAATAATTGATTTAGTTTGGAGGAATAAAGGATGCAGGACTCAACATTTCCCCGCCAGATGTGTTTTTTTTTTCCTGTCAGTGTGTAGAAGGCTTCTTGTTGACCTTCATGGTGCAAAATCAAATTCACAGACAATATAACCAATTAAATAAAGCACTTCCTGGAAGTAGACGGAACTTGGACAACTGACTTCAGTGTTTCTAAAATCCTGGCTACTGTCATGTTTAGAGGACTTCCGAGAAAAAACATCCATAACTGCAGTTTTATACGGTATGTTTAGTGTGTTGAGCTGACCTGTTAAGCTGCTGCAGATATTGATCATTGGGGGGAGGGGGGGGGGGGGGGGGTGAAGAAAACCCTTTAAAACGAAGCAGTGTCACCTCTGCTGCAGCAGACCTCAGTGCATCTCTGCTGTCAAGAAATACCATCTGCCCTGCCAGTACAATAACCATTAGGCAGTGAAACCACAGTTTAGCTGGTACTTTGCCAGCATCCATTTTGTCAGCCTGAGCACACTCCACGAGGCTTGCTGAGTGCAACAGAGTGCATCAAAAAATAATTAAACACTTTTAACAGGTTGATGATGCAAGCAGTAATTAATTGCCTGTGCATTCAGTAATGTTCATTAATGTGACTGCCACAATAATAATGCTTTTTACCAAACTGTCTCACTTCTCCTTATCTTGCTTCCCAAGGTTTCATGGTTATAATTCAGTATATAATATAAAAATATATAAAGCCCACAATAGCTAGTGTACAGTGGCGTACATTTGGAATGTATTAACACAAAGTTAAAGTTTAGGAAAGCAAATGTAGTTCATCTGCTATACCTGAACTGCTTATTTTATGCTTCGCTGCTCTAATCCTTTGTTCTTTCTTAAAAAAGCGGATGGCTCTCCATTTTTCTCATCATCAGCATCATCATCAACCTCCGAGTGCAGTGTCACATCCTTCCCGAAGCAGCCTGATGTCAGAATGATGCAGCTTTGGTGTTTGAGGAGTGTGAGAGGTCTTTGAGACAAGCCTGTAGTGTCTTTTTTTACCTTTGATGCAGGGAGAATGTCATCTATGAAAGGACTAGTTGAGCTGAGTCTGTGTGTAACACAAGATAAAAGCCAATTCACTTTTAATGGAATGTTTAACTTTATTGGTTCCAAATGCTCTTTTTTTCTTCTTGATCTGTTACAGGCAGGCCAGAAGTCAGGGTCAGCTCCAAAACAACACCACTGAGGCACAACTGATTTGACTTGTGGTTGGATTTATGATTTAAGATATTTGCAATCTTACAGTGTAGAAAACCCTACCTATAGTTCCACTATGTGGAGGAAGGAAGTCTTGGAGGAAGTCTTGGAGGAATGGAATACCATCTGGGCTGACGGAAAAAGGCTTGCACCTGTCAATTAAACAACAAAGCAGACTTTAATCGATACTGAAGATATACATCTTTAAAAACTACTCACACATATATAGTTTCACTTGTTTAAAACGATTAAGTCATTTCCTAAAAAAGTCCCTGTAGTTTGAATCTAACAAACAGGGACTATTTACGGTGGTGGATTAATCCACATGTGGTGCTCTACTGAGTATTTGTGGCAGCAGGATGGTGTATTGGGGATTGAGTCAAAATAAACTACAGTTCATAATAATGAAGGAACATGTCACCCAGTGCAACTGTGTCTTATTGATGTGATTTCAAATTTTTTGGACCTCTATGACACAGGAATAATATAAATCAGGCTTCGATACACAAACAATACTTGTTAGTAGTGATGTCCAAATGAAGCATTTTCTTTATTTTCTGAGCCCTATAGAGTGCTCTCTCTGTTCACAACAACAAATAGTTGACAGCATACTGAATTGCCATTCATTGAGCCTTTTTCTTTGAACCAAAAGTGCCATCTAGTTGAGTCAACAAATACAATTAAGGATACATTCATTGCTGGTTTGGTTCTGCACATGAGATTTTTTGACAATAAGAAAAATATAGAATATGACCAGACTCATCCTTGAGACTTTGTTTCTTTGGAGGGGAATATAGAACACTAACATTTCAAAATTAAGTCATAAGGGCACCTTCATTATTGCACTTGAATGTTTTCCAAAACTTTGTATTTTCTACCACCTGCTTCATTATCAGCAACCTT